>JAOXYA010000009.1:8719411-8729602 GCA_028565675.1 Sorex palustris | reverse complement strand
AGGGGAAAGCTGATTAACTGGGTGGGAAGGAGAGCATAGGGAAGACTGTTTACAGATAAACACAATGGAAGTGCCTCCGGGGCACTGTGATGGGTGTAACCAGATTAGTGGGTGTAACCAGATAAACCTAAGCTTCTTGTGGAAGGACAAAGCAATGTTTGTTACCCTACAAACAACAACTTGCCTGAAAAATTGGAAGTTTCCAACTTTTAACTATAAATAATAATTTCATTTTCTCTAAACTTGTTACACAACTAAAATCTGTTATCACAAAAATGTCCTTCCTTTGTCATTTTTAAGTTATTGTATAAAAATCTTCTTCAAAGTAACTTGCCGAGTTTATTTTTTATTTTATTTATATTTTTCATAGAAACACTTCAAATTTTCAAGAATTGTGTGTGGTACAGGCTACCATGTGGGACAGTATTTGATTACCCTCTAGGCTGTAGGAACAAAAAAGGTTGAGAGAAAAGGATTGCACCTTATATGATCAAGAAATCGCTTTTCTGATACTGTTACAGGTTCAGTTTTCTGGAGGCAGATGCGAGTCACAGCCGGCGGTGCTCTGCGGCTAGGCCTGGTTTTGTCCCGGGGACTATACATGGCGCCTGAGGTTCAAACCAGATTTGTGGGCGGCTGCCGCATGCTTGCCGGATTTAAACATTAAGGTCAGTCCTATGAGTAGTCAATGATTTACGGAAGGGGCAAGGGGGCTCGGGGGAGCTCTGAGTTACATTTAGAAAGCAATGAAGCCGATTCAAGTGGCGAGAGCCCTGGTGTTGGTGCCCCCTCCCCCACACGGAGCTGGGGCCGCACAGCCAGCGAGGAGGCACACTCACCGGTGTGGATCTTCTCGTGTCTCTGGAGGAGGTACTTCTGTATGAAACGCATGTCACATTGACTACATTGAAATGGTTTTTCACCTTGAAATAATTTCACATTCATAAATTAGTCACTGGATAAAATACAATGATGCAGTTATTATTTCTGAGGAAAGAAATCTTAGAGCCCAAATTCGGTACAATTTCAAATTCCCCATGCAAATTTTTGCAACGTGAATTAACAGAACTTCATTTCCTTTCATTTCCCATAAAACTTTGAAAGTCATTTTCAAATTACACAAAAATAGATTAAATCTGATCTAATAGATTAAATCCTTAAATGGAAAAAGATCTGTAAAACAATATAAAAGCTACTAAAACAGGAAAAAACTATACAAGTACAGGGTTCAAATGTTCCTTTGATCTGGAAGGGGTCTACTCACCTTGTTCTCCACAACTAACCATTACTTCGGAACCCGTGTTTCTAATGAACCCCCCGCCCCAACAGAAACTCCCATCTCTGGACGGTCTCTCTCAGCTGCAGTCTTCACGTGAAGGAACAATACGCATTCTTCAGTCGACCGTGTGCTGGGAAGCTCCTGGGAACCCTGACACATGCTTCTCCCTGAGTCCCCTGCCTCCCTCTGGGACCACAGCACAGAAGTGACCCTTCCCTGTGTCTCAAGCTCTCACAGAAGTGACCCTTCCCTGTGTCTCAAGCTCTTTCAAACCCCGACCTGTGCTGTGATCCTCAATACCAGCTTTCTTAGAAGCTACCTGTGATACCCTTGCTATGTTTCCCACTGGTTTTTATTTCTGAGTCCTCAGTTCTTTTCCCCTCTATTTTCTCTGAAGAGTTTGATGCTGCTCATCAAGCCCTCTTTGGAATTCTCTCTTCTTTTGGCTTCGAAGACACTATTTTCCTCAGTAGATTTCCCCAATAATTCTGTACCACCCTTGTCCTGACGTTAACTCAATCCATGAATTGTATCTGTCTTTAGTTCTGCTATAATTTCATTTGTTATTTAAAAAAATATCATAATTGATTTGCAAATGTGTATTTCACGTTCCACCTAGACATGTTATATAGAAAAATAAATGCTACAATTTTAACTATTTCTTCAGGTTAAAAAAATACATTACTTGAAACCAGTGTTTGATTAATACTGATTAATTTTGTACATCCATGAAGTTGTTTTCTCATTTAAAGTTGTTCCTGATTTCCTCCTGACATTCTGCCCAATAAAATCTACCTATGAAATAGTGGGTTAGTTAAGGTCTTAGTATGAATAAGTAACATTCATACAAAAATAACAAATATATTCACTTTAGTGGTGATAAGCCCAATACAATTTAAGAAATACCTGTGTGAATGAAGACATGTCTCTGTAAGTGATAGTTCGTTCTAAAGGCAGCATTGCAGTGCTCACAAACGTGAGATTTAGGGGTTTTCAAACCAAGTGATCCATCCTCATTTATTGTAAGGATCTAGTTTAGAAAAGAAAGGCAAACAAAAGAAATAAGTTTTTAAGAATACAGTGCTTATTTATAAAAAAGATAATGCCTCTAATGCAAACAATGGTCACTGAAAATGACAACTCCCTCCTCCCCCTAATTTTCTTGATGAGACTTTTAGGATAACTGTTGGAAATGATCACTCTGGACAAGAACCGAGTGCTGAAAAGAAGTAAAGTGATGTGTATGGTACCCTTTCAATAACAGCACTGCAAACCACAGTGCCTAAAAGGAAAATGAGAGGGGGCAGGGTGGGAAGAGAGAAAGGAGGGTGTATCTATCTTCTATAGAGGCAGGCTGGGGGCGGGGGGAAGGGAAGCTGGGGGAAACCGGCACTGGTCAAGGGACAGGTGCTGGAACATGTATGACCGAATCCCAATCATTAACAACTCTGTGACTGTATCTCAGTGATTCAATAAAAAAATTAAAAAATAAAAATAAAGACACTTAGAACGCTATCATTAATTATAGGGAAGAATAGATTAAATCTTTAGTCAAATCTTGGGAAATGGTTAAAAAAATCAGTATTCGTGACCACTTCTCTTTAATACCAATCAATGACTGTTGACCTCATGGGGGTCAACAAAGGGTCAACAAAGTAGAGCTTAGTTTTCTATTCTGAGTTCTCACATGTGTAAGATAAAAGAGCTATGTTTTAGACATGATGTCAATCAATTAAGATAGTCTTAGTTAAGTCATAGGAAATGAGTTTCATTTACTATTTCTTGTTGCAAACTGAAATGAAAAATTCTCTGTCTTTTGGGTAGTTCCCTGGGCCTTACAATTTCACAAGGTAAGTGCTGGGTGAGCGCTACAGTGTGGGCCAAAGCCATCTTCTTAGGGGAAGAGATTCGAATTTAGGAGAGACGCAGAGAAGGCTGGAAGCCTTGGGTCACCCAGTCACACACCCCAGAGTATTATGGGATGACCCAGCCCAGGCAGTGTGGGAGAAGGTCTCCTTGAGTCTCGAGTATTCCAGTTTATCTACCACTGAACTACCTCCTTAGTCAGGGAAGGGCATACTGAAAATAATAAACTATCCCTTTTTTCATTAGCCAGGAAAGAAAGATAGTGGAATACAACTTGAAGAAGAAAACTAGGAGATAAATTAAGAGTAGCACCACATGTGAGAAATTAACAAGTCAGATGTAAAAGTATGCAGAATGTGAGCTAAGAAAATCGTGTCCTACACTGAGTGGAGAAAATATCTAGGAAATATTCTAGCATATAAGAAACTGATGAGGACTTATGTATATAAAACATCTACAAGAGAAGAGAGGCACAGGTTCGCTTATGTGTGTTAGCACGTGTGAGCCAGTATGTGCTTGTTTGTGTGCACGTGTACAGTGTGTGCGTGTGTTCGCTTGCTTCAGTGTTGGGATCGTAGCCGGCAGCAGTTGGAGGCTATTCCTGGGCTGGTGCTCAGGAAACCACGCAGGGTGCTTGCAAAGCCCGGATATGCAACCTCTACCCAAATACCCAGCCCTGGGAGCATTTCCCCAGCCACAAAGGCTTTCATTAAGAAGAAAAGAAAGGAAGATAAAATTTTAGCTTCAAGTTCAAGAAGCCTCCACTTAAACCAATGATAATCATTATGCAGACTATGAAGGGCATCTCTGATATGGGGTGGCACGTGACCAACACGCCTCCGTCTCTGCCAGTCCCAGCGGGAAACACGCGGCAGGAGAATGAAAGTGGGCATCGCAGTCTCCGGGAAGACTCAGCAGAGTGGAAGAGTTTCATCTCTGGCCAGTCACTTCAAGTTTTCAGCCCTCCAAGTCACAAAACAGGCACCTACCACCATGCAAACAAGACGACACAAAATCCTTTAAATATGTCTCCAAATATTTCTGACATAAAGGAATCAAGATATATTATGATGGTTTTATGTAAAATAAAACTGAAATGGTCGCACCAGGCCTTTTTTGCGCACGTGTGGTTAAGAATATCCAGAGTCAAACACAGTTTTTTTTTTTTGTGACATAGCATGTCCAATGAAACTGTAAGAAACAAATCTGGCCCCGGCATTTCATGTGGAATAGATGTAATGCCTGACTGTACAAAACCCTTTTTTAAGAAGAGCTAAGTTCTAGGTCACTGTTTTCTGGCACTGAAGAAAGGTGGGTTTTTCACTGAGGATTCAAGCCTTCCTGTAAGATGAATTTATGTGTGAAATAGCTAACACTACCTTGGAAATCGCAGGCTGAAAATTCTAGTATATTTTAAGTTCAAAGACAAAAAAAAAAAAGAATTCTTGGGACATTTAAGATCAATTTTATCTCCCACCACCCCTTTATAATTAGGGGCCACACCCAGCCATGCTTGGGTGACCCTGGGGTGCAGGGATCAAACAGGGTCTCACCAAACACACTAACCCCCAGAGCTACTGCCCCCAAACCCACTGAATCTTTCTTAACAAAATCTTTATTTTAAAAAGCAGTTCCAGCATGCTTTGTGTGATGAGGCCCTGGGTTCAACCCTGGTCAACCTCGATTCTGGTCAGTGCAAATAGAGAAAAAACAAACCCAGTGAAATTCACTTACAAGGGGCCCAAGTTGATAACTGGTAGGGTCTGTTTAATGGCCAGAACTGAAACACCCCCGCCCCCCCACCCGTAAATTATCTTGCCTCAGAAAAGCACCAATGGCTCTTTCATACATTTGTGATATTTTAAAATACCTGATTTCATCTGCTTTATTCCCTACTATAATCCTAATGTCCAGAGTAGTCTAGAACAGAGACAACAGCCATTATAAATGGCTGCTGACCTGGCTCTGTAAAACATCCACTACAGAATTTTTCAGAAGAGTGCGGTGTGATAGGCTGCCTATCTCCTGCTGGGGCTCAGGGCATCAAGCCTGACTGGAAGCACGTAAGGCAAGTGCCTTACCCACCGTACATAAGAATGTCAATCTCAATCCATTAGCAAACCGTCAAAACCCAAAGAGAAGTGAGTTTCATCTCCCACGTAAGAGCTTTTCATTGCACCCAGGGTCAGGTATGGGATCTTTCAGAATGCTCTTGAGTTTCCAAAGGCAGATCCTAGAAGCACATTCCCGACGACATACGATGCAGTGACAGCTGCCCCGGCTGCCTGCTCTCCACACTGAACCTCCGTGCAGCTTATCACACCTCAGTCTTCTAAAAAAAAATTCTGTAGTTGATGTTTTACAAAGACACTAAATATTGACACAGACAGGGAGTTATGCAAAGGGAGAAAGTCCCTTAGTGGAACAGAAATGTCCTACTAGCAGGCAAATTTTACCTCTTTGGTATACAGACTTGGTTTCTCATAACCTTTCAAGATCTACTAGTGAAGTATATTTTAAAAAACGTCCTTTTTCTTTTCAACGTAAGAACAATTATTCCAAATGAGAGAATTAAACAATTTCAAAGTTTAAATCCTGCAGTGGTGGCTGAAACCTCTCCAGAAACTTTATCTTGCCTTTGGTCATTGCCCCTTCTGGAGAAGGTTGGATGGATACCCTGAGGCCAAACGAGAGTGGAGAGAGGAGCCAAGGTCTCAGACAGAATTTCTCGACCCGTTGGGGATCAAGGTCTCTTCTGACCAGTTCCCTTCCTGCAAGCCCAACCCCAACCCACTCATCGGCCCCTGATGGTGTGCCACGCTCCCCCACCCCTCTTCATTACACTCTCACCAGTGGCCCCTGGGAATATTCTGAGGCTTCTGAAAGGGCAATATTAGACCCTACCTGAGAAACATTGGTCTAAACACTATTCAACGTGCTTGATTTTTTTAACTAGCTGTTTAGTTTTTACTTTGCTGTGTTTGTTACTGAACTGTACCCAGCAGTGTACTGAGCTCCTCCCAGCCTGGAGCTCAGGGGTCACTCAGCAGGGTCTGAGGTCCCTGGGATTGGGTTTAGCTGAAAACGGGCCGGGTCTTTTGCATGCATTCAGCCTGATGAGCTAACTCTCTGGCCCCCTTTTAATAATTGGTAACACATTATTTCAGTGAAACAAAAATGGAATACCAGATGGGATTCCTCAGTTAATCTGCTTTTATAATCTCATGGTCTATTAAGAGGCATGTTTTATTCTGAGTCAAATCCATTTCCTGTTTTCTACCTTTATATGCAACAGTGGAGAATTTAAATAAAACACAAATATTCATCAGACAAAAACACTAAATTCTGCCTACTCCGAGGTTTTTTAATTTTAAAGGTAGTGCTATTGAATAAATGAAACACGAGACTCCTTAATGAGAAAGCTGTCCTATGGAATGTCAAGTATACTAGGTAACTACTGTCGCGCAGTAGCACTGTCCTCCTGTTGTTCATCGATTTGCTTGAGCGGGTACCTGTAACGTCTCACAACAGATTTGTTACTGTGTTTGGCATATCAAATGTCACAGGTAGCTTGCCAGGCTTTGCCGTGTTGGTGAGATACTCTTGGTAGCTTGCTGGACTCTCCGAGAGGGGCGGAGGAATCGAACCTGGGTCGGTCGCGTACAAGGCAAAGGCCCTACCCGCTGGGCTATCGCTCCAGCCCAATAGATAGCTACTAAAAACATAAAAGCTAATGATTACAATCTATCATATTTTGGAGGGGTTAAAGGACCCCGGAGATGGACCCAGGCCTCACAAGGAAGACATGTTTCCAACCACCGGGCCACCCCAGGCCAGAATCCATGCTCTTTTTGGTTGTTGTCTTGGGACCACTACTGGTGGTGCTTGGGCGGACTCCTGGCTCTGTGCTGAGCGCCTATCTCCTGATGGGCCTCAGGGCATCAAGCCTGACTGGCAGTATGTAAGTGCCTTACCCATTGTACTAGCTTTCTGGCCCTATCATATATTCTTATGTCACTCTCGATCAATCAGCAAACCGTAAATCCTAAAGAGGAGACAGTTTCGTGTCCCACATAAGAGCTTTTGATTGCACCCAGAGTCAGGTATGAGATCTTCCAGAATTCTCTTTAGTTTCCAAAGCCAGATAACAATTACCAGATGCAGTAACAATTACCCTGGTTACTCCTAAACAATGGCCACACGCCCTAACCCCTAGCTCTCTCCAGCCTCCTCCCCGATATTGTCATTCTTCAGAAATTTTGTCATTACTGAACTTTAGATATCCCTGTTTCCCCTGCCTCCCCCCACTTTCTCTGCTACACATGCCCTTCCACTGAGCTATGTCCTGACCACCAAGTTCCAGCTTTCCATGTTCTGGATGGTACCAGAACATGTAATTCACTGTACCTTAAGCAAGATACAAGCCTAATTTCACTATAACACTTCTTAGTTTTAGAGCAGATTATTTCTTTCTTGTCTCCTTAAAAAAAAAAAAAAGTATTCTTTGGAGAGGGTACTCCTAGCTGTGCTCAGGGTCCACTCCTGGCTCTGCACTCAGGGATCATTCCTGGGGGGCTTGGGGGACCATGTAGAGTGCTGGGAACCAAACCGAGGTTGGCAGCACAGAAGGCAAGCTCCCTCCCGACCTACTTTACTAACACTTCAATCCTGGTTTCCTAAGTACCTGGCAAACAAGTACGCGAGGCTTTAAAAATAAAGGCCAGGGATCAGGGATGTGGGTCAGCAGCAGAAGTACAAAGCTGCAGGTGCGATTAAAGTCTTGCAGCTGGCCGCTCCTGCCCATTTTGATTTACTACTATTGGCTTTTATGTGGGGCCACACCCAGCAGTGTTCCTAACGTACTCCTGCTCCGTTCTCTGGGATGCTCCTAGGGGGCTCAGGAGATCATCTGGGGTGTTGGGGACTGATCCTGCTGTCCCATGCTCTGGCCCCTCGTTTGGGAACTTCTAATAAAGAGCTCTCCAGTCTGCTGGGCCAACTTGCGGGCCTTGTGCTCTGAGAGGAACCCTGACTTCTTGGCACCAGCCAGCAGAAGGGGCCCCAACGCAGCCCCAGCCACTGCAGCCCTGAGATGCCAGGAGTGCTCCTGGGCTGCGACGGCCCACACTGGCAAACGCAATTCTAGTAAGAAACAAGATTCTCAAGCTTAAACGTCAGAATCCCTTGAAAGAATCTCCAAAATGGGGTGTGGGCCTTTGTAGCTGGAAAAGTCCTGCGAGGTGGGCTCAGCTGAGCCAGGAGGGAATCACTGACATCACTGTCCAGACCCACCAACGCCCTCCAAGACGGAGTGACTGCACTTCCTATGTCCTGGCCCACACCTCACAACAGACCGAGCAGGCAATGCAAAGTGTGAGGAACTGGCCACACAGGAGGAGCAAAGTAAAAAAAATGATTTGCCTATCGCCAAGGACAGGAGAAAGTTGGAAGCAGCCAAAAGAGTTTAGCAGGTCAAAGAGCGAGGACAGCGGGGAGGCGCTTGTCTCAAATGTGGCCGACTTGGGTTCAAGCCCCAGCATCCCATACGGTCCCCAGAGCATTGCCAGTTGCTGATTCCTGAGTGCAGAGCCACGAGTAACCCCTGAGCACAGCTGGGTGTGGCCCAAAACAAAAACAAACACAGTTCAGCAGTCAGGAGTTTAAGGGGTAAGGGGCAGGGGAGTCCCAATACTTCAGTCTTCGCAGACGACTTCATTACAATACTGATCTCTAAAAAAACCAAAGTTCAAAACATCAACCACAAGTCAAATATAAACTGAATCCTAATCAAATAAACTCTATTTTGAAAGAAAAAAATAAAAATTCTCAACAAAATGTTAAAAAATAAAATGGACAAGCTTTTATTACACTGACTTCCATAAAACATGGAATTCCATGACAGCGTCAAACAGCTTGCCCCAGGCGCCATTCCCCAGCTTGGTCACACCACCTTCAGACACTAAGTATGCTAAATTATATTTGGGGAAATTTCAGTGATCAGGACTCTACTATATGACAAAAGATCCAAAAGCAATCATTGCTTACAACACATGGCAGCTCAAAATGACATAATACAGCACTCCTCACTAACGAAACTCATGCTAATGGGGGCCACTGATGGGCTTTTGTAAAATGAATGATGGGCTTTTTTAAAAAAGCGTACATTACTTTTATTATATTTCTAATTCAATTATATATGTACATATACTATACTCCCAGTTTGAGATGGCAAATAGTCAAGACATTCACAATGGCAAAATTCAGAACCTGGGAAAGATTCTGAGAGTGACATACTCTATCTAATATTTATTAGGAACAAAATACTTACAATTTTTTTTAACACAAATAGCACAAAGGTTTATAAATGTGAGCTAAGTCCACCTTCCTCTTCATAAAAAGGCAAAACTAATGAAAAAAGCCTCAGGGAACACAACCTAATAGGTTATTTTCAAAGTTGTAACTCCAGTCCCATCCACCTGGGGACTGCAGAGAGGGTCAGAGGCAGCCCAATGTTCTGCCCATTTCATACTACAAATAAACTGTCAAGGCAACTTAAAAACTAACGGCTTCATCCCTTTCACGGCCTGCTGCCATGTTATTTCTAATCATTTCACCTTAAGAATTCTCTAACCAATTCTACCTACACTTACATGTTCTATGTAAGAGTACCTCTATATAACACACATATAGGAGACTACATTTCCCACACAGGAACTACACGCAGATTGCTACTTCAGTGATGCCCTTCAGAGGGGCAGGGATATGGCAAAAGTCAAGTGCAGAAGTGCAGAAAGGAGGTCCTGAGCTCTACCCCAGTATACAAAATTACTAAATGGACAGGGTAACAAAATAATACCTTATAAATGGATTTCAAATTAAATAAGCAAAAGAACTGAAAACTGATTAAGATTTGTACCTAAACACCTCGAACACATCATACCAAAATAAAAAATCCCACATAACTGTAGGATAACACTGGTTTGCCCTTAATGTCTGCCACCTGGGGCTGGAGCGATAGAACAGCGGGTAGGGTGTTTGCCTTGCAT
>JAOXYA010000009.1:8698547-8710058 GCA_028565675.1 Sorex palustris | reverse complement strand
TGTGAGGCGTTACTGGTGCCTGCTCAAGCAAATAGATGAACAACGGGAGGACAGTGCTACAGTGCTACAGTTTGGGCCCATATCCAACAAAGAACCGTGTTCGTTCAGGGCTGACTCCTGGCCAGTCGCAGGGAGGCAAAGGCCTTCTCCACTGTACTACAGCTGTCACCCCCACAAAGAAATTTTCTAAAATGATACAATACTTGACATCCTGCTGGGCCACATGTTATATAAATTTACAGCAAATCTGAACTGATTCAGAATCTAAGAAGTTTTCCTCATACTTTACCTCAATTTTTTAAAAAATTATTCTTAAAAATACTATTTTCTGGGCTGGAGAGATAGCACAAGAGGTAGGACACTTGCCTTATATGCAGCCAACCTAGGTTCAATTCCCAGCACCCCATATGGTTCTCCAACACCCACCAAGAGTGTCACCGGAGCAACAGGAGGAAGCTCTGAGCTCCCAAGGGTACCACTCTCCCAAAATATGTATTTTCACTCAAAATATTTATTCCTACTATAGCCCAGTTACTGAGAAAACAAAGTCAAAATTCAAGATTCAGAAGAGACTTGACAATCTTGCAAACAAAGGAAAATGAAAACAGAAAAAATCCTACAGATTTTTACCTGCAGATGAAAAAAAGACAGTAGCCTGCCAAAGACAGTAGCCTCCATATTACATATTAATATTGCCATGTGACAGAATAATATAAGAAATCACTGCCAACCTTGACAATGTAATTCAGTATGTTTAAGTCTAAAGGGGGCAGAGAGGTGCTAGTTAAGATATGAAGAAAAGGTCTTTTGAAAAAAGAGAACTATGAAGGTCAATTAAAAAATTAAACTCAAAGGTTGGTCCTTTGAAAATATCAATAAAATTAGTAAACTTCTACTGGGGGAGTAGAAATGGAAGTTTGTCATTCAGTGAGTATGAGAGTTTCGGTTTTGCAAGATAAAAACAGTTCTAGAAACACAATGTAAAATAACATGAATGTAGCTAATGATACTGAACTGTACCCTTGAAAATTAAGATGGCCTGAAAGCAAAAATAAAAGTCAAACTTCTAATCAGGCTAAGAAAAAAGGAAGGCACAAATTAGGAAAATCGGGAGGCAAAGTGAGGACATCGCTACAACACCGCATGCACATTAAAACCCTAAAGGAATACTGTTGGCGACATAAAACAAGGGGTAAGGAAACTGCCTTGCATGCGCCAACCCTGGTCCAATCCCTGGCACCTTACATATATGATTCCCCCAAGACACCTCCAGGAATGACCCCGGAACACAGAGACAGGAGAAAGTTCAGAGTAGCACTGGGTTCGGACGAAAACAAAAAGAATAAAGTAGTACTTTAAACAACCCTCTATCCCACAACTGATAACTTAGACAAGGGGAACCAAGTCCTAGAAGATACAAACTGCCAAAGCTCACACGAGAAATAGACCATCTGCAAAGGCCTATTGCACGGAAGTACTAGAACCAAAAATTCACAACTTCCAAAGAGAATCAACAGACTACTGTGTTCACAGGTGAATTCTACTCATCAGTTAAGGATTTAATGAGAAGTTATACCAGTCTTCACAGTCTCTTCACATGACAGGACAAAGGGAACACTGTTGGGGGGGAGGGGCACAGGGCGGGCCTGGTCTGGGGATTTTGGTTTTGGATTTTTCTTGGTTTGGAGGCCCTGTGCAGCAATGTTCAGCACCTACTCCAAACATACCCCCATGCCAACTCATTCTACAGAGCAAGGTTACGCTAATATCAAAATAAAAGATATTGGAAGAAAGGTAGCTAGACCAGGAGCCAGAGAGCTAGCACAGGGATTTGTGTGCTCCAATTCCTGCACTGCAAATGGTACCCTGCCAGGAGTGATCCTGTAGCACAGCTAGGTGTGGCCCCCAAAAAGAAGGCAAAAACAACCAACCAACTAGAACAGATGCATGAACACAGATGCAAAATCTCCAACAAAATATTAGCATACTGAATCCAACAAAGCTTAAAGGGACATCAACAACCCAGTGGGATGGATTCTCAGTGTACACAAGTGGTCTAACATGTACACTAAATAACAAAATCCATCACAACAACACTGAAAATGAGAAAGGCCATTGTAACGGACTGAACAGGAGCCAAGGACCACAGGGGTGAAGAGACAGTCCAGGCAGTGGCACATCTGCTTCCTACAGGAAGCCATGGTCCACAACAGGGGTGCAGATTCCCAGCACCACATTATGGTCCCTCGGGACCTCACAGGGTGAGCACAAGGCCAGGGATGGCCCTGAAGCACTGCTGGGGACAATCCAGCATTCTCCCCACCCAACCCAGAGCAAAAAGCCTAGGTAAATGCATGTGTTAGAATACGACCAAAATTAAGTAGTTTTATTCATTCATTCACTCCATGTGTCAATAGCTGGAATATAATGGGAAAAAAAATTTTTAAATCTAAATTCTCACAAAGTCTACAATCTCTGGGAGACAGACACTGAACATACAGTCAACAAGTCCCCACTGCAGAATTCAGCTTAGACTGGACAGAAGCGGCAGGCTAGTGGTGATTAAGCACTTTTAAGGATGAAGATCAGGGAGAACGCATATGTCTGAGGGGAATATTACAAGCAAGACAAATGATTATCTGGAAGTAAAAGCACATGCACTAAAAAAAAAAAATCCAGAGTTAATCTCACAGAGAAAGGGGGATGGGGGAGTGGAGGATTGCAAAGTGATTGTGGTTTTCCAGTTAGGAGGTACAAATGAAAATACAAGACACAAAATGACAGAAGATCTTAAGCTCCCAGGAAAGAAGAAAGACTCGGCTCACACACTTTAAAGAAGGCGGGAATGATTGCAGGAGTCACAGGGTCACAGGATTTTTTAAAAATCCACAAGGGTTGGGCTGGAGCAATAGCACAGCTGCTAGGATGATTCCCAGCATCCCATATGGTCCCCCGAGCACACCGCCAGGAGTGATTCCTGAGTGCAGAGCCAGGAGTAACCCCTGTGCATCGCAAAAAGAAAAAAAAATCCACAAGGGTTGATCTTTCTCGAGTTATGCCAAAACTCCAATCTTTCTACTCTTTCTCACTCTCAAAGGGGAAATCCAGAAGTTAATTTTTGAGGGGTTTTTGGCTTTTGTTCTGGACACACCCAGCAGTGCCCAGAGCTTCCTCCTGGCTCTGTGCTCAGGGGTCACTCCCAGAGGGGCTGGGGACAATATGTGGGGCTGCCGATCAAAGCTGTGTCAGCCACACGCAAGGCAAATACCCCATCCGCTGTACTACTGTTCTGTGCCCATTGACATATTATATATTAACAACAGCTGTTCACTAACACTTTAAATTAACAATCAGTTTAAAATTTATTATACTACAATCCGTATTTTAAAAAAAAAAATCAATGTTTATCCTAAGAAAGTGTCTAAGATGTAAGCAATAGCCTGACCTAATTTTGCTCTTCCAAATTTGTGTCAACCAGGGCCCTTCTAAAGTGCTGTGGATCTTCGTTTATCTATTTAAGAACTCCACGGAAGGGCAGGGGGAGGTGGACTGGGAGTGATCTAAGGACAGCTGGGGGAGGCTGGGGAAGGTACAGTAACGTGCACATCAAATCCACCAACGTAAATACTACTGTAACCATGGTACCTAAACAATAGGGAAAAAATTCGAAAGAACACCCATTTGGATTATGTAGCCTTCCAACAGGTTCTGAAATGTCTCCACGTGTGGCACGGCATCAGTCGCTTTGAAGGACTACTTACGGGGACATTAAGTGCGTACTGGAGCCCCTGTGGAAGCCTTTCGTGTGTTTCCATCTGCTCCTCATCGTTCTTCACCGTCTCCTCGTGCACCATGAGCTCGTCATGTGGGATCATGTCCTGCTGTCTCATTTCGCTCTCCTGTAGCACTTCGTCGGCAGCGAGGATCTCCGGGTGAGGCATGCTCCGATCCTGAAGGACCGACTCCTGCAGCTCTGCAGACACGGCCGCCTGGCCCGACACGCCGCCCATCACCACCATTGCCCTGGAAGACTGCATCTCGTCTACGCCGCCACATTTAAGAAACAATCCTTCCAGTTTGTCGTCAATGTTCATGCTTAAGTGCAACTGCCTAGAAAGACCAAGTTTGGCAACAAAGCATAACAAATTAGTTTCATATGCCTATTTGATTCTTTAACTTCAAATTACGAAAGGTACACATTATGGAAAATTTTAACTCAAGAAATTGAGTAATGTCCCCAACTTTAAAATCCATTTCCAAAAGCCAGTATAGTAAACATAGATTTTCAATTCTGACGTTAAACTACAAAACACTAATCTAATTCAGAATGAAAAATGAGTCTAGGGTCAGAAACAGTACAGTGAGTGGGGTGCTTGCCTTGCACAAGGCGGTCCCAAGTTCAGCCCCTGGAACCATGGAAAGAGCGTCGAGCCCCGCCAGGAGTTATCCTTACGTGCAGAGCCATGAATAAGCCATAAGCACTGCCAGGGATGGCCCAAAAAACAGAAAGAAAAGAGGAAAAAAAGGAAAATAAGTCTGATAGAAAGCAAATTAGGGGAGAGATATACATAACACACCAAATGATACACATTCCTGAAATATATTAAAAGTGTCCTCAAAATAAAAACAGGCCAGGGAGGTAACTGGGAGTGTCAGTGTGCATCTCCGAGGGTGGCAGGCCTGTCCCACCCCAGCACTGCACAGCCACTGGAGCCGGCCAAAAGCCAGAAACCAAAACCCCCTGAGCACCACCTAGCGTCACCAAAAACCAAGAAAATAGTTACTGTTATCATTACTTTTGTATTACTTATTTATTATGTTTTTATTGACAGCTAAAAGGAGATGCGTGCACCAAGAAATAAATCGACAGAGTTCAATTTCAAGCAACATAGCAACAAAAAACCTCGGGACCAGAGATAGAGTAGAGGATAGGGCACTTGCCATGCTTGCGGCCGAGCTGAGTTCAATCCCCAGAACCCCACTGTCCCCCGGCCAGCCCCAGAAGTGATCCCTGAGTGAAGAGCCAGAAGCCCTGAGCACTGATGGGTTTAGCCCCCAAACAAACAAACAAACACTAGGAAAACATCACCAGATAGGTAACAGTCACAAATTTAATGAAGATAATGAGCACTGAAGCAAAGGTACCATATTGTCACTAAACTTTTTGGGAAAAAAACCTAATAAATACAAATATATCCATCATTAAGATAATTAAAATACAAACAAAAGGGTCAGGGAGAGTTGGGGGGGTAGGGTGCTTGCTTTGCAAGCAGGCAGAGCCCCAGTTCGGGTCCCTGAACTAGTTGGTCAAAAATAAATACTCAATTTCAATCAAATTAACACTACTTTAACTTGAAATTTTATAATAAAATTTACGTTTTAAAAACCGAACGCAGCTGGTATGGTGTTTGCCTTTCACATAGCCAGCCAGGGTCTGATCCCCAGCATCTCATACAGATCTCCCGTGCACCACCAGGAATAATTCCTGAGTGCAGAACAAGAAGTAACCCCTGAGCATCACCAGGTATGAGCCAAAAAGCAAAAATTTAAAGATATTTCATTATTAATATATCTTTAAATGGTTATACATGCTTAAATAATTTTAATGGGGGATAAGATGTTAGGAAGCAAACATTTTAATAATTATACTATTCCTGCATGATGCAGAAAAAAAAAGGGCAATATTTCAAATCTACCATCCACATAGTACCAGAGAGAATGATCCCTGTGCTCAGAGCCAGGAGTAGGCCCTGAGCACCACCGGGTGTGGCTTCAAAACAAAACAAAAACAAAAAATAAAATCTACCCAAACTTGGTTGGCAGTAAATTCATGTTTTACCCTAGCAATTAACAAAAATAATATGGCAACTAAAAAACAAGCCAACCACAAAAAATATCAAATCTTTGGTACATTTTGCTAAAACCAACTTCTAGCAGACTGTGAAATTAACAAAGACGCCCCTCCACCAAGCTCAAGAAATCACAATAGTTAAGGTTTCGATGTAGAATGTGGTTTCAAAGGTAACCACATCCCCAAATCAGTGACTACAGACTAGAACAGCTTTCAGCCATAAATGTCTGATTAAATTCAAATACACTTGTGATCAATTAAAGTGTATATGCTCTTTTACCAATTATCAAACAGCTAAAAATAACAAGGTAAACAAAATAGTAACAACAGTAACAATAATAATAATAATCACTTCCTATCTGCTATTTTTCTTCAGGTATTATGCCCTAATACACACAGAAACAAGGACCCAGAACCTGGTTCTAGCCTTGGGGGTGTGCTTCCAGACATGGGAATCCCTGTTTCCAAACTGCTGCTGCAGCTTGCAGACATTCACCTGGTTAAGCTGTCAAATGAAAGAGCCATCATCTTATGCCCACCACTAAAAAAAAAACAAAACAACCTGATTTTATTTATACAATCCTTAAGTAGCAAACCTAAAATCTAAAGGACAAAGCCATTTTTTCATTTTTTCACTTAGTTTGATTCATTTCTATATGCTCGGGTTCTGAGACCCACCAGTGCCTGGTGACCTCTCCCGAGCACTCCCGCAGCTGTCCCAGGGGTGCCCGGGACTGAACCGGAACTGGGCCTCGGATCTGTGAGGCACGAACGCAGCCAGTGGTGCAGGGCCAGGTTTCGTATTTACTTGCTGATCTCCGGCTTGGGGGCCACAGCCAGCAGCGCCAGGGAGACCAATGCAGCGGTGTGAGCACCAACCCACGCCCCCACAGGAAAGCGCCAGCCCTTCCAGCTCTCTCCCAGCTGGGAGATAAAATACTGAAACGTAATCGCCAAGCAATTCTTCTCTTCAAATATCCTACGAAGGGCATTTCTGAGTTATCTTACAACTAAGTGAAATTAAATCTTTCAGGGCTAAAATCTATTCATTTCTTTGGCTACTCTTCAGAACACTGTCAATTATATTCTAAACTATTAACTATTTTCTTTTTAAAAATAGGGAATCTCAGTATACATAAGACCTGGATACCATTCCTCACACCATCCAAAAAGAAAAATTAAAAAAACATAAAAAAGTTGACGCTCGCTGGCTTTGTGTTGTTCTCCTGCTCCCGCCCTCAGCAGAGGCCAGGGGACAAGGACCAACCGAGGTCAGTCACAGGCAAGTGTTCTGCACACTGAACTGACATTCCAGTCCCCTCCTCATTCTTCTTTAAATGAGTATTTAGAAAATAGCTGATGCAATTTCAAACTATTTTCCTGAAATACTGTACTAACGATACCGGAACTGGGGTTAAAATTAACCCCAAAAATGTCATTTTTCACCAACATTATCCCTAATAGGTTGAAACAGCTACGTTTTGAGGAAACCAAAGTACTACTGCGGAAAAAGCAGAGTTGCATGAAAGGCCACAAAAGGCACAGAAAGTGAAATAAGATCTCACCCATACATTCGGAGAGAGTAGGAAATAGAAATAATATAAAAGACAGATAGAACCTTTCCCAGATTTTCTTGAAAGCGGACCATTAGCAGAGAAAACAGTTTCTCTCTTTCCTTCCCCCACATGGGGTCTTCTTCCTATGATCCCAAGTCAAGTTATACATCTCAAGTTAAATCGGTAAACCTAAAAACATTTCTGAGACAACTTCCCTGAAATAATATTAAATACCTAAGATATCAACCCAATTTTTGCCATCAGCGAGCACAGTTTAGGAAAAAAAAAAAGGTTTAAATTTAGCATTAGAAAAAAATCTATCAAAGGGAAAAGTTCCCAAGGAGGCAGAGAGCTCTGGGGCTGGGCCAGGAATGTGAGGAAGAGGCACCAGCCCAAAGCCCTCCCGCAGCACCACCACCTCTGCCCCAAATATTTTGGACTTATTCATATAAATTTCTCAGAAATATACATGTACAAAGACGTTCTGTGTAACCCTTTAATTAACCACTGGCAGACGATGTATTAATTATGCTCCAACTATACAAAGGATGCCTCCTCAGCCATTCTAAACCAAGGAACACGGGGGCCTATGCAGCTGTGTGTGCTGGGTACGAGGCTCTCCAAGACATGGTGAGTGAAAGCATAAACCAAGGAGAGAAGATAAGGAATAAGGCTCATTCATAGAATTCTGTTTTTTAAAGATTAATCGTTCCAATCAATATTGCACAAACGATAGTTTTTTTCCTATGAAGAAATTTAGACTGGTAGGTGAGAGAACAGTAAAGGGGTTCAGGTGTTCAATACCCGCACCACACACAGCCCCAGAGCACCGGTAGGAGTGACCCCTGAGAACAGAGCTTGGAGTAAGCCCCGAGCACCGCTGGGTGTGCCCTCCCCCCCAAAAAAAAGGGGGGGAAAGAAATTATATACTAAAACTTGTGAACCAGAAAGAGTAAATTACAGAAAGAAGACTGATTTTTACATTTTATCTTGTATGTTTTATTCACCATGTGCCAAAATGTTTTTTTTAATGCTGCAATAGTGGGTATGTAGGCAGCTGGACTGGCTCTAGATTCCTAGCACAGTATTATTTTTAAATATCTTCTAAAGATAAAGAAAACCCATCACTAAATCCCTCAACTAGTCACTGCACAGAATGAGCCTGACCGGAAAAGAAAAAAGGTTCTCAAATAAAAAACATTCATTTCACCAAGCCTACAGAGAAAGGGAAAAGGACAAAGGCCTGCTAAAATAAGTGGAAAATAAGAAGACCCATTTTCACTGTAGTTGAAGCTCTCTGACATGCGTGTCAGCTTCCCCTTCACTCTGACTTCTTGTGGTCTCAATTCTCACTGCATTTCAGAAACCTGAAGTCCGTAAAAAGCACCAGTGCTCAAAAGTAAACCGGCTATTTTTATTTCTAATTTCAGTATTTTCAGGGATGACCAAGTGTAAAGAAAGGAAACTGATGTAATCAATCCCCAGTAAGATGTAAATAATTAACTGTCTCTTCCTGCTAAGCCCTTAGGATCCCCCGCTGCCTTTGCAGGCAAACGCCTATACAAAGTTAGGGGCAATGCATACTACACAGACAGACAGGGAATTAATGCCCCTTTAAGTGATGTCCCCTCCACGAAAGACATTCCGGAACTGATAATAATGGGAGTTCACACGAGCCTTGCTCCGTGGAGAGAGGAGCCCAAGAGAGTCATAAGCTATTCTGAGCTCCTTGCAAAAACACACGATTTTGTAAGACAGAGGCCCCTGTGCGGCTGACAAAGGATATGAAAGGGCGGTCCAGTTACTCAACAGAAAGACAGTGATGTCCAGCTAGAGGTGGGAGGGGACTGCTCCTTTCACATTCCAAGTTACCTAGGAAAGACGACTGCGAACTGGAGCAGTGCAAAGAGAGGAAAGAAAGATCAGGTCAGCCCAAGGTCTCCGATCTACCCTTCTGCAGATGACTTCGAATTGTATCCGGTTCCCCCTCCAAGCTTTGTGCCGCCCTCATCGTTCTTCTGCCAGAGAAGCTAGAAGATGTCTGGGGAGCCTTTTCCATTCGGTTCCCCACTATCCCACCTCTACTGAGAAATGTCTGGTTCAGCTGTGTAAATGTAAGCCGAACTGCAGCTGACGAGGAACCCACAGCCACTTGTGGCTAGCGGCAAGGCTGTACTTAAAGAGAACGTAAATTACCAGCTCTCACTTTCTAAAGAGAGCAGATTCTCCTTGGCACCTTCTAATTTAATGCTTCTAATCGACTGTGTGCAAGCAATCAGGAGCACAGCTTTACAGATCTGTAAGCTGAACTAGAGTAAATAAGCTTCAAGAGCTTAAAAGGAATGAAACACTGGACTTTCTTTCCATTTCTTTTGGGTCACACCCAGCTGTGTTGCAGACTTACTCCTGGCTCTGACTGAATTCAGGGGTCACTCCTGGCAGTGATCAACCCTAGGTCAGCCAAGTGCAAAGCTAGCAAGCACACCACCCACTGTACTATTGCTTGGCCCCTATGAATGATGATTTTCTAATGTTTCAACTATTTTCTACTAGACTGCTTCAGCTTTTTTTTCAGAGAAAAAAAGTTAACAGAAGCACTATAAGGTAAGTTGGGTATTATCATTAAATTTGAATCCACTATATAAGACACTTTAAATACTTACTTAGATTTTTATGGGAGACCAATACAAGTGATTTTGAATTTTAGAGATCATCATAAAACAGGAATAATAACATGTTATGGTTCTACTAAATTTGAGACTGTGTAGGCATATTTATATATGTTTTAATTCCCTCTATATACACATATTAACAGAGTATTTCTATTTAACAGATGAAGAAACTATGGCTTATCCAAGGTTACAGAACTAAGGAATAAAGTGGATTTCTCTCAGGCTCGCCTGGCTGTGCTCTGGCCCTGTCTCCCAGCCAAGGCCGTCTGGGAAAAGCCCAGCACACTAAGATCAGGTGCCCTCATCCCATGGCGCCACGGGGAGACAGACACAGAAGCCTCACCCCCAGGAAGAGAAAACACTGCCACATGTCCCTGTCTTCCTACCTGCAGCTATCACACACTAGTGAGTTTCTCCCTAGTCATTCTTTTGTTCGGTTTGGCTATATCATCTTTCATCCACTTTATATAAATAATGCAGAATCAAAGCACAGTGGCAAACTAGGAAACTTCACTGTCTTTTCTGTAAAAAGAATAATTTCCAGGCTGGAAAGACAGCTCAAAGAGCTGGAGTACATGTTTTGTATGCAGGTACTCATTCATATTCAACACCTTGTAACCTATGGTCTCAAGCACAAGTAATATTCCAGACAAAGAGAGTAGGCCAGCTGTGCCCCAACACTCACACCAGCCCCTGCCAGACAGAGTCATCTTCACTTTAAAATAAAGCTCAATGATACTCTACTTAACATGAAAACTCTTTGGGCCTGTAAAAAAAAAATCGAAAACGAAAAACCACCTGAAGGCACAGGAATCTATTCAGGGATCTATTCTAAAGCACATAAAAAAAGATACCGCTAGACTTCACAGCCCACTTCTGCATAATAATGTCTTGATTTTGACAGATGCAAAAAGCTGCAAAAAGCTCCTTGTTGTCTGGTTTTAGTTCAAACCTATGCAATGGCCAGTAAGAAGCAACACCTGAAAAATATCCACATGAGAAGCACAAACTTCAGGGCCAGAGCAGAGGCCAAAGTTCCCACCCTGCCGCTCGAGCACACCAGGCTCCTGAGCACTACCAGGAACCAGCCCAAGCCCCCAGCATCACCCAAAACTAAAACAGAAACATCATAAAACATCCGCCTTGGGGATGGGTAGAAGCTCAGAGATAGAAAGCATGCATCACACAGGAAGCCCTGGAACCAAGGTCAGGCAACACACAGTCCCAGACAGACACAGACACAGACACACACACACAGACACACACACACCCCCTCAAGATTAACTGGTCAGACACCAAGAAGAAACAAATAAACCTATGATTAATAGATACTGAGGGCCGGCGTATTTGGGCTAGAGCGACAGCACAGCGGTAGGGCGTTTGCCTTGCACGCAGCCAACATGGCCGACCCGAGTTCGATTCCTCCGCCCCT
>JAOXYA010000009.1:8664627-8677511 GCA_028565675.1 Sorex palustris | reverse complement strand
AACAAAGTCTCCAATGGAGACGTTACTGGGCCCGCTCGAGCAAATCGACGATCAACGGGAGGGCCTTTACCTTTACAAATAGTTAGAGTAGCTATATACCAAGACCTATGCAAGGCATTGGAATATAAAGATAAAAAAAAAGTCACTGGCTTTGAAGAAATTGTAATTTGGCCATGAACAGTCACACAACCACCCACCCACCCAATACTACACTTCTCAGCGAATCCAGAGCACAGGACGCAGATGTCTTGCACACACACGACTGATCCCTACTCAGTCCCCAGCACCCCACATAGTCTCGCCAGGAGTGATCCCTGAGTGCAGAACAAGGAATAAGTCCTGAGCTAACAGGTGTGGCACCCCCCCAAAAAACAAAACAAACTGTTCAGCTACAGCGGCATGATAGCAGTAATACAATGAAGCTAGGAGAAGGCCTCCTGAAAGAAACACACAAGAGCCGGGCACGGACAATGATCACACTGTGTCAAATAATGAGTAAAGGCACCGGCCATGTGCAATGAACAGAAGTCCAATAAAGTGCATGAAAATAATAATTCAAAGACGAAACTCTCTTTTCTGCACACTGAAGCGGTTTCTATTACATGGTCACTGATAAATAAATTTTTCAAGAAATTAAATCCCCTGGGGCTGGAGCAATAGCGCAGCGGGTAGGGCGTTTGCCTTGCACGCGGCCAACCCGGGTTCGATTCCCAGCTTCCCATATGGTCCCCTGAGCGCCTCCAGGGGTAATTCCTGAGCTCAGAACTAGGAGGAACCCCTGTGCATTGCTGAGTGTGACCCCCCCCCCCAAAAAAAGAAATTAAATCCCTGAAGCTTCTGAAGAGCAGGCGTAACGCAGGGATGCTGACGGAGGAAGAACTGCAGCAAAGAAACTACCTGCCAAGCAGTCCCTGTTCCGCGGGGTTAGACGCCTCCACACGCTTACCTGCCTTCCGAGTTTTTAGACTTCAGCTGCTGTTCTCCTTCGCCGATCTGCTCTTCCAGCACCTTTATTCTGGCTCCTCTCTGCTCTGCAGTTTCTTGACCAAAGAGCTTGTTAGTCATTCCCTTCAGAGAAAACGTTCTCACAGTCTGAGGGGAAATGTGAACGTGCGACGAAATATTATTCAATCTTAAAAAGGAAAGAAGCCCAAATACACAACAACATGGACTACCACTCTGCAGACATTATGAGGCAGCCACGAAAGGAAAGATACTGTCCACTTCCATCGAAGTGAAGAATCTAGAGTCATGAAATTCGTACAAGGAGAAAGCAGAACAGGTTCGGGTGGGTGCCAGGCTGGAGGAGGAAGCTGACAATTTGTGTCTAATGGGTGTAGAGTTTCAATTCTACAAGAAAAAGTCTTGAAGGTTGCCTTCATAGCAATGCTAAAGTACTTGGTAATGATTAACTATATGCTTAAAAATGGTTATTAGCATGGGGGCTGGAGAGACAGCTAATTAGTGAGTGCATGTGTTGTTTGTGGGAGGCTAGGGTTTGAACCGGGAACACCACGTACTCTGAGCAAAACCAGGAGTAGCCCTCAACCACTGAGTGTGGCCAAAAGCGAACAAAAATGGTTCATGATAAATTTTATGCTATGCGTATTTTATTAGACTAAAAATATAAAGAAAAGGGAAACAGTGAAAATTTCCTACACCTTAAAGCTCTCTATAAGCCTTATAACCAGGGAGCTCTTATAATGATTTCTAATCCTAGAATAATACAGAAAACCTCTAGGTGAAGAATAAGGGCAACTTTGTATTTTATATTAGTGCACCTATTTTAAAAACTATTCTGAGGGGCTGGAGTGACAGCACAGCGGGTAGGGTGTTTGCCTTGCACGTGGCTGACCCAGCTTCAATTCCCAGCATCCCATATGGTTCCCCGAGCACTGCCAGGAATAACTCCTGAGTGTACGAGCCAGGAGTAACCCCAGTGCATCACCAGGTGTGACCCCCAAAAAACAAAAAACCTCCAAACTATTCTGAGGTTTAAAAAAATAGGTAAAATTCAATAGGGAAAAATGGAAATAAAAGCCTAGTTAACTGGGAAAAGTTTTAAGTTTCAATGCTTTAACATTTCCACACTCTCTAGTTTGAGAGAAATTTCATTCACATGCGGGAGAACCAAATTCCCTTTGTAGAGACCGGAATTTGTAGATAACAAATGGCCTGGGAAGTTCCTAACTTTTAATCAGGGGCCAGAGAGATAGTACAGTGGGTAGGGCATTTGCCTTGCATGCGGCTGACCCGAGTTTGATCCCCTGAGCATCACCAGGAGTAAGCCCTGAGCACCTCTGGGTGTGGTCCACTCCCAGCCCTTGCAAACAAAACAAAACAAAACCCCTAAAAATAAATAAAAGGCTGGAGAGAGAGAGAATGGGTTAAGAGGATTTGCTTGCATATAACTGACCCTGGATCAATTCCTGGCACCACACATGGTTCCCGGAGCAGCATTAGGAGTGACCTCTCAGCACAGCTTGGTGTGGTCCGAAAGTAGTAATTAAAAAAGTAGCACTGTCCTCCCGCTGTTCATCGACTTGCTTGAGTGGGCACCAGTAACATCTCACAACAACTTGTAAGACTTACTACTGTTTTTGGCATATTGAATATGTCATGGGTAACTTGCCAGGCTTTGATGTGTGCGGGTGAGATACTCTTGGTAGCTTGCTGGGCTCTCCAAGAGGGGTGGAGGAATCGAACCCGGGTTGGCCACAAGTAAGGCAAATGCCCTACCCGCTGTGCTACTGCTCCAGCCCAATTAAAAAAATAAAAACAAAAATAAGCCAAGCGTGGTACATACCTGTTTCATGGTCAAAGGGCTTTGACCACATATATCTATGCCACTTTGCATAGAGTAGCAGTGGTGACCTTCAGAAGCAAAGTGCTTGTTAACTATCAAGTAGCTTCTAGAACCTGTGCTCTACCCTTCTGAGCTAGATCACTAGGAGTGCTAATAATTCTGAGACTAACTTATGCCAATTAAATAGCCAGAGCAGAAGCTGATGATACAGAACTCTATTTGCAAGCTTTCACTGAAAGCATACAAGAATGGAGCCCACAGAAGCTCAGCGTTAGGATATGCAGTAAGTGACAATGCTTTTAAGTAAACCAAACTTTCTACAGGTCAGTATTTCAATTTACTAATGTTTTTTTCACTTGGATTTACCCAAAAAAGAAGTGCCGTTTTTTATCTGTGTATCTCAAAGACAGGATCAAACTCGGAGTATCACACACGTGAGGAAAGTGGTCTACCACTGAGTTAGAAACCCTGGGCCTCCAAAGGGCTCTTCACAGTGAGCAACAGAAGATCCCTACAATACTACACAACATTATAGTGTTTCACAGATAGCTTTACATCAAGGCAACCCCAAGAACTATAAAGCTGCCACAAATTAGGCCCCTGTAAAAACTAAAGGTATCCTAAGTAGTACAACTGTTGCTCATTCCAAGTAAGGCTTGCAACAATACCAGAGACTTCAATAGGAAAACTCACCCCAGTTGTCAGTTCCTCACATTGTTGCTTCTTGGATGCTAAATCCTGAGCAGCCATTTCCAAATCATACTGCATAAGTTCATGCTTCCTGCACACCGCCCTGGGGAAAAAGCACCGCAATTTCAATTTTGAGGCTTCTCTTTTTCAACATGCTAAAGTTTTTTTTACAGTTAATGGGAAAACATTTATAATGTCTTACTAGGGTCAGAAGCTGATACCAGAATGTTCAAGTTTAAAATGTAATCTTGAAGAACCTAATCATAAAACCTGTAAGTACTGAAACAAGAGTGGCTTCCTAGAGATTTTCAACATTAAAAAGAATAAGGGCCAGAGCACAGCACAAAGGGCATTGATTGACCTTTCATGCAGCCAACTTGGGCTTGATCCCCGGCATCCCATAGGGTCCCCAGAGCACTCAGGAGTGATTCCTGAGTGCAGAGCCAGGAGGAAACCCCGAGCACCGCTAGGTGTCCTTCCCCCACCACCCCCCCAACAAACAACCAAAATCCAAACAAACCCAAAGAAACAATACAAAGCATACATTATCACATTGTAAAGAATAACGTAGGAGCAAATGCTGGAATCTCTCAAGCAACGGCGCAGTCTTTGAAAAGGAGTCTCAATGACTTTTTGTCTTTAAAAAATAGCTGTCCTAAAAACTGCAAGTACGGCCAGAGCACCAGCACAGTGCGTAAGTGCTTACCATGCAAGTGGCATATCCTCGCACCACAGATGGTCCCCTGAGCTTAGCCCGGAGGAAACCCGGAGCACCACTGGGTGTGGACCCCCACCTCCACTTGTTTGGGGGGCAGCCACACCCAGGAGTGCCCATGGGTTCCTCCTGGCTCTGCACTCAGGGATCACTCCTGCGGTGCTCAGGGGACTATAGGGGTGTCAGGGCTCAAACCTGGGTTGGCTCCTTGCAAGGAAAGCACCTTACTTCCCGTGCTACTGCCCAGGTCGACCATGTGCACAGCAAATGCCCTACCTGTTTATGCCTCTGGCCACCCACCCCTGATTTTATTTTTTTTAAGTTGTAAGTGCTCACTATTTAAAAATAAAATTCTATATACCAGAGAAATCTTTCCATGTCAGTAAGACATGAATCTTTAATTCGTGCATTTCCACCAAGCCACACCCCCAGCTTGCTATAATATTTTAGTGTTGTGGGGTCACACCCAACAGTGCTGAGGGCTACCAGATTCATACCTAGTGTCATGGGGTACATGCCATGACAGAGATCAAACCCAAGGCTTCACATATGTGCTCTATCACATCAGTCACACCCCTGGCTCTTCTATAATTTTTCACAGTATTTGGCAACTTAGTGTCTGAAATTGATGAATTTATCAGTATGTTTCAAATGAAGACACACCTTACATTTCTATACCGAGCACTCTGATATAAAGAGAAATTCAGTGAAAGTTCATTCAATATCTGGAGGAATGACTTCACTTAAAAATCATCTTACTACCTTTATTTTATAGTTGCTTTTAACAACTGTAAAATGGTCTTGGTGACTAGCCACATCTGGACCATTCCTTAAACTTACCTCAGTGCTTCTGCATAGAAAAGATACTCCTTCAATTGATCTGCATAATGTTCTTCATCTTCCAAAATATCATCAATTGAAGATGCATACCTATTGGAAAAGCAATGCATGTCTTTTATCTTAAAGAAGTACTATTCAATGTTGGTCCACAGATCACTGACTGTCCCAGCAAGTAAATTACAGAAAGTGAGACAAAACATTTGTAAACATTCATAAGAATATTGAGTTACATGACAAAATGTTTTGAGGTAGGGGGTGGGGTTGGACCATACCCACTGTGCTCGGGGCTGACTCCAGAATCTGTGCTCACAGGTCACTCCTGGCAGTACTCAGGGGACCATATGTGGCAACAGGGATCAAACCTGAATTGGTTCCTTGTAAGGAAAGCACCTAACTGTGCTATCTCTTTGGCCCACCATGTTAATTTTACAAATATTTTCATAAGCAATGCCTTAGGGGGCAAAAAAATTCTTATTACAGGTTTCAAAGAAGCATATATTTGTGTATGTACATATAAATATCTCTTATTCCAAGATTCTGTAAAAGAAAGAAAATTGGTAGAAAAATTAGATGAGAACTAAACAGTATACACTCCTGATAGCAGTACACAGTAATGTTAGAAAGCTAAGAAAAATTGAAGCAAATGAACATTACAAGAAATTTAGCCTTTATTTATATTCTCAATAGCCACCTTTGCTTAGATCTGAACAAGCCCTTCACTCTCAGAGCTGCAGTTTCCCCTGATCCAATAAGCACAGATTTCTTTATAATTTTTTTATACCTTGTGGGTGCTGGGAAGTGGAACCATGTGTAAGGCATGTGCTATACCACTGAGCCACATCTGTGATCCTTCATCTCTGACTTCTTATAAACAATTTAGAATTTCCTTTTATGTCTCTGATCACATTATAAGTTCCATAAGGACCTGGTCTATGTCATGTCCTATTTCTTAATTCTGATTACTTCTCATGGGAATAAAAACAATATAATTCTTATGTCTCCAGGCTGCTTCATGTAGGCAAGAAAATGAAACTTACTGAATTTGTGAAAATAAGCTTTTGTTACAGCTGACTGAAAACACTGTTTATAGGATTTATAAAAATAGGAAAATCATATATTCTATAACTACAAGCTTGCATTTGTTAAGAGTGGAATTTTTTTTTCTACATGACCGAGTACAGTTGAGAGTAGGAAATTTATGATTCTGAAAGAGCTGTTAAGAGGGGGACCAAAGCGATGATCTGACGACAGGAACACAGGGGAGTGATAAACAGCACATAGGTAGGTAGAAAGAGGACATAAGGGGAAAGAGTGAATGCTTTTACCGAGATTAACATTACTTAACACTTCAATAAATCAACTAGAGAGAGAATTCTCAATTCCGAAAGTACTGAAAATGCCGAGCCAACAGAATGTAGCAAGGTTCAACTGTCTGAGGGCCAGAAAGACAGCTAAGGGCGAGAGTGCACACTCTGCATGCAGGAGCCTCGGGTTTGCTCTTTGGGACCACATGTCCCCTGAGCACTGCAGAGAGTAGCCATGAGCACTGAAGGCTATGGCTGAGCAACAAAAACCAATTTAATAAATGGGTGAAAAACCGGGCAGTTAGGACCAAGGAGACAAAGCGTTAGAGTGCCCGTTGGGCCGCCCCAGGTCTGATGCCCAGCACAGCCTGGCTTCCTGGGACTGCCAGAGGTACCCCAGCGACTAACAACAAATTAGTGTACACTTAGTCTGAACTGATTCTTTGATAAGCAGTATGGTTTTTAATGTCTATTTTCCAATTGTTGTTGATAGTATAACAATGACTTCTAATGTATTCATCTTGTATCTTAACCCCTGTTAAATTCAGTTGTTAGTTCTATAATCCTTCTCATTCACCCTGGTTTGGTGAGAAGTTTTACTGTGAAGAGACGTCCAAATATTTTTTAAATATATGAAAGATTTTCTTCTTTTTTCTGCTAGTATGTCAACTGGCCTGACTTCCGAATGTTCAGTTCACCTTATGTTCCTGAAATAAACTTTAAAATGTCACAACACATAAGCATATAGGTAGGTATAAAATATAATATACATGTGAGCGCATGACAGAAGAATCCCTACCATCTCGTTGCTGACCAGGCCTTTTGCTGTGTTGCTGGGCTTCCTCAGCAGTGCCCCATACGTGAGACTGACAGCTCAGTGCTCCACCCGCAGTGCCCAGGCAGCCAGGTGCTTCTTGGACTCAGCCTTCTTGCATGCAGGGTGGCTACTCCACCCCTTTCACCAGTCATTCATCTTGTTTTACCTTAATTCTCCAGATACTTACACGTCCATATGATGGCCAGCACTCTGCAGTCCATCCCCCATTTCCTTTTCTATGGCACTCCATTCACTAGGAAGAAACAGGTATAACCATGAGTATCGTGAGTATGAAACATCACGTGAAATCCTTTATAAGGCTCATCCCTAGATGGCTCATAGACAATGTATTTATACCTGGATTGACTTTCTGTGGCTCAAAACTACAACTAAATACAAGTGTAACTTTAAAATGTTTGTTCAGAAACTGCCACCAACGTGGTCTAGTAACCCTGGCACTGTACTGCCAGCTGGTCTGGCTTGGAATCACTAGTGGAGTCCCTGAACTCCTGAGCACTGCTTGGGAGGAGTCCTCAGCCCACCTCTGCAAAACC
Source organism: Sorex palustris (assembly GCA_028565675.1). Lineage (NCBI taxonomy): Eukaryota > Metazoa > Chordata > Mammalia > Eulipotyphla > Soricidae > Sorex > Sorex palustris. The sequence continues at coordinate 8,669,785 of JAOXYA010000009.1, read as the reverse complement.
ATTCAAGCCGAAAGTGCTGAAAGCTGCCGACAAAGTGAAGTGTCTCACCAGGGTGTCCACTGAATTGACTGCGGGACTTCCTGAAACTGCAAATGGTCTCACTTTTGATTCAAGTATTTTTACAGTATTTTTACAGGCAAGTATTTTTACAGGCCTCAATGGACATTCTGATGTATATACCTGGTTATATGCCAGTATCTAACAGTTAAGGATGATGCAGAAATCTGCACAGAAATATTAGGTGCATAGTACAACTTCAGTCACTTGGACTAAAGCTGCATGATAAAGTCTACTACCACTAAAATTACAAACTTATTTTGTTATCATTCCCAGAAAATGTTTCACATAAAAATTCCTTTTTATATGTTTTTATAATAATTGGCAAAATAGGGTATGAGAGATAGTACAGTGGGCAAGATGTTTGCCTTGCATGTGACTAACCTGGGTTCGATCCCCAGCACCCCACATAGTCCCCCAAAGACCCCCGACCCAGCTTCGGTTCAGAGATAGGAATAAACCCTGATCACAACAAGTTGTGTCCCCAAAACCAAAAAATTAGATTAAAATGCAAAACTCTGAACTCCAATACCACTAAAGCAGCCCCAACTCTATTACTTTATGACTTTTAAAGAAAGGATGGCGTTCTGGGAGAGAACTCAGGGGCTTAGAGCCTGCCTTCCAAGCACGCCAACTACGAGGCACGATCCAATGCAGTGACTCTGCCTGTGTGAAGCATGCTCGCCTGTCTGAGCCTGGCCTCTTTCCCCTGTGATCCCTGGTGTCACAAGCAGAGTCAGGTGTGTGTGCAAGCATCCTCAACTAGAGGGGTACAACTCTCTGCAAGCACCAGGATTGAGAACTGGGCAAGTACTATACCCAGGAAGTGTGACCACAGGTGAGCGTGTGTGTAAGTGATGCCACTAAAGAAGTGTGGCCCTCTGAGTACCTGATCTGGTATGTAAGCGTGAGAACCTGATGTGGAACCCCTGCTGGACACCACCACAAAATGCACCAACACTACTTGGCAAGGGTGTGAGTTTTGGTCATTGCAACAATATAACTAAGGAAAGGGAAGAGAAGAAAAGGGGGATATGGGGAGGGGGGGCCTCCAGGAATATCCTACTATTAAAAGAGAGATATTTAAAATAGGGATAAAATTACAACGAAAGTGACAGCGCTTGAGAGCTAAACTTAGTCACCCAAGCTTGTGTTCATCAGCCTGCAGTGAGAGATGTTACTTGTTTATAGCTCTGTATACGGTTTTGTTTAAAGTTCCGAGCTAACTAAGGGTTCTGAAATGTCTTCATTTAACTTCACAGTTGAATAGACAATTAAAGTTAGGGTCAGGTGGCTGATCAGAGGCAGAGCTGAGGCTAGTATAGACTGCCAGTTGTGTGCACTGTTTTCAAATTCCAAGCTGATAATTCCTTTTCTTGTTCTTAGTCAAAAGAACTCTCGGGCTAGAGAGAGTTCAGCAGACAGCGTGTTTGCCTTGCACGTATCTGACCCTGGTTCGATCCCTGGCACCCCATATGGTCCTCCCTTAACTGCGGAGCAGGAGGAAAGCCTGGAAACTGCTGGACATGGCCCCCAAACAAACGACAAGCAAACAAACAGGAGCTCTTTACCCACATTAATCCAAATTAGAAAAGTCAAATGCAGAATCATTAACTATATTCCATGTTTTTCAACTCTGAGGTACATAACCAATTTTATGTACCGCTCATCATTTGCCTTTGCAAATGTCTTTGAAAAACAGCAGCTATTTTTCTGGAATCCCTTGAAAAGAATTATACCATTTATATTTAGAGAGTTTTTTCTTTCTAGGTTGCTTCCTTATGGTTTCTATGTATTAAGGATGTCCAATTAATGTATTTAATGTATTTGTTCAATCAACAAATTATAACTTCACGCTATTAGCTCTTGACAACTTTCATCAGCTGCAAATAAAGAAAACACAAAAATTTTCTCCTTTTTTTCTAAATCTTTTGCAGCATAAATCCACCTCTGTATTCAGTCCAATTCAGGTTCACTGGAAAGGTCCTAGCTCAGTCTGAAGTCAAAAGAAAATACAGACAATGATAATGGTCCCTACTGAGAATGGCCTGCCGACTACCCTGACTTAGATTCAAAGCTGCAATCAAGGAGGGGCTGCAAAGCCTAAGAACTTAAGAATACAAAATAAACTCTTGTATTTTAAATAAAAGCACTAGCAATATGTGACATAAACATACCATGCAATCTTTCCTATTACTTCTCTGGGCATCTAATTCCTCTCATTTCTTACATATGCTTATCTTGCCATCTGTCTTTCCCATGTTGAAAATCCCTTTCCACTCACCATAAATCTTTTTTCTTAATCCATTCTTTCACTTCAATTTCCAACTTACCAAAGCTTAACTCAATAAACGCACTTGTGGTACACATTAGAAAAAATTTAAACGAACGTGAAGCGGATTAAACCAGTTTTGTATTTCTTCCCTTCTTAAACCCAAACCAAAGTCTAAGAACCAATTAAGCTCTTTTTCAACTTTGTCATTACTTTCACAGGGCAGCAACTGACACTCCCAAAATAAATAAATAAAAAGCACCTCAACAGCTGACACTGCTCATCAATACTTTTCTTCTTAGGTGGGGAGAAGGGATTTGGGATTTACCCAAAAGGGCTCTCCGGCCCTTTGCGAACCTCCAGCATACCTGAAGGGGACCACAGGTAAATCCCCTCTAGCATCATTTACCAATCAAATCCCACACCTAGCATCATTTGGGTCTACTCCAGACTGTGCTCAGGGGCTGTCCTAACAGTGTTTGGCGGAAAAGGCGGTGCTCAGGCTCTAAGTGGGGCTTCCAAATAGCGTGTGACCAGCACTTTGGGCTATTTCTCTGTCCACCTCAGTCCCTGTATTTCACTCATCACTGTTTCTCCAAATTGGAAATTTCATCATGGATATCAGAAGTCCTATAATAAACAAGGCACAAGTCTTCTGAATAATAAATTTGCTTTTACATCTGAAAGGTAAAAACTTTTATCTCTCTCTTTTTTCTCTCTCTCTCTCTCTCTGGCCAGAGAGAGAGAGAGAGCGCGCGTGAGCAAGAGAGAAAGAAAGAGAAGAGGTTCATTATATAGGTGTACATAAAAATCACACAGCCACTGGCACTGCAATTTGTGCTTCTCACCATCTAGTGGCTTCACTGATAATGCTCCACTTTGGACCAATGTGGAACTAAAATGTAATATGAAATGTTGGCAGTGACGATTCTTTCTGTTGGTACAGTCTACACGGTAACATACAAGTGTGACCAATGTGGTAGATACATATGTGTGTGCATATACAGATCTATGTGTGTACACATGCATGTGTGTGTGTGTTGCCATGATCGGGGGCTGCTGCTGCAGTGTTTGAACATTCGGTTATAGCGCTAAGATCACAAACAGCCAGTACCACTGAGTCTGCACTTGGCATGTGCAGCTGATGCCAGAGATCAAATTTTTTTTTAAAAGGCAAAATTTGCAAAAACTGATAGAAGCTCTCAAATATATCTGCACTTGTCACCAGCTGTTCCCGGTTCTGTAGAGATGGTACATGACTGGGCAGGAACACAGCAGGTCCACAGTAAGTTTCCTCTGTCCATTAAGTTACTGACAGCCCAGCTGCTGCATGGGACAGAGGCCAGGGATCCTGTTTGACCCTCCTGCATCCAAGAGCTTCCTGCTGCCTTTCATCCTTCCTTTCCCTTCTCTTTTTTTGTTTTCTTTCTCTCTCTCTCTCTCTCTTGCTGCCAATCACACGAAGCACGTACTCTAACATTGTACTACATTCTCAGTGCAGAAGAAAATCTCAGCTTTAAGAATTATAGAAACCTTCACCTTCCTGAAGTACTTCCTTTGCTTGCTTGACACTGTGCACACCTTTTCTTTGCCACTCTTCTAACAGTCTCCCCACTGTTTCTTTGAAACAATTGCTTTGTGGGGCTGGAGCAACAGCATAGCAGGTAGGTGTTTGCCTTGCACGTGGCCAACCTGGGTTCGATTCCCAGCATCCCATAGGGTCCCCTGAGCACCACCAGGAGTAATTCCTGAGTGCATGAGCCAGGAGCAACCCCTGTGCATCGCCAAAAAAAAAAAAAAGTTTTGTTTTGGGGATACAATGGTGTTCAGTGGCTCCAGGCAGTGCCACATGTCTGCAGTCCTTTGAACTAGATTTCTGGCCCCTCCTCGCTGGTTCTTTTAATTTTTGCTTTAAAGCCACAGGGTGCTCAGGGATCGCTCCTGGTGGGGCTTGGGGAACCATACAGGATGCTGAGAAGCAAACCTATATGCTTATAAAGTATGCTCTAAGCCAGTGGTTCCCAACCAGGGGCTCTATGGCCCCTTGCGAACCTCCAGCATTCCTGAAGGGGACCACAGGTAAAAATCGTGTAAATGGGGGAGTGGGAGGTAGGGCACAAGGCCAGAAGACCAACCAGTAGGACCAGTAGGACAGTGGGCTAAAGAAAGCAAGGTTAGAAGGGGACCATATTTGGAGAAAAGTTGTGAAGCGCTGTCCAAACCACTGCTCTCACCTGTGCCGTAGACTCTTGGTCCAAATTTTTGTTGCTTAAGGGAAATCTTTAATTCAAATAGTGTTTTTTGCTTTGCTTTGGGGTCACGCCTGGCAGTGTTCAGGACTTACTCCGGGCTCTGCATTCTGGTCACTCCTGGTGGACTGGGCACCCACACGTGGCGCCAGGGATTGAGCCTGGCTAGCCATGTGTGAGACAAGTACCCTATGCACTGCACTACTGCTCTGGCCATAGTAGAACAATTTATCCAAAACAAGTCTTTAACTCACCCTCAAACCTGCTCTTCTACATTCTTTTTTTTTTGGCCACACTAGAGCAGCGCTATAGGCTTACACAGCTGGTTCTACACTCAGGGATCAATGCTGGCAGGGTCAGGAATTAATCCTGGCTGGGCTGTGTAAGTGAGACAAACGCACCATCCAACGGCAGTCTCGCGCCCTCCCCTTGCACTCTTTGTTGCGATCTTCTTACCCAGACAAATAATCACAAATTAAATCTTAGTATCCTTAGCACTCACTATGGACTGTTTTCACATGGAGCGCCCCAGAGGGGGGCGGGTGAGAGCCCTCCCTGCCCCAAGGGACCCAGCCCCAGC
>JAOXYA010000009.1:8643560-8660060 GCA_028565675.1 Sorex palustris | reverse complement strand
TAATCGAAACCCAAGCACAAAAAATTGTAAATCTACAACTGTACCTCATGGTGTTTCACTAATAAAAAAAAAAAGAAAAAAAAAGACAAGACAAGCCCCTCAAATACACCAAACTTCAGCAGAAAGAAGGGACAAAGCCCCATAACAATAATCTCTCAACATCAATGGGCTAAGTGCACCAAGTAAAAGACACAGAGTGGCAGTACGGATAAGAAAATTGAACCCACGGGCTGGAGTAGTAGCACAGCGGGTAGGGCATTTGCCTTGCACGTGGCCAACCAGGGATTGCATCCCATATGGTCCCCTGAGCACCACCAGGAGTAATTCCTTAGTGCAGAGCCAGAAGTAACCCCTGTGCATCACCAGGTGTGGCCCAAAAAGAAAAAAAATTAATCCGATATTCTGCTGCCTGCAAGAAACACATCCGAACAGTTAAAGCAAACACAGACGCAAAGTCAAAGGCTGGAAAACAATTCTACAGGCAAACAACTCTCATAAAAAACTGGGGTGGCCATTCTGGTACCAGACCACATTGATTTCAGACAGTGAAGGTCATTTCTTATTGATCAAGGGATCTATCTGTACATCAGGAAGAACTTACACTCCTAAATGTAGCACTATAGCACTGTCCTTCTGTTGTTCATCTATTTGCTCGTGCGGGAACCAGCAATGTCTCCATTGTGAGACTTGTTACTGTTTTTGGCATATTGAATATGTCACGGTAGGTTTCCAGGCTTTGCGGTGTGGGTGGGATACTCTCGGTAGCTTGCTGGGCTCTCCAAGAAGAACAGAGGAATTGAACCCGGGTTGGCCACGTGCAAGGCAAACGCCCTTACCCACTGTGCTATGGCTCCAGCCCTCTCCTAAATGTATATGCACCTAATGAGGGACCAGCAAAATACTTAAAACAACTACTCCTAGACTTGAAGAAAGACACTGATACACAATACTAGTAGGATATTTCAACACTGCTTTATCACCTCTTGATAGATCAACCAGACTCAAGCTTAGCAAGGACATACTTTATCCAAGGGAAGAAATGGAAGAAAAGGACTCAGTAGATATAGACAGGACACTTCAGCCTCAAAAAGCTGAATACACATTCTTCTCAAGCGTGCATGGGACATTCTCCAAGATAGACCACATGCTGAGCCATGAAACATGCCTCCATAAAATTAAGAAAATAGAGATTGTATCAATGATCTTCTCAGACCATAATGTGCTGAAAACAAGTAAATCACAACACACAAACAGAAAATCAAATCAAACACCTGGAAATTAAATAGCTCACTAGCAAATAAGAGGCTTAGAAAGGAAATCAAAGAGGAAATCAAAAGATTCCTGGAAACGAGAATGAGGACATGAGTTACCAGAACTTATAGGACACAGCAAAAGCTGTGTTAAGAGGAAAGTTTATAGCTCTGCAAGCATTCCTCAGGAAAGAAGAGCGAGCCCACATAAGTAACCTAAGCTCAAAGCTTGGAGAATGACCAACAAAAGGAGTCAAACACAGGCAGGAGGAAGGAAATAATAAAACTTAGAGCACAAGTTAATGAGATGGAAGCCCAAAAAACAATCTGAAAGATCAATGAAACCAAGAGCTGGTTCTTTGAGAAAATAAATAAGATTGCTAAACCTCACAAGACTCACAAAGAAAGAAGGGCTAGAAAAGCCTCGTGGGAAATGCTTAAACATTTTCTTTATTGTGGTAAAATTTTATAAGCTTACAGATAATTATCAGCCACACTTATAAACCAGTTCTAACTATCTTCGTCATGACTTTCTTATTCGTCTTACTTGATCATTTGTCTTATCTACTTTATTACCTTATTTGCTTTGTCTTCTTTTATGTCTTACCCTAAAAGACTCTTCCATACCTTTTTAATTTTTGCTTTTTGGGTCATAACTGGCCATGTTCAGGGGTTACTCCTGGTTCTGTACTCAGGAATTACTCCTGGCGGTGCTCAGGGGACCATATGGGATGCTGAAGATCAACCTAGGGCAGCCGCGTGAAAGGCAAAAATGCCCTCCTTGCTATACTATTGCTTTGGCCCTCATATCTTTTTTTTTTTTAAGGCTAAATGATCTGTGGCACAGTGCCCTAAAATGGTTACAATTTCCCCCTCCTTTGATCACATCTAAATTTATTCCCTATGCTTTGTGGTTTTGATTATTTAGCTGTTGAACTTTATTCAATTTATCACTCACTTCTAAGGTTCTGATGAATACAATTCTGCTGAATTCTGAATATAATTCTGAATTGTACAATTTATCTGAATACAATTCTGATGAATACAATTTCTGCTGCTTTCCACTAAACTGTCTAATTTATTTGGGCAATTTCAAGAAAATTAAAGGTCTTAAAATTTTACCTCATTAATCCACAGTCCTTAGTTCTTGACTTTGCCTAGTAATTCTCACAGGTATTGTTGTTTTTCCTACAGATACATTTTAAAACTTATTCCCGTATTCCACTGGCACTCTGAATGTTTAACCAGGACACTGGGTAGATTCAGATGGAATTCTTCCCTTTATTCTATTTTATTTTATTATTATGAAAATCTTCAAATGCAAGTAGAGTAGTAGGTTATATTTCTAATACTCACCTCAAACACTGTTACTAAGGCCAATCTAGGTTGACCTAACGCTGCTTCCCAGTGACTAGAGAGGTCAAAGGGGTGAGCATATGCTTTGCCTGAAGGAGGGCCAGGTTTGCTCTCCCAGCACTGCAGGAATGAGTCCCTAGAGTCCCAGGTTCAGAGCTGAGAGCAGAGGCCAAGCACTGTCAGGTGTGGACCACTAATAAGCAAACAAACCTGTCTCTCCAGCCCTTGTCAACAGACTTCCATTAAAACAAATCCCAGATTACATACTTCATTTCTAGAGGATTCCAATCAGCATCTTCAGTCTGACAACCCAGTGTCTTTCAGAAGCCCTGAGCAGAGGAAAGCTCTGAGGTAGCCTCTGAGGAACCATCTTCTTCCAGCTAGGGGCCCCTCTGAGCTTGTTGCTTTCAGTGGGCCTTCTGTCACACTACCTGGCCTTTTTACATGAATTCCATCTACTGTCCCCTTGGAATACTCAGAGAAGGGTACATAGGCCCCAGGTGAAAAATACTGCTCTAGACTACCCACAAAGAACTAGCACGGATTACACAGCTTTTTTTCCAGGTTCATTAACTTACCCAAAAGTATTTTCCTCCATATATGTAACGGCCAAATTTAAGATTTAAGTATAATGATTATTCCTTAATTTCTAATTCCTTTTATCATGGTAGGCTATTACTCATAAGCTCATTTAGTACAACTTAAGCACACAGACATAGGATAATCTAACATAAAAATTATTCCACAGAACTCTTTTTAAACCTCAAAATAATAATATTATACACGACTTTAAAAACCTACACTTATTATATTCCAACACTGAAAGGTAGGTTTCTTTCTTTTTTTTGGGGGGGGGTCACACCTGGCGATGCACAGGGGTTACTCCTGGCTCTGCACTTGAGAAACTTCCCCAGGCGGTGCTCAGGGGACCATATGGGATGCTGGGAATTGAACCCGGGTTGGCCGCGTGCAAGGCAAATGCCCTATCCACTGTGCTATTGCTCCAGCCCCAAAAGGTAGGTTTCTTGACAAGATGTCAAACCACAGAGAAAACAAAATTTTCAAGCTGCTTATGACAGAAAAAATCTCACTTTTAAAAATAAATGCAGTTTGGATGACGAACACACCAAATTTGAATGTTAAGTCAGTTCTTATACATACTATTAAAAATATAATGATTAAGTGATAAACACTTCCTTAAAAATGTATGCCAAAAGATCTGGAAAATCCCTGAGAAATCACTTACAGCTCTAACTCGAAGGAGATGTGAGATGACAGACTGCAGCTCATCACTGTAGTGTTTCAGTTCAGTAAACCTCCTGAAAAAGGAAATAAAACACCAGTTTTCTTTTCATAAAGAGGTAAAAACAGAAAGACAGATAGTTAATGAGTTTAATAAAACTGATTTTATTTAACCTTGAACAGTTACAAAGTAATTTGTAAAGTTCTGAAATAAAACCACCATGCTTTTCCTTGATATCTTTAAAACCAAGGAAAGTTGTCATACTTCATAATTTACACCATGGGATTTAGATAGAGATAAAACTTACTTAAGGGGACAATGATCAGCTCTGTGGTACAGTAGTGTACCATGTGTGAGGTGCATGTGTGAGGCCTAGGTTGGATCCCCAGAAACTCCCTAAAAATATGACCTGAAAACAAGAATCAGGGGGGAAATGTATGGTGCTAAAGGATCTTATGGTGAAACTATAAACTTAAACTAATCCTAATGATGCTCAATAATCTTTGTGATTTTTTCCCTCCCTGGACTTACCCTAATTTTATTTAAACCTCTACAGGTTACAACAAGTAATTTTCTTACCACGAGAAATTTTATGAATATAACCTTTGAGGAATTCTATTTACTTAGAAAAGGAAGTCTACTTAGAAAAAAGATAGAAGCCTTATCTTTCTATAAATACTTTCCCCAATCTATGTAACAATAAGATGTTAGGAACTACATTTAAAAAAAAAAGCCTCATAGCTACTGAACTTCGCAATGCAGTTATATAACAGTTTCATTTTTATTCTTTTTCTAATGAGGTCCTTGTTAGATGGTATTTCTCAGAGTGATCATGCTACTGCTGATACAAGTGTCTCCTCTTGGGATCAAGAGCACAGATAGCAAGCAGGGCATGGCCGGACATGGCTGACCTAGGTTTGATCCCCAGTCTCCAATATGGTCGCCAGGAGTAATTCCCGAGTACAGAGCCAAGAGTAAACCCTGAACATTGCTGTGTGTGATCCAGAAAGTGGGGGGGAAAAAAAAAAGAAAGAAAGAAAAGAAAAGAAAAGAAAAGAAAAGAAAAGAAAAGAAAAGAAAAGAAAAAAAGCATTTCCGCATTTCCTCTTACCAACCTAGGTAATTTCTAAGAGCTATCAAAAGATATCAGGGCTTTACTCTCTCATCTTTGATTCACTGCCATTCTAGTCACTATTCACAGTAATCTATTCACTGTCACTTTCCATGAAGACCTAATTAAAACCTCACTTGCAAATAAAGCCCACAGATAAATCAGAAGCAATCTGATAAAAATCACTCACATCTTTAGCCAATAAACTGAGTAACTTTTGAAGATCTACCCACATCTATTATTTTTTTCTTCCTTCTTTCCTTTCCTTCCTTCTAGGATCCTTCTTGCCAATAATCTAGCTTAATAAAATCAAACAATGAAACAAAACAAAAACAACGCATCTATTTCCTTGACAATACACCCAACTAGTAAGAGTGCCTTAATATCTATCTCTTTTATGGCCACACTTTTACAAGACATTATCTGTGTAGTCAAAACTATTTCTTACCTCCTCAGTCACTACTAGTTCCCTACATTGGAGAAATATTCCTGTCAAAGTCACCAATTACTTCTATGTTGCTAAAATCCAATGACATAATTTAGTTCTCATCTTACTTGGCATATTTTAGTTATTATCTTACATGACCCTTTTGTTCATCAATGTGAAAAATTGGTCTCACTTTCCTCAAAACTTTGTTTCCTTGACATAAATGTTCTTTTCTCATACCTCAAGTCATCTTTGGTACTCAATTTCTTCACCTACCTCTTACACCTCCAATTTTAGTGTGCAAAGAACTTACACAGTATTTGTGTAAAACACTTCCAAGGTAGAACAAATGTTTCAAATATACAAGACTTTTGGTATGATAAAACCAGCCAACCAAACACTACCGAGGGCCTCTCAGTAAGACAGGGGTCTCACCTCCTGGTGACTGAGGTGCTTATGGAATATCCATAGATGTTTAGGGGCTCAGGGGTCCCTTCTGGCAGTGCTGAGGGAATCATGGTGTGCAGAGGATAGAACTCAGGCCTCCTAAATGCAAAACATTCTTTCCAGTCCACTAAGCTATTTCTGGGGCTCTGAACCACTTTAATAACAGTATGAATATTAAGGCAGTTAGATCTAAAAGAGATTATATTTATGGTATAATGTGTTTGTATATATACATATATATGGACACTTTTAACAATGACTGATATAGGTGATTCTTTAACCATGAACTTTAGGTAACAATTGTATATGTTAACATGAACTTAAAAATAAAAATTGGCTTGGTCATATCACATTTAAAATTCTATGTATAATATGTACACAAAATAAAATTTAGCAATCTAGAAAATCAGGTTTTGTTCAGAAAAGGGAAGACATCCAATTGACAAATGTGTTTTATTAAGTTGAAAAATACTCAACTGATAAGCTACTATTTCTATTTACTTCCATAAATAAATTTTTTTAATTTAAAATTTTCTAAATTTTTTTTCCATAAATAAACATTTTTTTTATTTAAAACTTCCTAAAAATTTTTTGGGGGCCATAGCCAATGGTGCTCAATGGCTACTCCTGGCAGTGCATGGGAGTTGCCTAATCAGTGTTCAAGGGACCACTCAGTGTGAGGGGTCTAATCTGGGGCTCCCAGATTAGCTCAAAGCATGTGCTCCAACATTTGAGCCATCTCCCTGACTCTAGAATGATGTTTTTCTGTTCTTAATCTAGAGAATACCTCTAATATACCACAGAAGTCTTTGTAATCCTATAAAAAGCTCAGTGGAACCCTAAATGCATATACCTAAGTAAAGTCAATATGAAAAGGCTACATAAATTACAAAACAAAATTCTAAACAGTAAAAAAAAAATCAGTGGCTGCCAGGACAGTGGGCAAGGGATAGAATTTTTAGGGCAGTGAAAATACCTGCCTAATATGATCTAGAGACATATCATTATACACTTTTCAAAATTTAGATAACATACAATACCAAGAGTGAATTTTAGTATCAACTTCAAACTTTAGGTGACAAGGTGACAACGGTGTCAATGCAGGTTCACTGATTTGAATAAATGTGCCACCCTAGTGGTGAATGATCATAGTGAAGGAGGCCGCATATGTCTGGAGACAGCATTTAAATAAGAACTCTGTACTTTGACTTCAATCTCACTCCGAATCTAAAATCATTCTTAAAAAATAACATCTTGGGACCAAGGTGATAGGACAGTGGGTAAGGTGTTTGTCTTGCACGCAGTCGACCTGGGTTCGATCCCTGGCATCCCATATGATCTCCTGAGGACTGTTATGAGTAATTCCTGAGTACAGAGCCAGGAGTAACCCTAAGCACTACCAGGTGTGGCCCCAAACAAACACAAAAACATCCTTTGGAAGCAAAGGATACAGCCCGGCGGTAGAACACTTCTCAATAGAGAAGGGTAGAGACCCTCAATCTGATCCCTGATACACCAAAAACATAAAAATTACATCTAAAAAACCTCAAAAAAAAAAACCCAAAAAAACTTCTCTATGGTTATAACAGCAATTTTTCCCTTTTTCCTTCCTTTTGCATTGTGGAGACAGGAGGCAGGCACCAGGCTGCTGAGCCTCAGCTGCAGTTACCATCACAACTTTAAATTATCAAAAGTTAAAAACGCTGCCTTAGTGCTGGGGAGATGGAGAGCTGGGGCACGCATGCCCCTAGCCCCGACTGGATTCCCAGCATCAAACGCTTCCCCTCCACACGTCTGGGTGTGGCCATGGTGCTCGCTGCTACCACAGGGTCTTTGAAGGACTTCGTTTGAAGGTCCTCTAGAGAACCACCTACTTAACTGGCTGAGAATGGCCAAGAGTGGCCCCCACGGTCCCTTGAACACTTACTGGGAGGTCCAAAGATACATGAGCAAATTTTTTAAATAAAAGATTTATGCGAAAACGTATTTTAAAAAAGAGGCAGTATATGAACACATTATGGTATATAAAGTCAGGCATAGTAAGTCATCAGACTATGCAGCCTTGGCTTTTGGTAAGAATACACATGACGTGTACTACGTAGGGGTACACAGCTGAGCTGGGGAGCACTGAGGTGACTGCACCTATGCTCTGTAGACCATATGGTGCCAGGAATCAAAACTGGTGCTTCAGCTTGCCTGTGCTCAAGCTTTTAGAGATTTCTCCGCAATCCTAGTACATATACACACATGATATATATGTGTGTGTGTATACATACATACATACATACATACGCGTATATGTATACACACACACATATATAAATGCTGAAATGTTTAACTAGAAGAATGCTAACAGCACTCATAAATTTTGGCTGCCAAAATGGAAAGACTTCATGTGACTAAAAATATGTCTAACTGGGAAATTTCAACAAATCAAATGCCACACAAAGGTCCACATAACAAAAGGCCTGAATTATCCAGGAATTCAGAGAATGACCAAAACCAAAATATCACTATCCCATTCTAAAGTTATTTTTGTAAACACTGACTACCCTTAACAGAGAAACGCCTGGGGCTACAGTGTAGTGCAGCAGGTAGGGGTTTGTCTTGTGCGCGGTCAACCTGGGTTTGGTTACCAGAACTACATATGGGCCAGGAGCCTAGAATTGCCAAGAGTGATCCTCGAGCACTGCCATGTGTGTCCCCCCAAACAAAAACAAAATAGAAATACCGTCATGTACACAAAACTGACACTAAGTCAAGTAATTATTAGATGGGCTGGAGCGATAGGGCCGACCCGGCCGACCCAGCTGATTCGATTCCTCCGCCCCTCTCGGAGAGCCCGGCAAGCTACCAAGAGTATCTCGCCCGCACGGCAGAGACTGGCAAGTTACCCGTGATGTATTTGATATGCCAAACACAGTAACAAGTCTCACAATGCTACTGGGCCTGCTTGAGCAAATCGATAAACAATAGGAGGACAGTGACAGTAACAGTGATTATATAAAAAATCTCTAAAGTTATTAATATGGGTATGCATTTTTTATCAAGTTTTCTTGGTATATAAAAGTAGACAACTTATTATTAAAACTATATATAATATACAATCTGCCTCTACATATGAAACAAAGTCATTAGAAACATTACATGAAATTAAAATTACACATTTTTCTGACAACTTCACCAACAATAAATTCTAGGAAAAAGCATTGGTTTACTTTTCTAAAACTTTACTTTCAATCTAAGACCCAATTATGTTATCAAATTTCAATCAGTTTTATCAGACTATAAAAGTGTTTCACTAAAAGTGAACTGTTATTTAAGAATACTTAGCAAATAAAGTGCATACATTCAGAAATGAAAAATTAAATAGATAGGCACCATTCAAAACAACATTGTAACTTTTATTAAAACAAAACCTTACTTGTCTGGGTTTTTCACTCTGAATGTTGCATTAAGCGCTTTTAACCTGGAGTCTGCCTGGAAAAAATAATTTGTTCACTTAATACAATTACATTTCAGGGTATAAATCCAAACAGTTTTACTCTCCCTTTAGAAATAAGATGCTCAAGCACAACTTTCTCCATAGCATTTATAATAAGCACAGTAGGCACACCTAAAAATATAATAGTAATTATTTTTTTAAAACTACAAAAATGTCATAAGTTAAACTGAATACATGACAGTCAATGACACTGAAGAAAAACCTGTAAACATCCAGACATTAAGAAGGGACACAGCTCTGCATAATTATAGCTCAAAACAGGTCACATGGAAAAAGTAAATAATTTTTTCTCCAAAGTAAAAAAAGCAATGAATTGTACAAATAAATGAAACTGCTCTGCTTTGAGAGCTCATATGCGTAAGCGGAGCTCTCAGATGAAACCAAAACCTAGGGAACACTGGTTTTTGTCACTTTCATGTTAAGTGTTTTAGAAAAGAAAAAAATATAGAAAAGGCTGTGCTAATATTATATACTAAAACCAGTTAGATGACAAATTACTTTCAAGTTGGAAGAAAATATTATCTCATTTTTACACATAAAATGGTAATTTAATAAAAAGCGAACCACCTTGTAGGTGGAGAGTTAAGATCTGAAATATGCAGAAAAAAATTCTAGAGCTGAACGAGTTTGGAATGTTTAGGAAAGGTCAGTCTGGTTGGTAAGTTGTAAGCAAATGGGAGAAAGCTGCACTATAAGAAGTAGACAGGATTTGGTCAGATTTTGATAGGACTTTTTGGTTAATCAAATTATGATAGACCTTTTTCTTTGTTTTTTGGACGGGTGTTTATATTCTGCTACTCAGGGGACCATGCAGTCCTGGGGACTGACTGAACCAGGGAACCCTCATGCAAAGCATCTGCTCATCTGCTCCAGTCCTTTGGGCCATCTTCCTAGTCCCACCCAGTGTTGGCAGGACTCACTTCCATGGGAAAATAAATTCATACTGCTTAGCATACTAACAGAACAACTATGAACTATATAACATATTTAAAAAGTAGTTAACTGAAGACACTGGAGTGTAAGAAAATGTGGGCATATTTTGGAACAAAACATTTTTTGATAGCTTAAATTTTATTTTAAATTTTATTTGATTGAGCTCTCATGACACCTTTAAGACAATTAAAATTTAGAGCCTGCTGAACATTGTTGACTTGATGTTTGCTCTAGAGTAGCAAGTCAGAAGAGTAATGAATACCTTAGCCTGAGGAATAATGAGCAGGAAAGGAAGCACAATGTTTAAACTATATTTCTCAATAACTGCTCTCTGAGAGATATCGATGTTAAATATTTTATCGCAAACTTAATATAACCAAGTCTCACCCTAAGTCCTCATTTTAAAAAAGATACCAAATTACCTTTCTGACAAAGGCATACAAGCTAAACAGTTTGGTTCGCTCAATCAGGAATCAATCTCATAATGTGATATGATTTTGAAAATTCCAATCAAACAGAAAACCTTATACTACTCTAACTTCCAATCTATAATTATAAATATCCCCCCCAAATAATAAATTTAACACACAAGTTAAGGGTTCCTCAGATTACTTTTTTCTGGATTAATTATATACTCCTATAAATTCATTTTCTACAAGTTCAGACCAAAAGAAACGAAGAGATCAGGTTTGTTCAGGGTGGTATGGCCTAGACTGAACTATAAGAAACTGAAAGAGCTATTACAAAAAACTAAATGTCTCACTAGCACAAAGTGGCATTTCACCATGTTACTCTTTTTTGTATTTGAAGGACAAATGAACTGATGTGTGTGAAAGTCCTTACAAAAAAAATCAGCAGGGATAGGGATACTGTAGTGGGTAAGGCACTTGCTTGCACTTGCTTAAGGGCAAACTCCCAATCCACTGTATTACTGCTCTGGTCCCTACATGTTTTCCTTGTCCTGGGGCTTGTCTTTCCTGTCATATTTCCTTTTCTTTCTGATTCAGGGGCCATCAGTTGGGGGTTGCTCCCACTGGTACCTATGGGTCCATGTGGTGCCAAGGATTTAACTCAGTCACAAGACGCCAAGCATGTGCTCCAGCCCTCTGAGCTATTGATGTCCCTTATCCCTCTCGTAACCCCCAAACTCTGACTTACTACACCCCAGCTTGGGCCCCTCACTAACATGCATCCTTCCTGGCTCCTAGGTTGATTCCACTTTTTTCTGCATTTTTATGTTAAAAAGTTCTGTTATTTAAATTTATGATAAATAGAGCACCTACAAACAACAACAACAAAATTATCAGTGTTTCTGAGCATAATGATTTCTTTTAAAAGATTTAAGGAGGGGACGGAGCAACAGTATTGTCGGTAAGACCTTGCCCTGCACACAGCCAGCCCAGGTTTGATGCCTGGTACCTCATAGGGTGCCCTGAGTCAGCCAGAACTCACTCTCTCCTCTCTCTCTTCCTCTCTCTCTCCCTCTCCCTCTCTCTCCCTTCCTTCCTCTCTCTCCCCCCCCCGCCCCCGTTCTCTCTCTCTCCTCTTTCTCCATCATCTCATATAAAGAGAATGACAATCAACAGTCAAGGTCAAATCTTCTAATAAAACAAATCAAGGAAGGCAACTTGACAACAAAATTGCAACTTGAGGAACAGCTTAAGAACAAAATTGGGAGTGGACCCTGCGCACCATCGGGTATGGCCCCAAAGCCAAAATAAACTAAACTAAAAATAAAGGCCAGAGAGGCCAGAGACAGAGTTCAATTCCTGAGCATCATGCCAGAAGCAGCCCTCAAGCACAGTCACCTGTGGCCCCCAAATAAATTTTAAAAAGTGGAAGGGAGATTTCTAACACAAAGCTACCGTATTCAGAAATATAATCAGACGGCACCCACACAGAAGACTCAAATCACTCTGAAAATATGCTAGTTTGTATAAATGAGAAATTCAAGAGTGTTCAAGATCACCAAAGTCAAAGCTAAAAATTAGGTTCAAGGACAAACTGTTAAGTAGTTACTAAACTGATGATGAAACCAATGACAGCAATCTTTTAAAAATAGTTTAGGTATTATGATTACAACCGTTTTGATGTACAGTTACTGCATTCAGCCTGAACCAAAGTGCCCAAGACCCTTCAACACTGTTTGTTTTCTTAGGGGAGGGGGAGCCCCGAAGTTGTGCTAGGAGTTTTGAGGGCGCCAGCAAAGCCCCTGATTTCTGGGCAAGCAGGCCGTTTAATGAAGGGTTTAAGGATGCCGTGGGCTCAGACCCTATGGTGTGAAGGACCCTGGGCCTCCCGGGAGGTGGCGGGAACTGAGCCAGAGCTGGGTACACAAGAGGCTCACATGCTCACTGCTCCGCTGTCCCCAGGTCTCTCACTGTTCTCACAGCACTTCTAATACACCTCTTCCCCCCGCCCCCAAGCCACTGCTTGGCAACAGCTTAGTAATGGCCAATGGTTTATGACAATTTTATATATTTTCTATTGTTCAGAGACATCAACAAAATTTTTAGTCTAGTTAGCATTTTCCTTTATTATGAACTGCTACCACCTTCGACCATAGTCCTAATAAAACCCGGTCAAAGAGGTTGTGAGATAGTACAGCAGGCAAGGTGCTTGCCCTGCACATGGTCGACCTGGGTTTGATCCCTGGCACCTGATATGGTCCCCCAAGCTCTGCCAGGAGTAATCCCCACGTACAGATGCAAAAATAATTCCAGGGCACAGCCAGGTGTGGAGGATTCCTGAGCACAGAGGCAGAAGTCAGTCCTAAGAACCATGGGATGTTGCCCAGAAAATTAAATCAAAAAATTTTTTTCTTTTTATGCTAAATTTCATATGCCTATATCCTAATACTTGGACAACTGTTTTAAGATTACTGTTAAGACATTTTTTTCTTGTTGCCTATGCATGTTGAGCATTTGTTATAATATTGTATGAACCATTTATCAACTTAAAAGTTTTTACAACTTAAATTCTTAAACTAATTTTTGTGTGTGGTGCTGGTGCACTCACACATGCTCTAAGGCACATGCACCCTTGGCGCCAAGTATATGTTACTTTCTTTTTATGGTGCCAGGGGTGCTCAGAGCCTTGTACATGCAATATACATCCTCTACCATTGAGCTACACCCGCGGCCCATTTGTCAATTTGCTTTACATTTTAACTACCTGTATATTCAGTTTACAAAAGAGATGACAACTTTCCAAACCCTGCAAAACCAGTGAACATTATTTTTTGAACAACAGGGAAAAGAGAATGGAATGACCAACCCAGGTTCCAGGTTCTATCTTCGCCATCCCATATGATCCCCTGAACACTGCCTGGAGTAATTCCTGAGTGCAGTAACCCTGAGCACACTGCCAGGTATGGCCAAAAACAAAAACAAATTGTCAAATGTTCCTTCCCAATAGAATTAAACCCACAAATATGCCCATCACATCTCACTAGCAAAACTAAAATCATACATATCCAAAGCAAACAGCAGTGTTTCTCTGAAAACACTATCACTGATACTAAACACAAAGCTAATTTCCAACATCACTCACTTTATAACATCAAGTATTCCACTAAGTACACGGCACTGTATAGGAACAATGAATTATTTCACAGTCTTACCTTCAGCTGAAACCCAGTTTCATTCACTGTCTCCTTCCAGTTGCCTTCCTAAAAAAGTAAATTTTTAGAAATATGAAAAACACACACAAAATATTAAAAATTAAACAGAGTATCTGTAGCTACGTTCTTCTTTCAGGTAAAAAAAAAATTTTTTTAATTAAAACCCAGAAAATTTGTCACTTTTGAAGCCAGAGGGACAGTGACATCAAAAAGCACTATCCTGAATATCTTCCTGTTTGTTTCTGGGTTTCCCCTGGCAGTGCTCAGTGCTTACTGTTGTTCTGCACTCTCAGAGACCACTCCTAGTGGGGCTAGGGGACCACCAGGGGTGCCAGGGATCAGACCCAGACTGGCTGCATGCAAGCACCCTACCCATTCTATTATCTCCCGGTGTCTCCCATCTTGTATATCTTTAGCAAAAAAACCTTAAAGAATGAAGTAATCTATAATCCTGGCAAACAACAAAATGCACATTAACAAAGCCATTCAAAAAAAAAAAGCCTTAAACTTAAAAGAAAATAAAATCCCATGTCAATGAATTTCTGAAAAAATAAAGAGAAGAAAAATACCTGTGTTAAAAACAAATAGAAGATTTTGTCTCTACAAAGAATGGGATGTGAAGCAACTCTCAAGAGAAAGTTTTCTAAACCAATCCGTCGTCTTTCCACAAAATCCGGGTCCATGTTGTCAGCAGAAAGCTTATGCCAAACAAATTCTGCCTAGGTAAATAAAACAATCATGAAGAATAATCTCAGTGCTAAATACCTATAAATTATACTGTCATTTCATTTCTTACCCTTTTCTCTGGTAGAGGTGGAACAACAACATGTGGATAGTAAACTAAAAGGTAGTTTCTCAACAACTCAAATTCACTATACCGCCTCCACAGTGAGTCAGTTAGGACACTCTGACCATCAAGATGTTCAACTGACCTGAAAGAAATAATAGACAAGCATTATCACTTTTTTAAAAATACACTCTCTCTCTCTCACACACACATACACACACACACACACACACACACACACACAGCATTAAAATTTATAATCCCACTTAATATATGCTTACAAACAAGGCCCGAGTAAATAATTCAAGTAGCCTTATTTAACTTTTTATTTATTTATTTTTAAAATTTATTCATTTATATTTTTTATTTAATTAATTTATTTTTTTGCTTTTTGGGTCACACTTGGCAATGCACAGGGGTTCCTCCTGGCTCTGCGCTCAGGAATTACCCCTGGCGGTGCTCAGGGGACCATATGGGATGCTGGGAATAGAACCCGGGTTGGCCTGTGCAAGGCAAACGCCCTACCTTCTGTGCTACTGCTCCAGCCCCAACTCTATTTTTTTGCTTAATTGACTTTAATAACATAACATTACGGCCCCTACACTTCATGTTATGCAAAATACAAAGATGAATACTGTGCTTTAAAAATAAAAAATAAATAAGCAAGACATGTAAAAACAGGCGCTTCCATTAAATAAACGAAAAAAAATTTTTAAGCAAGTTTACTTTCCATACCATTTTAAGAAGGGAATTTGCCATTTTAAACAATATTCAAGTTTATTAAACAATATTATAAAATGTTTAACTTTCATCAGCTTCAAGATTTATGTAGCTCCCAAATTTTGCACATAACTGTACTTTCAAATCAGCCAACACCCGCTGAATTGATTCTACTTGGGATTCTAAAGCATCGATTTCTTCTTGCAAATTTCTCCAGCCCCAACTCTTACAAGAACTCTGTGGGGACCACTGTGCCCACTGTGTGGATAAGGTGGCACCTACAGGGCACGCTCTTCCTACGGCACAGACACGAGTACAGTGCTCAGATCCATCTCGTTCCAAACCTCTCGGAACAACCACATTCTCTCTGCGATAGCCTATTTAACTTCAAGAGAAACTGTCACATCAGGAACATTCTAAAAGTCTCAATATATTATAAAACTCAATTAATATATTATTTTATTTCATCAAATACAGTAAAGTTGACTTAGTGTTTCATTAAACACAAAGTTATCTGTTATTTTTAAGAGGTCCCCCAAGCGGGGAAGTGGGGGCCTGGGAATCCAAGCCAAGCACTGCTGCTTGGTCTAGACCAGCCCCCGACATCTGTGCTACAGCTGTGTCAGGAACCAAACTTACAGCACGGTCTCCATCCCTCGGATCTTCTTATTTTTTTTTTTTTGTTTTTGGGCCACACTCAGTGATGCTCAGGAATTACTCCTGGTGGTGCTCAGGAGACCACATGGGATGTTAGGGATTGAACTCGGGCTGACTGTGTGCAAGGCAAATGTCCTACCTGCTGAACTATCTCGCCAACCCCAGGACCTTCTTATTTTCCAATTCCAAAAGGAAGACTTTCAGCTCCTCAAGAAATCCACATTTGTACACTAGGGCATAAAAGCCCAGAAGCTACATTAATTTTGGGATAACATTTTAAGCATGCACACTATGCCAAGCTCAGCAGGAAATGCTCAATGTTTAGAAAAATATAAAAGTTGGTCACCAAATTGACTCATTTCATTTTTTTTTTTTTGGTGAAACACCATGAGGTACAGTTGTAGATTTACAATTTTTTGTGCTTGGGTTTCGATTATACAAT
>JAOXYA010000009.1:8578569-8600240 GCA_028565675.1 Sorex palustris | reverse complement strand
GCCTGCCACATGTCAGGGGGTGGGCTGGGGTGTGGGTGTCTGGAGGAATACTGGGGACATCGGTGGTGGAAAATGTGAACTGGTGGAGGGATGGATGCTTGATCATTTTATGACTGAAACTCAATTATGAAAGCTTTGTAACTGTATCTCACAGTTACAGTTTAAAAAAAATCAAAAGGACTTGAATCTTGTGGGGGACAGGATGTAGTTTAGCGGTAAAACACTTGCCTTGCATGTGTAAGGTCTTCATATTACCAACAGTAGCAGAAAGGGCTGTGAAAAGAACCATGCCCAGGAACAACAGAAAAGTGAGAGAATCTTGTGAATCCTCCAAGTCTGGGTCTGGAATCCTCTGAGCTATGCGCCCTATTGTCTGTCTCACCAACGACAGCTACATTCACCGCAGAATGTCTCACTCAGGCCAGACAGGGTAGAGCCCTCAGGCCCAGTCTGTATTGGCCCCTTCTCAACAGGAAACCAGTGGGCCCCTGTGCATTTTCCGGAGACCCTAGGGGTTTGTCTCTAGTCTGGAAGATTCCCCCTCTCTGCCTCCTATCACAGCAACAGACTCCATGGAGTCTAAGAAGAGGGACCCACCCTTGGTGACCCTAAGAATGCGACAGAGGTCAGGGGGAGCCCACTTGCCTCCACCACCCCCAGTCCACACACCCTTCTTCCCTCCCCCTACCCAGAAGAAGCTAGGGCTCCTGGGGTTCCCCAAAGTCTGGGTTTCCTGGAAGGCAGGATGAGGTGGGAACAGTCCATTGCTCAGTGAAAAGCTGGGTGAGTCACCTCTGCTGGGTGCAAGCCTGTGGCAGGACAGGATGACTTCATAGAACCTTCCTTTCAGGGCTGACCCCCTTAAAGGCCCAAGACCCAACTGAAACAGGAATAGCTTTAGTCATGATGGGGGGGAAACTCCCTCCAAGTCTGGGGGTCCAATCTCTCTCCAATACTGGGATTTGCGCAGCGTTTACATGTCTGTTATACCCCCACACCCCAAGCAGGATACTTATTCTATTAACAACTTTGTTTCATTTTAAAAATCAAAGAGGGATTGGAGAGAGAGTTGTTTGCCTTGCACTGACCTGGGTCCAATCCTTGGCACCACATACAGTCCCTTGAGTCTTGCCAGGAGTGAACCCTGAGCACAGAGCCAGGTATTAGCAGTACTGAACACAGCCAGGTATCACCCATCCCACAAACCAAACAAAACAAAATAGACAAGAAAGGCCAGAGAGATAGCACTGGCCTTGCATGTAGGAGCCCAACTCCATCCCAGCATCACATGGTCCCCTGCAGACAATCAGGATGGCCCCCCAAGCACAGAGCTGGGGTAGCCTCTGAGTTACCCAAAAGCCATGTAAATGAAAGACAAAGCAAGTTCTCGAAGTGGAGCGTGGATGGCTACACAACTACATGGGAGTGTGCTTAATGCTACACTATTGCATTCAGGCAGATGTTCTGCCTATTTTATTGCAATTGAAATGACAAAACATAAGGGGCTGGAGAGATAGGACACAGGTTAAGGCAATTGCCTTGCATTTGACTGACCCCAGTTTGACTCCCTAGCATCACATATGATTCCCCAAGTACCACCAGACATGACTCCTGAGCATGGGGCCAAGAGTAAGCCTTGAGCACCACTGGTCATGGCCCCAAAACAACAACATTAAAAAAAAAAAACAGATAAAACACAAGCACTGTAGCACTGTCCTCCCGTTGTTCATTGATTTGCTCGAGCGGGCCCAGTAACGTCTCCATCGTAAGACTTCTTGTTACTGTGTTTAGCATATTAAATACGTCACAGGTAGCTTGCTAGGCTTTGCCGTGCGGGCGAGATACTCTTCGTAGCTTGCCGGGCTCTCCCAGAGGGGCAGAAGAATCGAACCCAGCTCAGCCGCGTTGGCTGTGCACAAGGCAAACGCCCTATCACTGTGCTATTGCTCCAGCCCAGACAAAACACAAAACGCAAATTTAGTATAAAATTTTTCAAACACACATTTTGGTAGAGTATATTGGTTCAATGAATTTCCATATACCCATCATCACCAAGATGTTTGTAATACTTGCTTCATTTTTCCTTATAATTCTTTTTTTCTGTCTTTTAGTTGCTAATGTATTTTATTTTATTTTCGAGGTCTCCATAATTGAAGCATGCTCTTGATCCCTAGCTTACATCCCTGGTTCTTTGTTATACATTTTAAAGAACACAGCAGGGGCCAGGGAGAAGGACTGGAGCACAACCCTCACGTATTGGGTACCCAAATTTGATCCCCAGAACCACATGTCTTCTCTAGCACCACTGTGTGTAACACAGGTGGCCCCCAGGACCTCTGGGAAAACCAAAGCAAGACAAAACAAAACAAAGTTCATTCCAGATATGCCTTTTCACCTCTAGGCTGGTAACAACAACAACAACAACAAAGTGAACATCTTCATAGTTACCTCAATTCTACATTCACACCATATATGAAGAATAGATTTAAGTAATTCTCTTTCCCTTGGAGGATTTTTAAATGACAGTGCTACCAAATTACAACCTCAATCTATCTGGCTCCATTTCTTATTTCCTACTGTGGTGCATGACATTTTCTGCTTTCAGTACACTCTGACTCCACGAAAATTCTAGCTTTGCTTTGCTCACTGTAATTTCCCCAGGCCTAGAACATGCCTGGCACATATGAGACATCTTGATAAATCTTTGTCAAATAAATAAGTCTGTAAATAACTTATCTGCTGCAACATAAGAGATAAAATAATTTTAAAATAAACAGGGAAAGAGATGAATAAAAATAAGAGGAGCCCGGGAATATGAATGAAATAAAATAGATTTAGGAGCCTCACCAGTTTGACTCTGAGCTCCCTAGCAAGTAAGGCAAAGAAACAATTTTTTTAATTTGGTACACTTAAATTGGGTGTTCATCACGAGCCAGACATTGTACCAGGAGTGGGATCCAGTGGAGAACAAGGCGAAGATGCTCCCTGCTTTATAGGAGTTCCTATTCTAGTGGGAAAGAGAAGATAAACCCTTAAGATCCATGAAATCCTTACAAATCCAGATACAGTCAATGCTAGGAAGACTAGAAGAGCCTCAGAGCAGATGAGGAGGTCTGGAAGGGGTGACCAGAAGTTTCTCAGAGAAGGTCACATTGATGACTTGGAGTGGACTGACTTATAGTTCCCCAAGGACATCCCCATCAGGAGTCTTAGACTGTACCTTATTTGTTCTTTTGTTTTGGGTTTTAAGGGACCACACCCTATCAGTGCTCAGGGCTTACTTCTGGGTCTGTGCTCAGGGGACCATATGTAGTGTCGGGGGCTGAACCCAGGAAATCCGTCCACTGTGCTCAATATAACTCTTGTCATCTTATTTGGAAAAAGGATTTTTGCAGATGTAATTAAGGTAAAGACATCAACTTGGGGCTGGCGAGACAGCTGAAGGCTTTCTCAAAGCACAGGCCAGGCATGTGCTTTAAATGCAGGAAGCCTGGGTTTAACGCTCTGAGCACTGCCATGTGTGGGCCAAAATAATAAGCCAAAAATGCAAAGAACCCTCCAAGATGAGTCTGGGTCCTAAATTAAATGGAAAATATTCTCCAAAGGAAAGGAGACTCAGAGTAGAGAGAAGAGATCCTTGTGAAAATGAAGTAGAGAGGGTTCAAGTTGAATTCTGAAGGCCTCCGTCAAGGAAGGCCCACGTTGGTCTTATGGATTGGCTACTCTCTGCAAGCAGGGATTGTCTCACATAACCCTCACTGTCAGGCACTCCATTTTACACAGGAGGAAGTTGAGGCAGAACAAGATCACTCATCTAGAAAGTGGAAAGGGTGTGCAAACCCAAATCTGGTCCAAGAGGCCCTGGTCTCTCTGGGTCTCTTTAACCATCACCCTTACAGCTACAGCTGAGAGCCACTCAGCACTTTCTGCAGGTTTTGACTCCGGCCTGAGCCCAGCCTGCCAGGCCTCATGGGATCCTCACCACAGGGCATGAACAGACACCATCATATCTGGCAGCAGTGTCACCTCAATCTGCAAGAGAGACCACAGTGAGGACCAAGGAGCAGCTTCTAGGGCCGGAGTGATAGTACAACGGGTAGTATATTTACCTTAAATGAGGCTGTCATGGGTTCGATCCTCGGCATTTCATATGGTCCCCTGGGCACCACCAGGAATAATTCCTGAGTGCAGAGCCAAGAGCATCACCAGATGTAACCCAGAAAGCTCCACACCTCCTGCACCCCCCCCCAAAAAAAAAGAAAAGAAAAGAAAAGGAGCCATTTCTGGCCCTAACACAGAGGACATGATCCGTTTGTGTTGATCATTTTCATGACCAGTATTATTGAGGATTATAGCCTGGATCCCTGAGCCATAATAAAGCCCTGCAGTCATAATAAAGTTTTTGTCTTACTCACTAGATGGCCGCTGCAAGAGGGATGGGGATCTGCTTGCAAGTCACTGGGATACGGGGGGTTACCTGTGGCTCAGGCTCTATCTAAACCCAGTGGGCAGGAGCAGAAGGGGCCAGGGATGTACTGGGGAAGCTTCTTGGAGCAACTGTGGAAGTGGCACTGGCGGGTGACTTTCCAGGTGGCTGTGCCAGGAAAGGACCCTGGGGAAGGGCTCTGGCTGGTGCCCGTGATATTGGGGAGCACAGTGAGTCTGTGGCCCTCGGTGGCAATTTAACAGAAGAGGACATTGAGGCCCAGCCAAGATGGCAGGGGGAGGTGTTGAACCCCCCACCCCCACACACCACCACTGCCTCTACTAACCCACAGCCACTCCCTCCACCTTTGTAAAATTCATCTTTGATTTTGGTCCACGGGGAGCTGGAACTACTTCCAGGGTCACTGCGATTCTCAGGGGACTGTGTGGGAATGGGGATCAACCCCGGACTCCCATTGCAGAGCTCTCAGCTGCCCCCCTTGCAGCTCTGTGAGGAGTGGAGCCCCCCCCCCACACACACATACACACACACACACGCATTCCCCTTTGCGGCAGCTCACTGGCTTGCTTGCTGGGCCATGTCATTACATACTTGAGTCTTCCTCAGCCTGGTAGCTCTCACTCCCTGCTAGGCAGGTCTGGGGTCACAGCACTGTCCTGCCTCTAACCAGACCAGCATCTGGTAAGAGCAAGGAGCTGCACTGGAACTCACATAAGGATCTGGCCATGTCCAGCCTCTCTGCCTGGGTGTCTGAGGGAGTCCCCCAAACTCCCCCCAAACTCTGTCCTATTATGGGAGAACCAAGAGAGCTTCCCCTATTCCGGGGCTTGAATCTTCTGCAGTTCCTGTGGCCACCTCTACCATCAGAGGAGAGTGGGTGCATGTCTGCAGAAAGGCCTGGGTTGGGGTTGTGGGGGTCGAGGGGAGGCAGTGCAGAGGTCAGCTGCACCTCTGGGAGACCCAGGTCGATGTCACCTAAAATAGAACAAGGGTGACACTAGCAGTCACTTGCATATCCTAGCATGACTTACTCCCTTCCATCCTCGTGACTTGCTGTAATTGCATCCCTATTTTGCAGATGAGAACATGGAGGCTGTGTCATTTGCTGAAGCCCTTGGAATCCAGGCTGAGCCGGAGTGTCTGACCCTGAGTTCTTACGCACTCCAGCCTCTGCTGCCTCCGTGGAGCCAGGAAAACACAACAGGTGTGATACTTTCTAAAACAGAGGCGAGAACCCTTCAAAAACAGAGGTGAGAACCCAGCCCAGGGCCTACCTGGAGCCATGTTGCATCTCCAGCACCCCAAAAATCAAGTTCTTGATATGGGCACAGGAAGCAGGGCCCCATGTCTAGACTGCTCACCCTTTGCCCTGAGCATATTTGCCTCTTACCATATTTGATATTGAGAAGTCTTTCCACATTTTACCACCTTTGCAGTTGAGTCAGTATATTTCACAACTGCTATCAGGAAGATGACCATTCATGATGGAACTGTTACTGCCTAAGGAACAAGCTTGAATCATGTTTTTTTTTTTAATGTATACACAGATGATGCATTATATGACAAACCTTTTCCAATGAGGCAAACTTAGTGATTTCTAAGTTTTTTACTAAAAACATAATTATTTAATTGCTTGATCACTTAAATGTAATCAGTTAAACATAATCACTTCAAATGATTCACTTAATTAATCACTAAAAACGTAGTGATTTAAGAGCAGCCTTAGTGGCTTGCCAGTGTCATGGGCAGGGTCAGCGGCTCCTGAGGGGAGGCTGTGTGGTTCTGATCTGTGACAACTCTCTGCCCAGCATGCCGTGAGCATCAGCACCACAAACGCAAACAAGCCTGAGAGCTTCCCAGGCTTCACATTCATGATCTGCTATGACTTAGAGAATCACTAGTCGGGGCTGGAGCGATAGCACAGCGGGTAGGGCGTTTGCCTTGCATGTGAACAACCCGGGTTTGATTCCCAGCATCCCATATGGTCCCCTGAGCACCCACTGCCAGGGGTAATTCCTGAACGCAGAGCCAGGAGTAACCCCTGTATATTGCCAGGTGTGACCCAAAAAGAAAAAAAAATAGAGAATCCCTAACGACATGTTATTCTTCTCCCCTTCTGTCTATCGGGAAACTGAGGTGGAGAGCCAAGTAGCTTTCCTAAGGTCACCCAATTGGTGAGGAGCAGAACTGAGACTTGGCCTGCCCAGAGTTTCACCCCAGAGCATGGGTACTAACACTGGGTACCTGTGAAAGCAAAGAGAAACATGGGGAGCAAAGAGAAACATGGGGTTTCCACACATCAGTCAGCACTTACTGAGTACCCACTCTGTACTGATGAGCCCTGAGCTGTGGGCAGGGACAATCTCAGTGCAAAGGCTGCAGGGTACCCAGATCGTTCTATGGATGAATGCAGCAACATCTCCGACCACATTAACTTAAACATGTGCAAGCTGGGCCACTTTATGTGCCCATGAGAGCAAAACGCAGGCCATCAGCAGAGTGAGGACAATCTAGGAGGGCTTCATGGAGATGGTGGTTAAAACCAACAGCCTCTTACAGGGCTTCAGTTAGGGGCGCCTTTGGCAGAGTCTGCAAGGAGGTAGGACTTTGTCTCTTCCTGGCTCTCCCAACTACACTAGCCCAGTTGTGGGTCCTGGCCCCACTCCCCAGCTGAGACGAGATGAGTCAGGAGAACACAATGCCTGGAACTTCCTGGGGGACAGCTCAGTTGCTTTGCTCTCCCAGGACAGGGGCAACCACAAAGTCTCACGGGTCCCTGTGCGGAGGCCTCAGTGGGCCTGGAAGCCAGAGTTGACGGTGCACCCTGACTGTTCCCCGCAGGGTGGTTCTGGGTCCCACGCTCCAGCCTTCACTAGCCGTGACCTCCGCTCCGACTTCTCTGGGTGTGGTTGTTGGCAGTGCTGACCCCGCAGGGCTTCCTCTGAGGATTCAGGCCCGAGACCCACCAGCCCAGTGCTCAGCCCCGGGCCAGGTAGCCTCTGAGCACTCACGCGTGGGTGCTATTTGGTTGGGGCACCGTGTTGGTGCAGGGCAGCAGGAGGGACCCTGTAGGAACCAGAGTCAGCTGTCAGGTGTCTGGGAGCAGCAGACAAAGGAACCTTCTTGTCTGAGTCTCAGTGGAAGCCTCTGAAGAGTGGGAAGAATAGTGAGAAGAACTGAGGGTGCCTCATGGTGTCGGGGCTCAGCACAAGCCTAACAACACAGAGCAGGTACCTTAAAAAAATATGTCAGATTTTGTGATTTGTTTAACAGTGGCAAAAAAAAAAAATTCTTTCCATTTCTTAGACAGGGATAAAGCAGAGAGAGGTGGAGAGTTTGCCCCAAGTCCCCCATTCCTGCACCATGTGTACCCCGTATGATTTCTGTGTGTGTGTGTGTGTGTGTGTGTGTGTGTGTGTGTGTGTGTGTGTGTCCCCTTACGGGTACTCCAGGCTATGAAACTTCTGGATGCCACCCAAGGGATCTGACAGGAATGTCTCACAGAACTTCAGTGCAGAAATGGTGAATATAGATGGCGAGTGAGCCCCCGGCATCCTGCTTTTTTGCCTGTCCCTTCCTAGTCCCCTTCTGTGTTCCGTGTAGTTGGGTAAGGTGCCAGCCTTACAGCAGAATCCAGTGCAAGAATGGGCATACTGCAAGGCAAGGACTGGTCAATCAGAAAACACCTTCACCACGGTGATTGGTTCAGGGATGGCAAGTAATTCAAGATAAGCCAATCAGAATTTTCTCTGGGACTTTTCACTCAGACTTTTCCCACCAGGGCCAAGTCATTGGCAGGACATGAGCCTGGGACTCCAGGCATATACAGACCTGACAAATGCTGAGGAGGCAGAGTCCTGAGAACAAACTGATGGTTTAGTGGCTGAGTCAGAACCTTCCCTTTTATGGAATTGCTTTTCTATCTCGACTAATAGGGCCCTTTCTCTCCCGCTGAGTTGGGAATTTCCTGTTCTTTTATCTCATCTCCAAGCACCACTGCTGCCTCCTCCCCATTCCAAGGTCTGGAAGAGGAGCCCGCCCAGCACAGGGCCACCCATCTGCTCATTTATGAACTCAGGTTACTCACCTACTGGTTGGTCTGTGGAAAACAGCTCACCCAGCCCCTCCTCACCGGTGTGCAGGTGAAGACACTGGTCCTGGGAAGAACTGTGTCCATCTGGCCCAACCCCTGGAGCAGGGGTCTGATTCGGCTCTTCTGAGCCCTCCTGAACCCATGGATGACTTCCAGGGGTTTCCCAATATTTCTGATGTCCCTGCCCTACCCAAGCATTTCTCTGTTTTGGTTTTTCAAGGGAGTTGTCTATGAATTTTGAACAGGACTAGATTCCTGAATCTGCTGTATCCTGGCAGGGTAACCCTGAGCATTCCACCTCCTCTCTTGGAACCTCAGGTTTTTTATTTGCCAAATGCAATTCGTGATGACACCAATTCCCCGGGAGATCCATGTGACAAGGAAACGAGATGGTATAAGCAACAGCCCACAGTCCAGGGGGAGTCAACACATGGGGAAACTATGACTTTCTGGAAAGGTTTTATGTTTGAAAAATAAAGAGGCAACGTTTTGGGCCCCTCCTCTGGCCTCTGCAGACAGCGGGTGAAGAGCCCGGCCCTCTAGCGCCCCCCAGTGCTTGGCTCTGCAGAGTCTGGTGCTTGTAGGGGTCCCCCTCCCTCCACCACACCTGACCCCCAACTACTGTGAGTCAGCCTCATTCCTTAAGCTACAGCAAAAGCCACAAGTCATTTCCTGGAGGCCCCAGACAAAAGACCTAGAACCCAGAGTCCAGGAACTGGACCTTTATGGGCGTCAGACCTGATAAGGGTGAAGTTGGTCTGAGTCAGCCAGGAGCAGCTGCTTCGTCACTACCCAAACTCTGTCTGCTTCCAGCCCAACCTGGGCCTCAACGCCTCTCTGTTTCCTGCCAGCACCCCTGACAGCCCCCATGCACACACAGTCACACTTGCTGCTGGCTCCCATTCCACCTTTTGGCACCATCTCCAAGAGAAACACACTGAACATTTTTTCTGGGAGCAGCAGTGAATCCGCAGTTTTGTTAGTCTGTTTGCCAATTTACAGGTTCTCCTGGGTTGGGGAGTAGAGTCAGGGAGGCAACAGTGGTGAAAGTGAAGTAGGCAGGATAGGGAAGGCCCCCTCCCAAGGCAATGACAAACGCCGACCTTGCAGAAAATAGGAAAAACAGGAACTAAGGCCTGAAAAATCCTCACCTATCTACAGCAACAGACCCAGAGAAGCTCCTGCAGAAATGACCAGGAAAGGAATTTCAAAGAAGACCATCACCACTCCCAATCCCCTGGTAACCTCCTTAGCAACGGACTTTGACCCACATGGGGGCAGGTTGGAGAAACCCTATAAAGACCACCTTGAACAAAGGAAGGGTGCGCATATGCTGCCTGAGCCCACGTGCTGCTTGTGCCCACGTGGCCGAGCACATGCGGTACCTGAGCACATGTGTTGCCCACATCTCTCTTGAGATGTGTACTTTCATGCTTTCATATCTAATTCTGGGATGTGTGTAGGGGCTCTCTCCGCCCTTGGAGAAGCCCAAGTTCTCTCTTGCGTACATTACTCTCCACTCTCTCCCACTTTTTCTTCCTTTTTACCTTCAAAACCTCCAAATAAAATATGTTTTACTTCACTGCTTGTCTACTCCTGAAATTCTTTTCTCCCAGGTGAGACAAGAACCCAGTAACCCTGGATCCTGGGTGGCTGAGGCAGATCGGGAGAAAGCGACATCTTTCTCCTCCCACTTCACATGAGCCACCCATGGGGCCCACTGACATCAAAAGGAGGGGAAGGGGGGAGGGAAGTCAGTTCGGGGTGCAGCCTGCCCCTGGCCCCCCAAAGCCCAGCTCTGGTTCCCCGTCCTCCACCTGGCAGCTAGAGCCACTCCTGGAGTCCCACTGTCTGTCCAGGCCCTGCTCTAGACGATGCTGCAGCACCTGGGGTCTCCTCCTCCCACCCAGGCCTCGGTCCTGTTCTGCTCATAGTTCTTGGAAAGAGTTGCTCACATTGCTGGATCTTGGCAGCCAGGCCCCAGAGGGCAAGAGGGGGTCAGAACTGGTTGGGTGAGTGGCAGGTGGTTTAAGGGAGGGCTGCCCAGAGGGGGTGATGTTTGAGTTATCCAGATATTCTGATAAAAGTGTGAGCAGGGTCAGGTGGTGACTCCAAGGGCTGCGGAGCATACCTGGGATGCCTCAGGCCCTCAGGTTGGATCCCCTGCACCATTCCCCAGTCCAGCCCTCCAGCACTGCGGGGTGTGGCCTTGGTGGGCCCCAAGCACCACATTCCTGGCCCGGCACACTGGGTCAAGTGTCACCAGGAGTGATTTTGGAGTCCCCAAGCACTGCTGGGGTGCCCTGCCCCCCAATTAAGAAAGACAAAAAGAAAAGAAATCAGGTGATTCTTCTCCCCAAACCAACAGGTTCAACAAGGAACGTCTCCTGGCAGCAATTTATGGTGGAAAGAGCAGAGGACTCTGGCCATGTGCGCAACCCTCTGCATGGCCCCTCTCGCATCCGCTTGGCAAAGTTGGGCTGTGGTCACCTGCAAGGGGTATCCAGGGAGGAACAGGGAGTCGAGTCAGAGACTGCTGGGAGATGCATGAGGGACTCTCCGGGGTCTCCCGGCTGCTCCTCTGCTCCAGTGAGAGGCAAGACGGGCACTGGGGCACTCAGGGCCAACTGCGCAGAGTTCCCAATTGTTCAAGCCTGCAGTTTGCTGGCAGGAAACTCTCGGCACAAAGGGCGGAAGACAGAAGCACTCAATGGCAAAGTAAAGAGCACGGTGAGGGACAGTCGAGGGTCTGAGGATTGGTGGAACCTGGACAGCCTAGTGGGAGCTGCAGTGGCTCTGAACCCTCTCTAAGGGCACCCATTCAGGATGTCACAGAATGAGAAACTGAGGCTGAATGAGGGTGTTGTCAGCCTTAGGTTCTCATTCAGCTCTTTATTGCAAGCTTATTGCATTGATTGAGGACAGTCTCCAAAGTGCTGAGCCGATGGCCAGGCCTCACCAACTGGGTCTTTGTCACTCACATGCACACTCAAGTAGGCACATGTTCTACAGCTTTCTGCAAGTCTTTCACAGCCACTCACCGACCTGGGCTAGTTTTCAGAAACTTCCATCTCCCTGCCACACCCAGTGACAGCTGGTCAGTTTTCCTATCTCTATAATTATGCTTTTCTTAGAAATTCCCACCCATTTAAAATAGAACAAAAAAAAAACCCAAAATGTAAATGCCCAGGACAACGTGTGCTTTCTCCCAGCCTGCAGAGGGGAATGCAGGAGGGCAGGGAGGGTGTGTCTGTTCCTTTCACAGGCCCAACACGGCATAGGGGTCAGACGTGCTAGGAGGACAGTGGGCAGGGTGGGCTATGTTCTTCAGACAGAAGTCGGGGGAGAGAAGGGGGAAAAAGCTCAGGGGGCTGGCAGAAACTTGCTCTTGCATGCAAGACCCCTGGTTTCTATCCCTGGCACCACATGGTCCCCTGAGCACCCTGAGTGCCATCTTCTGAGCTGGGAGCAGCCCCCAAATCCTGCCGCAAGGGTCTACACCAGAAAGAAAACCCAAGAGGCAGCAGAAACAGTCACTACTCAGTTCCCTTCCAACACGTGCTGTTTGCCCCTGGAAGGGGGTGTCAGGAAGCCCTTGCACCCCTAAAACCAGAGTGTGAGGAGCAAAATGCAGGCACCTGGGAAGGGGAAGTTCAGGGCTGGGGGATCCCTGTCTCTGCCCCCACCTGCTGGGCTGGGAACCAGACAGATCAAGCTTTGGCTGAAGGACTCTTGGTCTCCACCTCCCTCGAGGCTGCAGAGGCTCTGGTGAAGCTCAGTATGAGCATGTTACAGGGGTTCCCCAGGAAAACCTAGCCGGGCAGACTCACATGTGACCGGGAAATTGCCTTCCAGATGAGCCAGCGGGAGCAACCCCCTCCCCTCACCCCACCCAAGAAGGAGCCTAGGCACCCTCCCATCCTTGGTAGCAGCTGCGAGAGCGAAGGCCCAGCCTGGCCCGACATGAGAGGTGGGGCTGGAGAGCAGGGACCTTGCAGGTGACCCCGTCTGAGAAGAGGAGCATGAAGAGGAGCCCCCGGACCTCCTGCAGAAGTGAGGGCGACATGAAGCTGGATTTCCCTGGACCATAATGAGGTGAATTCAGGTCAGTTTTTCTGATTGGTAGGGAAGGGTATGTGAGGAGAAAGCCCAACTCACAGCCGAGCCTGCACAGGGAGGCTGTGAGGTGCCCCCCGGCTTCCAGCAGAAGGCTCCCACTGGAAGCCCAGTTGGCCCTCTCTAGCCCTGGGCACAGAGGCATGAGGGGAGCTGGGGGGAGGGAGGGCCTGGGTGTGAAGGTCCCTCTACCCCAATTTCTCTAGTGCCTGGGGCACAGGATCGAGGACGGACAGCTTGGCATGACACAGACACACAAGCTCTCTCGGAGCCGACACTGACTCACCCGCACATGAAGCTCTGGACCCTGGTGAGGAAACCAGGCTGCACTGCAGGGCGGGTCTGTGAGGGAGGCGGGAGTGGAGTAAAAGGAATTTAAGTCATTCTTTTCCCCAAAAGGGGGGAAAAGTGTTTTTTTTTTTTTTTTTAAATAGGAGCTACCTCCTGCGGTGGCACAGTGGTGGGGGGCTGGTGGCTCCGTGTCAGGCTGGCCACATGTTGCTTGGATGATTTCAGCCTGGCATGTGAGAGCCCTGGCTTCATTCCCTGGCACCACATGGTCCCCTGAGCACCACCAGGAGTGGCCTTGAGCACTGAGATGGGAGTAGGCTGGGACAAAGCTGGGTGTGGTTAAAAAAAAAAAGAGAAAGCACTTTTTTCCCCCGCTCCCATTTTAACTCAGAAACCCAGCTGTATCTTCCTAATTGATAACATGTTACAGCTTAATCAGTAGCAGATTTCCTTCATGGTAGTATATTAACTAATGATATCTTGGAATCAATGGCATCTGAGGCTGGTGAAATGCAGCCCGGGTTTCAGATGTGCTCTTTGTACGACGTTCAGACATGCCACATGCATACAGAATAAAGGTTTCCTTCGACCCCATTCTCCAGGGAACCCCATGCCCTGGTGGCTGCCTTCGCCTGTGAAACTGGCTTTCTGTTTTCATTCCCTTCCAATGCCACAAGCAGCCCAGTCTCCCCCACCCCCTCCAGCTCACCAGAAAAATTAATGCTCCACTGAAGCCAAATCTGTATTCCAGGATGGAGGTCCCTCACTGGGCTACTGTCCCCCTTGCTGCCCAGCCCCCTCAGAGGGAATCACTCGTGGCTCTGTGCTCAGGAAGCCGGGCTCAGAAGACCAAATGGGATGGAGCCCAGGTTGGCTGTGTATACCCTACTATTATTCTGGCCTTTTCCAAAACTGTGTGTTCCCTGTGAGAATGTACTTTTATTACTTGCAAGTGAATTTTGCAAGCGATAGGACCGGGAAGGGGTTGAGGAGGAAGCAGTGGGGCAGTGGAAACTGGCTTTGCTTCTGCTGAGTTGCACACGTCAGAACGTCATACCTATTGTCAGGGGACCATGCGGTGCTCAGGATCAAACCTGCGGCTCCTACAAGCAGAGGAAACCAGGACTCCAGCCCTTTGCATCTCCTCCCCTGACCCTAACTAATAATGGCATGAACCACCAGCTGCCCTTACTCAGCTCTATACCAACTCAACCAAACTGGGAACAAGACAGCACATTATTGCCCAATGCACCTGTACCAAGTCCCAGGAACTGTTTGAGGCTGGCAGGGGCAGGGGCCTTCAGCTGTAGGGGTTTTTTGTTTGTTTCTCAACTTTGGGGCTATACTCAGCAGTGCTTACTCCTGGCTCTGTGCTCAGGGATCTCTCCTGCCTGGGCTTTAGGCACCAAATGGGGTGCCAGGGTTGGAACCTGGCTACCTGCATGCAAGGCAAACTCCAGCCTGCTGTACTAGCTCTTTGGCCCTGTGAGAAATTGTGACAACCGCATTTTTCAAAATGCACCTGGTCATCTGCCTGTGCCTCAGTGGAGCCATCTGAAAACCACTCCACTGGACCCCGATGCCTCCCGGGAGACACCCACCCTCCCTTCAGCTTTAGACAAAATTTGCTTTGTCCCGTGTCTACCTTCGCGGCAGCCATGGCGGGGAGGGGGCACCCTTCCACAGAAGACTGAAAGGAGAGGCCGGAGAAGGAGGCGGGAAACTCACCCGCTGGGGGCCGCTGGCTATGAATGAGGCTTCTGTTTGCCTTCACTGTGTGTCTGGAATTTTGTAGGAAAACAATAAACTGGAAGGAGGTGAAAGCATGTTCCCCAGAGCGAGGCTGCCACGCTGGCCCCCCTGGCCCCACGTTATAAAAGACTTGCTTTGTTTGCAGCCAAGCTGAAGAGAAGCTGGGGGAGAAACTGAAGTTCGGGGGAGCTCAGGTGCTTGGGGACCATGAGGAAAACTCGGGAGCCCCATCAGAATCTGGGGAGCTTCAGCCGCTGATCTAACAAACGTTCCCATCTTGGAAGGACGCTGTGCTGCATGCCACAGACTCTCTGCAGAGTGAGAGTTTGTGTGTGTGTGTGGAGCAGGGGGCGGGAGGGTGTCCCAGAGCATCTATGCCTTTGACCTTCTCCCTCGCTGTCTGCAGGCAGCGGGGTGAGGGTGGGGGGCGGCAGGGCCTTCCCGTCATGCTTCCATTGTTGGGAGAGTGACAGTTCTGGAAAGGGAGAAGTGGAGCGACTGCCTGGCGGGCTGGGCCCTGAGGACAAAGCTGCTGGGGCCTGGGCTGGGGCAGGGCTCAGTCTAGGGGGGCCTCTGGCTGGCAACTGGGTTAGGGAGGGAGGGAGAGGTCAGGTGGGGTGGGTTGTCCTGTGTGTGCATCTGTAAATCTCTTCCAGGACCACATGCGGGGACGGGGGGTAGGGGGGCGGAGGGGGAACAGCCCTTTAAGGGAGAGTGCTGTTGCCTCCCAGCAGTTCTTGGGGAACCATGCAGGTATCAAAGCAGGATCAGTCACATGCAAGGCAAGTACCCAGGACCCGAATGTCTTGCCTGCAGCTAAACCTGGTTGGATCCAGCACAGTGCGTGGCCCCCTGAACAGAAGCCAGCATTAAATCCTGAGCACTGCCAGGTTTTGCCCCCAACCGCCAACTAATCAATCAGTCAATAAAGGTAGAGAAAAGTAAATGTTATTAAGAAAATCTTAAGAGGAAACAAATTTACTGGATTGAACTTATTAAAACTGTATTATTACTGAAAAACAACAATATATAATGAGTCCACACAGGAAATCCTAGCCCCAGCAATTAGGCATGAGAAAGAAATCTAGGTCATAAAAATTGATCAACATGAACTATCACTATTTGCAGATGACATGATAGTATATATATCAGACCCTAACCAACCCCCCCCCCAGATAAAAGCTTTTAGAAACAATAGACCAATAGAAAATCAACACACAAAAATCTGACCATTCCTCCATGAGACAACAAACTAGAAGAGAAATTTTTTAAAAAAATTATTTTTGGGTTTGGGAGCCACACCTGGCAGTGCTCAGGGGTTACTCCAGGCTCTTTACTCAAGAATCACTCCTGGTGACCATATGGGATGCCAGAGATCAAACCCAGGTAAGTCGCGTGAAAGGCCAGAACATCTGCTATGTTCTCTCTCTGGTCCCCCAAAACAACTTTTTTTTAAATTTACATTTTTATTTTTTTTGCTTTTTGGGGTCACACCTGGAGATGCACAGGGGTTATTCCTGGCTCTTCACTCAGGAATTACTCCTGGCGGTGCTCAGGAGACCATATGGGATGCTGGGAATTGAACCCAGGTTGGCCGCGGGCAAGGCAAACACCCTACCCGCTGTGCTATCGCACCAGCCCACAACTTTTAATTTGTGTTCAAAAGCATCAAGTACCTAAGAGTCAAGTTAACACTGAAGACAAAGACTTAGACATAAAAAAAAAAATCTGTCACTATTAAAAGAAATAAAAAAAAAAACACTACAGCAGGCAGGACACTTGCCTTGCACGTAGCCAACTTGAATTTGATCTCTGGCATTACTTTCAGTCTTCTGAGCCCCACCAGAAATGATCCCTGAGCATAGAGCCCTGAGCACTACTGAGTGTGGCTCAAAAACAAAACAAAACAAAAAAAGAAAGAAATAGAAGAAGACACAAGAAAGTGAAGAAATATTTCATGTTCATGAGCTGGAAGAACTGAAATTGTTAAAATGACCATATTATCAAGAACAATATACAGATCCAACATAATCCTTTCCAAAATTCCAATGACATTCTTCAAGGGCAGAGACAAGCACTACTAAAATTTGTATGAAAATATAAATCTCCCAGAATAACCAAAACAATTGAGGAAAAAAATAAAGAAAAAAGGCACCACATTCCCTGACTTAAAACTTCTTATTCTCTGCCTTAAAACGACCAAGTTTTGTTAATCAAAACATTGTGCTACTTGAAAAGCAAACTTTCAGACTAATGAAATAGAAGTGAGAATCCAAAGGTAGCTCCTCAGATGTTCTGACACAGGAGCTAGGTGATAAAAGGGGAGGTACAAAAACCTCTTCAACAAACAGTGCTGGGAAAACTGGATAGTCACATGCAAGAGTAAGAAACTTGGACCCCTATTTCACACTATACACAAAGGTTAACATAAAGTGGATTAAAGGCCTCGATATAGAAGTGAACACAGGCAGAACTCTTCATGATACTGGCTCACCCTTTCAAGCCTATGTCTCCTAGAACACTTACCTTTGCTAAGTTGCTTTTTTCTGCTTTTCCACTTTGAGGAAGACTGTGCTCTCTCCAGAAAACAGGAGAATCTCCTCTCTGTTTTCTGTTTTTCCTCTCACGTCTTTCTAAGTAATTTGGCCGACATGGCCAACCCGAGTTTGATTCCTCCGCCCCTCTCGGAGAGCCCGGTAAGCTACCGAGAGTATCTCGCCCGCACGGCAGAGCCTGGCAAGCTCCCCGTGACGTATTGGATATGCCAAACACAGGAACAACAAGTCTCAAAATGGAGAAGTTACTGGGCCTGCTCGAGCAAATCAATGAACAACAGGAGGACAGTGACAGTGACTACAACTCTTCAAACTACCAAGCCATTAAACCAATGAAACTGAAAACTCTCATCTTTCATGTATATCGTGTTTCTTCTTATTTTTTCACTGAGGGTGGGGGAACCTGGGCCACACTCCTGTGCTCAGGGGTCACTCCTGACTCCTGGTGGTGGTGGTGGGCAATGTGAGGCCAGGGTCTGAACTGGGATCAGCAGCATGCAAGGCAGTGCCTTAACCCTTGCACACCCCAAGGACCCTGTCAGATCCTTTCCCTGTCGTAGGGGGCGTCTCCCATCCCTCTCAGTGGTAGAAGTTTCTAATACCCCTATTCAAGAATGGAATATATGAGTACATATCTTTGATAATCCATTATGTTTAAGATGCAAGAATTTTGTTTATTTAGTTTGGTTTGGAGCTACACCTGGAGGTGCTCGGGGCTTACTACTCCTGGCTCTATGCTCAGGAACTCCCGAAGGTGTTCAGGAGACCGTATGAAGGGCCGGGGATTAATCACAGGTCACTCAAGTGCTCTCTGCCCACTGTACTATCTCACTGGCCCCAAGATATAAGGATTTAAAAAAAAAAAAGAACAAATTATTTGGGGGCCAGGAATATGGCAAAGCACATGCGTTGCATGTGCAAGACCCTAAGTTTGATCCCCTGTACCACCAAGAGTGACCTCCCATAACAATAACAACAAAAGGATGGGGCTGTAGAGATAGCACAGGGGGCAGGGCAGGTGTAGCATGTGGCCTACCCCAGTTTAATCTCCATCACGCCAAGTAAAATAATACATGAAATAAAAATAAAATAACATTTTATTGTTTTTATAAAAAGTCAGATCAGATTAGAAAAGAGGAATTGTGTTCACAAATACTGATTTTTAATCTTGACACATATGAGAATTAGGAAGTTTGCCATTCTTTTTAAAATGTTCTCCTCTGAGGTCACCATGCTTTTCTCAAGTAAGTGCTAAAACGGAAAACAACCAAAAATGCATTACTGGAAAAAACACACGCTAAAGGTAAAAAATCCCTGCAAACTCCTGGCGCTGGAGAAAGTGTCCAGGGTAGAGCCTGCCCCTGGCATAACCTGGTCAGGAGTGATCTCTGAGCTCAAAAGTCCTGAGCACTGTTCAATGTGGTTCAAAAAGCAAAAGCAAAAAACAAAAAGAACTCCCTGCATACCTCTCCTCTAACGGCAAAATCTCCAGTACTATAGTCTCCAGTTCAGACTGACACTCTTATTTCAAAGCTGCACAGTGGCCGAGGGGACAGACAACTCAGCTGTACTGTTCTGAAGCCTTCTTACAGACATTTACAACCCAAAGCCTCTTCTTGTGTAAGACCACATGCAAATAAATTGTACTACACAAAATCTACAATCTCAATGCTCGCTTTCTTACTTTACTCGTGCTGTGAACAAAATCAATTTTTCACCTAGTCATTTAGGGTCAAACAGTCATTTTTTACTCAAACCAGTCAATCTCAAGCCCAGCTGACTTTTACCTTGATGGGCACATTTCCTATTAATGTGTTTTTGTTTCTATTTCCATAGCCTTCTATTCACACTTAAATCGAAGACATATCCTTTACCAATCTTCAACATGTAACATCCATTCTTAAGTCCAATATTACTGTCTATTAAATTAAATTATTTTTGCATGATTGGATGTTTGAGGGTAATTTACATTGTGCCCAGGGATTATCATTCCACAAAGAATGCAGTATGAGTGGTCATCTGCATTTGTAAATGCCAACCTAGATTTTCCATAAAACAAGCGCTCCACTGTATTCTTTTTACCTCTGAACAATCTTATGGTATTCTCTCAGCTTTACAGATGGGAAATCAATACTGAGAGCAACCAATTGGTCTAGATGTTAGTGTAAGACAGGCCCTTAATGCAAACTCACGAGGCAATCTTCCCGGGCTTCGGCGTCTGTTCCCATTATTCCTCTGGAATCCTGAACATTCCCTTCCTCCTCTTCTCAGATACTGTCTCCTCTCAAAGCCCAATTCTAACTTCTCTTTGAAATGTTACTCATGCCAGGGGCTGGGCCATAGTACAATGGGCAGGTGCCTTGCATGCAGTCTACCTGGGCTCTGCCTGCATCATCCTGGGCCCTTGAGCCCCACTAGGAGAACCCTAAGTGCAGAGTCAGGGCAGGGCAGACAAAACAATTCGAAACCTTCCTCATCCACTCTCCTGATTCATCTGTTATCTTTCTGAATGTCCATGGAGAACCATCTTAAACCTTCTTAATTAAGAGGAAGAAAATTCCGCGCCTGTTATCATATGGATGTTGCGTGTATATGTTTAAGGCTAAAAAGATTACAGTCTCTCAGGGAAATAACTTTTATATGTCTCCTCTAACTCCCACACCGGACTTGGCATATGCGACCTAGTGTAATAAACATGACTATCTGCTGGAGTTCACAGGGGAACTACTTGAAAAATGACAAAGGGAAAAGGCACCTCATACTTAGAAACAATTCTCCCCGAGCCACTCTGCTCTTTGCTTGTCTCGGACAGCCCAAGTTCTCTGTCTGCTTTGGAAGTAAGTCCCTGTGTCTTATTTCATTTAAGTAGCTTACTAATACAAAAATCACCATAAATTATTCTTGACTCAGTAGTTTAAGTTGGCAATCTAACCTAAAGAAATATTCCAAATAAAAGGAAGAAAACCAGTATTCAGGATCATATACTACTATGTATCTATTTATAATAACAAATTATAAACAACCTAGATATTCAAAAGCTGCTTCAATCTTAAAATCTTTAATTATATAGGCCAGAATAACATAGAAAAATGCTCTTGAGAAGTACCCAGTAAGAAGAAAAAGCAGAGGGAAAAAAAGAAAAGTACCAACTAAGAAGAATTAAAAAGAAACTATGTAATTAGAATGAACATACAAATAACAGATGTGAATACAAAAAAGCAAACACCTGTATGATTTTGACGTAGCAGTAGAACTGTGAATAGACTCAAATTCTGCTTAGCTTCTGGAATATCCTGGAATATGCCTTACCTCTGAGCTTGTATCTAACACACAGCTGAGCAATAGAAAAAAGTGGTTTGTAACATATAACCTTATACTTAAATTTGCAGGCTCAGAGTGAATATCTAGTTACTAACATCAGTGAAGATAATGGTGCAAGAAATCATGAGACAAATCTTACACAAGCTTATACTAGGTGTTTTCTAGAAAATTTAATATGTAAATATCAGTCTTAAAAATAAATTTTTAGCAAGCAAGAATAAACAAAAGAGAAAAGGGCATTAACCTAGCCTGGAAAACACAACATGTACAAGTTTTACATAGTACACTTTCTTCCGAAGTCAATGAGGTTTAAAGTCGAACAAATTCCAGCCGGAGTTCGCAAGAACATAAGTCCATATTAGTCTGACTTACATGCCCTCCCGATGCAAAGAGAACAGGCTCTTTCCAGGGTCCTTCAATTTTTCACTTTCTCTTACCCTCGCTTCTAGTCCAGACTCTGCAACACGCTGCTCCTCCGGGCCTACGGCTGGTTTGCTCTGCTCAGCTGCAAAGGGCTGGTCGGCTCCATTCTTATAGTGGTTTGGTAAAGGTATCCTTGGTTCTAACCACTCGATTGTCGTTCCTGATGAAGTAAGAGAAAACTTTCGCTGAAACGTGCTCATGATTGGCAAAGTTCAGCAGGCGCAGGTTTTATTGGACAATGACGTTTTACATGTACAAGGCTAAAAGCAATTTAACCTGTTAAGAGACTCTGCAAGACAGCTACCAATGTCTCATTAGCATGAGCACCACGATTGGATACTTACAACATAGCAACCTGCAACTTGAAATCAGATACCTTTAGAAGAATCAACAGGATGAACTCACTTCTGGGGCAAATTTGCGAATCATGAAGTGTGTTTCTACCCTAACAGTTTATCATCTGCCCTTTTTGCATAAATCCTACCCCTCTAGTGATCTACAGGTGCATAATTAGAGTCACAAATAGGGCAGGAGTCTGGGGCTGAGCAACAGGAAAATCTGCTACAATTTGGAATCAGACCATATTCGCAGTAGCAATTTTCTAACCAACCAGGAAGATAACCCCACATTTCCCTTCACACAGGAGAGAAGGTGCAGGCTGTGAATGGGAATC
>JAOXYA010000009.1:8555967-8568016 GCA_028565675.1 Sorex palustris | reverse complement strand
CCTTGATATCAATCCCTTGTCAGATGTGTATTCGGCGAATATCCTTTCCCATTCTGTAGACTGTCTTTGTATTTTGGCCACTGTTTCTTTGGAAGCACCTCCGTTTCTTACCCATCTCTAACCTTGCTTTCTCCACACTGTGACGGGAGGTTTCCGCTGCTGCCTTGCTCCCCGCGTGCTCTCGCACTGTGAACTATTGGACCAAGAAATGCATTATCTTGATGTGTCATTGCTCTAAAATCACCACGCTGAGTAAAATGGGGCAGTTAGGAGCACACAACAACTAGCAGGTCACTCGCAGCAGGACCTCTGGGTGACCCCTTCCAGTAGCTGGACAGAAATCATAAGGTAATGACTCACACAGAAGAGCCAGACAGCACTGCTCCCAGGCAGGAACAGAGGGCCAGAGGCGATCAGTGTCTGTGGAAGGGACAGTAGAACGTCGCCGTCGCTGTCAGACCCATGATGGACCTCCACCTTGGACTGTCACTGTGCAACCGATCAGGAAACTCCACTCTTTGCCCTTCTCTGACCAACAGTCTTGCTGGACTGCCGGACATCTTCCTACCGGAAGACTCTTGCACCCCCACTCAGGCCACTGGCCTGGCTGCAGTCCATCGTCAGTGCAATAAATCACCTTGCTGTTTGGCCTTAAGAGCAATTTGGAGGGCGCTCCATATTGCTTCCCGTAAAGGCTGAGCCAGGTGACATTCCTAGCCACAGCCAAGGTCCCTTTCTCACCACGCCCCTGCCAACATGGGCT
The DNA here is from genome assembly GCA_028565675.1 of Sorex palustris. Classification (NCBI taxonomy): domain Eukaryota; kingdom Metazoa; phylum Chordata; class Mammalia; order Eulipotyphla; family Soricidae; genus Sorex; species Sorex palustris. Next base: position 8,567,253 of record JAOXYA010000009.1, on the reverse strand, counting down.
CTTATTCTTTGGGATGTGCCATTCTCACAGGTGTGAGAGGTGTGAGTCAATATGTGACTTGTATTGAGTATTTTCCATGTGCCTGTTGGCCGTCCAGCCCTATGAGGCAGCAACATAGGCCCAAAGGCGGCATAATAGGGGGACTGATTCACACAATAGAGCTGGTGAGAAGGAGCGTTGGGGTCCTTTGGGGGGAGCTGGGTACACTGGCAATGTGTGTGATGTTGGAAATACAGCCATGAAAACCCATTATTAATCGTACTCTAAACAAACAAACAAAACCCCAAAAATAAATGAAAGAGCTTGGCTCGGTATGCTTGACCGAGCGAGCTCCACATAGCATCACATATGCACAGCCAGGGTTCTGCCCCGGGCTCTAGATCCACCTTCACACTTTCTTTTCCTCTGGCTCTGCTTCCTTCATGTTTGACTGAAATCTTGGTCTCCAACTCAGAGTCCTTCATGCTCTCCTGTACTTCAGCCTCATCTCCATTCACTTTGATCTTGGATACAGTAGTTCCTCTAGCTGTCCTCTCAGCTTACTTTCACTTTCTGATGGACATGCTCAGTGGGAGCCGACCCGAGTGATTCCTGAGCCCCACCGGTGCGTGGGAACTGCCACGTCAAGCACTCCCATACCCACCAGGAAAATGACTAAAGGTAAACATTTACAGAACAATGGGGGTCCGCAGAGGGAGTTTCTGGTTATTCCCAAGTGCATTTCATGAAATTTGTTCCTTCATTCCTTTCACCATTGCAAAGATCTTTTATCTCTAAGGATTACATTTGCACACCACCTATGGCTCTTTCTCCTTCGTAAAACCCCAAATATCCAGATTTAGGGCTGCGAGATGGCTCTGTAGGCTAAGCGCATAGTTTACAAATGGGAGACCCTGGTTCCATCCCTGAAACCACATGGCTTCCTGAGCACTGCCAGGAGTGAGACATGAGCACCTGAGCAATACTGGGTGTGGCCAAAAATCAAAAGAAAATTGCATTTTCCTTACAATTTATGTACAAAAAAGTTTTACAATCAAATCATTTTAGAACATTTCATTTTGTCATATTCCATTTTATTTCACCTCTGGTAAGATTCTGGGACACCGGTAGGCTGTGCTGGGCGGCTATGCTGAAAGATGAAACATTTGCTGTTTTTTTTTTTTTTTGTGGTCACCTTACCTTGTATCTTTGTATTCTCAGCCAAATTAAATGTACCTATGAGACCAGAGAGATAGTAGAGCAGGTAGAAAATTTGCCTTGCCTGTGGTTTACCTGCGTTCCATCCCCAGCACCACATCTGGTCCCCAATGCCCACCAGGAGTAAGCCGTGAGCACCACTGGAGTGACCCCCAAAATAAACAAAAATGTATATTCTCTCAAGAACAACTATGTGTGCATCCACATGTGGAATCTATTCTAATCAGTCTCCAGCTGTCTAGGAATGTCACTAGACCTGAGGGAGGGAAGGGCTGATGTTTTGTCAGAGTGTGTAGTTGACACCCTAAAGGTAAGTCACACCCTATGACTATACTGAAAGACAGAGTGAACTGGACAGTACGAGATGCACATCATGCAAATCATAATGGATTCACGCATGCTTGAAGGAATTTGTATAGTTTTAACTATTACATGAACTGTTTAAACTCTTTAAAAAATATAAATATTATCCAAATTTCCTACTGCCTGTCAGACAAGGAACAGAGGTCTCAGAGGCTTGTCAACTTAGCTTCAGGTGCCAGGGCAGGCAAAGTGGCACTAGGAAGACAGGCTGGGGCGCCAGCTCAGAGGAATGCAGCACAGTCCCCGTGGGCAGGAGGCCTGGGGTCGAGCCCCCGCACTGCATGCTCCTCTGAGTACTTCCAGGAGCAACCCCTGGAGTAAACTAGGAGCATCACCAGGCACTGCCAGGTGTGGCCCCCAAAACACACCCCCAAAAGGTATTCTGGGCACCCACTCTCATCCTGTCGCGCGACATCTTATTACGACACCTTTAAATAATTATTATTTGGTTTCTGGCCACAGCAGCAATGATCAGATGTTATTCTTTGCTCTGCACTCAGAAATCACTCCTGGTGGTGCTTGGGGGACCACTTGGGGGACCATGTGAGGCATGGGGATCAAACCCAGGTTGGCCATTTGCAAGGGAAACGCCCGGCCCGCTGTACTACTGCCCTGCCACTCTTCTCTTTTAAAAATGAAATACCAATATTTTATTGTATTTTATGGCGGGTAGGGGGGGAACTGGACCACACCTGGTGATACGCAGGCTACCCCCAGGGTCCACAACATGCCAGGCAAGTGCTGTAACCCTGTACCACCTCTCTAGCTCGGGTCCATTCTTTAAGTATGGTAGTTTTACTTCAGTTGAAACAAAAACTGGGCCTGGAGAGAGAATACAGCAAGTATGGCGCTTGCCTTGCACGTGACTAAGCAGTTTGATTCCTGGCACCTGTGGTCCCTTGAGTCCCACCACCCCCGAGCACAGAGCCAGGAAAAAGCCCCAATCACTGCTTTGTGTGGCCTCAAACATCCCCCCGCGCCCTCAAAAAATTCAGAAACACCAAAATCTGAATTATGTTTCAAAATACACACCTCCCTCCCCCCTAGTAGTACATGGCTGTGCTTATGCTCCTCACCCAGGCTCCAAATACTGAGCATTAAGTAGAACAAAATGCAGATGTTTCCATTTTTTTTAATTAAAGTTTTGTCTTTTCTGAGGAATAAATTACATTTAAAGTTTGATACCATACATAAAGATTAGTTTTTTAATCTATTTATTAAGAAATGTAAACATAAAAAAAGAATTCCTCATGCCCTCTTCATTTCCTACAGGACGATTCATCCTTCAGGGCGAGCGCAGTCCCCCCGTCAGCCCCGCTGCCTCCCAAGATCCGAGACTGGCTGTGTAGTGCAGCCCCTGCCTGGCGCCAGGTTCTTCTCCCTCCACGGGGCAGCGCTGGGGCACTGAAGGTGAGACACCGAGAGCTGGCCAGGAGTGGAGTGGAACTGGCGATGGCCGGGACTCTGACGGGTCTGAGTCCAGTATGGGAGCTGGGCGAGTTGAGAGAGAAGCTGGTCATTACACGGATGACCACAGTCAGGGAGTTTCTAATACTGAGGAGAAAGTGACAGCATGTAAGGAAATACTCAGATACACTCAGATGTGCATATCCATAGACTATTAAAACCTCATTCACCGTTTCAACTTCAAATATTGATCAACTCTAAGGTAAGGTCAAGTTAATCTAAAGCATAATGTAACAATTTCAGAAAACCTATCCGGTTTTAGCAAAAATAAGCATCCTTCAGAAGTAAGGGCAGGAAAATGACACTGGCCAGGAGAGCCTGAGTGGGACGGACCCTCCTGGACGCTTGGGGCTACCGTCACAGCTTTGCTTCCTTCCTATAAATTCTCTTCTTCGGTATCTGAGAGACAGATTCATTTCATAAGTTTCACAATTTGGATCTGAATCTTATCCAAATGAACCTAAGTCTGAACTGGAAACCAAGATCATCGGGATTGTCCCTCTCTCCCTGCCGCCCCTCACGCCCCTCCTTGGGAATGCAGAAAGCTGGATACAAACCCACCCATTCTCTGCAATGAAATTTTAGACCTTGAAAGAGTTAGTCAGAAAAATACTGTCCTATTGTAAGTGACGACAGCATGTCTCTTGTAACTTCTGACAGGGTCAGTGGTTCTCAGTCTTTTCTGAGAGCTGGTCAGTGACCAGCACATACTTTCAAGAGGAAGGAGACACGCGGGCCAGTCAGTCACACTCAGAAACTCGGGCTTTCCTAACGTCCTACGTTATCAGTTTAACGTTTGTGCAGAGAAAACGCTGGGCTTCCAGATTCCAAACTTAATAAATATCTGCACTGCACTGCACTGTCTTCCTGTTGTTCAAGGATTTGCTTGAGCGGGCGCCAGTAACATCTCCACTGTGAATCTTGTTGTTACTGTTTTTGGCATATCAAATACGCCACGGGGAGTTTGCCAGGCTCTGCCGTGCAGGCGGGATACTCTCGGTAGCTTGCAGGCTCTCCGAGAGGGACAGGAATTGAGCCTGGGTTGGCCGCATGCAAGGCAAACGCCCTGCTCGCTGTCCTAACGCCCCAGCTCATATATAGAAAAAAGTCACCTATAATATTTTCTTCAGAAAGTTATTAGTGCAAATATAACTATATCAATAAAAAATAAAGCAAAAATATAATTCAAGTATAAAAAGCACCATGCTTGGAAACAATACTACCTAAATAGCATTATGGCATACCAGTCAAAATAGAGTCAAAGCGGTCACTATAATTCATAGTGAATTCATAGTATATTTTGGTGAAATTCTTTATATTACTTTGCAGATAAGTCATAATTACAGCAGGTATATAAGTTCTAATGTTTATAATTTGTAAAAAATATATACTCTCTACACTTTTTCTCTGATCTTGCACATAAGGAAGAAAATTGAGCACTGAACCGATATCATTATTCCTCACTTCTTTGTAGCCAAAACTGTCTATGCTAGAGATGCCTCCTTTTCACAAAGATAAGTACTTCCATTTTAAGAGTATAGACAATATGTCTTTTAAACATATGCATTCTTAAAAGATAACTTTTTTTTTTTAATGCTGGGCTTACTCTTTCGGCCCTAGTACCCAAAGGTCAACTAGAATTATTCCTTAATTGTCTTAAAAGTGCTCAGTTTCTATATGCTAAATTACAGGGCCAACTAATGAATGAATAAATGTTTATTGTAATTCTATAGGACTTTGTTACATTTAGTGAGACTAACTAGACATCACTCATTATTGGAAAATCTCAAGCTGGAATTACTAGGAGGTACGGGTTAACCTGGGAGCCAGCGGGAAAGAGCTTCTGGGTGCAAGATCTATGTAAACAGCGGGCACAAGGGCACAGCAGTACCTTCCTTTATTTATTTGTCTGGTTTTATCTCTTCTTTGGGGGCCGTACCCAGCAATGCTCAGGGGTTACCCCTGGCAGTGCTCTGGGGGCCACATGGAATGCTGGGGATGGAACCCAGGACAGCCGTGTGCAAGGCTGTGCCCTCCCCTCTACACTATCGCGCCAGCCTTTTAAAGCAAAGGCCGTCTTCCCACTACTATGGATTCCACCGTATGTTCTGTGGCAGAGTGGACCCTATAGCCCTAAGAGTTGTTATTCATAATTCAGACCATACTGTTTTGACTTAAAATTTTCCTCCTATACATAATTTCCAGAAAAGTATAAGCTATTCTGTAGTAATTTCTAAGCTCACTCAAAAATAAACTGTACTTATCCACACCAAAATTTCATTTCTTTACTTTAAATTATTTTTTGAGCCACATCCAGGGGTGCTCAGGGCTTATTTCTGCTCTGCACCCAGGGATCATGCCTGGAGGTGCATGGCCATAATGGGCGTCAGGGAAGCTTCCTGCCCACTGGACTATTGCTCTGGCCCGCCAAAATTTCCTTTGGTCTTCATTGATCAAAAAGGAGTTCTATTTGTATTGGAGTGTACTTGTCATAACTATTATTTAAAAACACATAATTAGGTTTTCTTATGCAGCGGGTCTTCATTTTTTCTGAGAAAGGGCACTCTCTGCTTCCACAGTTCTTCAAGTCCTTCAAAAATGAACAGGGAAACTGGAAGCCGAGTCTCAGGCCTATGAGCACGAACACAGCTGCAAGAGGTTCTGACATGTATGAACAGTAGTAAATTGCTTCACTGCTGGCTTGAAAAATAGCAAGCATGGTCAAATTATTACAAGACTTAGCAAAAGGTAACTTAAAAAAAAGAAACCCTTAGAACAATTGTAACTATGATTTAAATATACAATGTATATCATGAAATTCAAAACACAGACCAGTGATGCAGAAATTCCAATTCAATTATTCTCTCATAAATCCAAGGACAATTTACACTCCAGAAGACTAGACTCATAACTTACAATCTTGCACACATCACAGCATTGATGAGCTTGCCCGTCCATCACTCTAAGCTAATGAAAATGCTGAGGTATGTCATCACTCTGAAAATGTCATCAGTCACCGCCCTTTCAAGGGAAGATCTTGACATTCGTGTATCCTGAAGAACAAGTGGCTGGATGCCTGGAACTCCGTCTCCCTCTTCAGCTCCACGGGGGCCAGAGCTGAGACGACGATGCTACCAGCCCCACTATGAAGGCGCTGGGCCCAGCTAGGACTGCGCGTCGCCCGCTCCACTATGAAGGCGCTGGGCCCAGCTAGGACTGCGCGCCGCCCGCTCCAATCCGGGCTTGTGCAGAACGACAGGACACACGAGAACGTTGGAAGAGTTCACATTTTCACTCCTAGTGCCACACACACAGAAGAAATCCAGCCAGCAGAGGAAACAGGTTACCCAGCAGGAGCCAGAGGGCGGCAGCCAGGCTGGACGAACGGGAACAGAGGTCTGTGGGAACAAACAGAACGCTTTCTAGAGACAGTTTGTGAACTGGGTAAAATGATTATGACGACAAGGATCCCCGGAAGACCATGATCGAGACTGAATGCCTCAAAATTAGAAAACACAGCCATGAAAATAATGTTTATGAAGGGCCCGGGAAGCTTGTCTTGAACGTGCTGACCTGGCTTTAATTCCTGGCACTTGTGTGGTTCCCTCCAGCCCTGCCAGGAATAGGATCCTTGAGCACAGAGCCAGGAGTCAGCCCTGAGCACTGCCGGAAGTAGTCCCAAAAGCAAAAGCAGAAAACTTTTATGGAGAAATAAATTGTTTGTTTTGTGCCATACCGGGCAATGCTCAGGGATCACTCCGGGTGACTCGGGGGGCCCCTGTGCAGTAAGGGGAACCGAGCCAGAGTCAGCTACATGGAAGATTCACCACCTATACTATCTTTTTTTTTCTTTATTAATGCCTATACCACCAAGAGCCCCAGTATACCCCCCTCCCACCCCTCCCCCACCTGCGTGACAGATTTCCGCTTCTCTCTCTCTACGTTGATCACATTCACTATCACGACAAAAGGCCCACCGTTATAATTTGGAATTTCCCCCAGCAATCAGACCTGCCAAAAAGACAACATTAGATAATTTGTTTTCCATTGCTGGTTGTGAAGGGCATATGATGTCACACGGCCACTATTGTGGACACGGGGTTCTGGATTTCTAATATTCTAGTAATAAGTCTGGAGGGATCACTGCCAAAAGTTGCTGGGTTCTGAAATTTGTTTGTGTGCCTCTGGGACCACGGTGGTCCAGGAGCTGGAGGATTCGTTTGTGGGTGGCAACTTGGGGCCTCATCAGGACATATACTACTATCTTTTTGGCTTTAAAATATCTGAGAAGAAAAAATGTGCCTATATATAATTTTTTAGATGGGATTCAGGAATCTCTTCTATTCTTTGTTCCCAATAAGCAGGAACATACCATTTATCATCTCAAATTAGGACTTTTTGTCTTTGTGCCATAAGCAAGCAGTGCTGAAGCCTGCCTCTTGGCTCTGACTCAATGGCTGGGCTTGGGGGCCCGAATATGGCACTAGGGATCGAACCCAGGTTGGTCACATGCAAGGCAAGGCCTACCATATCTCTCTCCTGTCCCATAAACTAAGACATTTTGAGGATTCATGTGTTGAAATAAATTTCTAAGCCCAAAGTTAAGACATTCCGATCAAGAGTGCTATGTCAAGAAACCACGTTAAGGAACCAGAGTACTAGTACAATGGTTAGGGTGCTGTCTTGCACATACGTGATCCGGGCTTGATCCCCAGCATCTCATATGATCCCCTAGGCACCATCAGGAGTAATTCCTAAGTGCGGAGCCAGGAGTAACAGCCAAGTATGGCCTGAGCATAGCTGGGTATGGCTCAAAACCAAAAAGACACTTAAGAGTTAAAACAATCGTTCAAAAAGATATCTGCACACCTATAATCACTGCACTTAGTACAAGAGTCAGGTTATGGAAACGGTGCTCCTGTAACAGGAGAGAAGATGAGGAAGGTGTGGTCGATATACACAACGGAATATTACTCAGCCACAAGCCATGATGAAATCATGCGACTTGTGGCAATATGGGTGGAGCTGGAGGATCTTACGTTAAATGATGTAAGTCAGAAGAAGAACAAACATGGGATGCTCTCGCTATGAGTCACATGTCGAAGGAAGGGCAAGACACTGCTTCCAGACTTCGGGAACACAGATACTGCCGCAAGAGAAGGGAGAGGGGCACCCAGAAGGGGGCCTGGAGGAACAGACACAAGGCCCCGGGGCGTGGGTCCCTGCGGTGTGGATGTGAGGAGTCTGCACAGGCCTGCACCACACAGGGCCCGCACTGCCGTCACGGAGCCCAAGAGCGCAACTGTCTGGAGACGGGCTGGGCGGGAGAGAATCCCGGCTAAGTGGTGAAGGGGTGTGGGGGCAGAAGCCCACTGGCAACAGCTGTGTAAACCAGCGTCTCGACAAGACGTGAAGGCAGGGTGCTCGCCTTGCACGTGGCCAAGTTTGGTTCCCAGCACCCTATATGGTCCCTGCACCCCACCAGAGTGATCTCTAAGGAGTGAGCCTGAGCACTGTCAGGATGACACACGAGACAAGATAGAGGGAGAGGGAACAGGGAGGGGGGAGAGACAGAGGGGAATGGTGAAAGGGGGAGGGGGAGAGAGGGAGAGAGAGGAGAGAGAGGAAGGGAGGGAGGGAGCCCGCCAACTACACACATCATCATCACCATCCCTTCTCCAAGCGTGTGAGCAAGTACTTTTGACAATGGGCGGTGCCCGGGATCATACATAAAGACTTGAAAACCTTTCTTGAGAATCTTTTCCAGAGTCATTCCCTCGATATTGATAACTAGAATATGTTTAATTGCTTTTTGAACAAAATTTTGTTTATTCAGTTTAAAATGGGAATCTGAAGCATTACCTTTTTGTAAATGTCAATGAATTTTGTTGGTGCTAGTCTGAGGTTAGTCACATAAAATTGTCCCTCACACCTGCTTTCACCAAACAGAAGCTGCCCAGCCTAGCGACCGTGGAACCCTACTGGGCAGAGGGAGGTGCCTCATCAGGCTCCCAGGATCAGCCAGTCACAGCCGCTTTCACACTCGGTAAGAAATGTCCCGCCTTACCCGCCTGGAACTCACCCAGTGGGAGTGCCCGGGTCAGGTTAGCAGCTGGAGGATCTCTCTCTGGAGGACAGAGCTCACAGAAGTCCCAACACGACGGGCAGATGAGGTTTCCATCATAAATCCAGCCATTCATCTGAACACTGACAGGGAGGACCTGGCCGGCCCGACTGCACAGATACGACGTGTCCTGAACCCAAACCTTTAGGCCTTCAAGAGAACAAGAAACCTTCAAGCAAGAAAAAAAAAAAGATCAGTAAGATTCTAGTATATGTCTTTTCCATTAACTGTAGGAAAATGCACTACTTAGTATTAGTGGCCATGGAATACAATTTGGGGTGACCGTTCTTTATCCTCATCTCACATCTTTATGTGAGTTAAGTTCAGGTTCTGAAAGAATTTCATTCTGTAGGAGCAGTTCATCAAACTTTGAGTCTAGCACCTTGCTGATGAAAGCTATAGACAATTGTCATGTAAAGCATGAAGTGACTCACAGCGTTTCATTAAAATCCCCTGAAGTCAGCTTCTTAAGAGTAGCATTTCATGGTGGGTCAGTGGTGTGGGGGATGGAGGGCAGTCAAGACAGAGGAGGGTCCACTATGACAACACTAGTTGGAAATGATCGCTCTGGACAAGAATGGAGTGTTGAGAGCAGGTAAACAGACAGACATGCAGACATGATAACCTTTCAGCATTTGTATCACAAACCATAACACCTAAAATGAGAGAGAGAAAGAGGAAGAGAGAGAGAGACAGAGAGAGAGAGAGAGAGAGAGAGAGAGAGCGCGCTGGGAGGAGGGCTAGAAGGGGTAGGAGGGAAACCCACTGGTTGGGGGAAATTACAATGGTGGAGGGAGGGATATGGAAACATTATATGACTGAAACAAAATCATGAACAATTCTCTAATGCTCTATCTCACGGTAAGCCAATAAAAAAATTTTTTTTGAAGAATAACATTTTCATGTATTCCAGTACTTTCACTTATTTCAGCTTAAAGGAATCATTCATCATGCCGCAAATCTCTCTACAAGTCACCAAATTTTACATAATTTTATTAGTTGTTCTAAATTATAAATGTTATCTATACTCATTAGAAAAAAGCATATTGCATAGAAATGTATAAGTTCTTTATTCTAATGCTCTTATCTCAAATTTTCTGTTCAGAGATAAAAATGGTTAATGATCCACCTTTTAAAGACTGGTAGAGATCGCTTCTCGGCTTTTTGGCTAAGATCAAGTGTAATAAAGACCAGTGGAGTATTTAAAAGTAGGAATCATCCTTCCACTGTAAGAGGTAACCAATAAAGTAACTTTAAAAAAGCAAATGAGGGGTCAGAGAGAGCACAGAGTGAGAGCACTTGCCTTGTATACAGCTGACCCGGGTTCAATTGTTGGCAGCCCATAAGGTCCCCTGAGTCTGCCAGGATCCCTGAGAGCAGAGCCAGGAGTAAATCCTGCACCACTGCTGTGGCCCCAAAACCCATACAAGCAGAAATACAATAAAGAGAAAATTAACCCCCTGAAGGCAGGGAAATGGCCAAGCGACGACTCACAGGACTTGCATGTGTGAGACCCTGAGTGACCCTCTGAAGGCCACAGCTCCCCCAGCATCACAATGATGAGGGGAGAAAAGTACACCTGAGAGTCACCTTTCATATAATTTTACACAATTGTGTCTTCTTCAAAATTATTTTCTGCAAAGACTTCACATAAATTATGCTACTTAACTTTCAACATTCCTAGGGTCAGAGTGGGTAGGGGCAGGGCATTGCCTTGCACACAGCCAATCCAGGTTTGATCCCTGGCACTACAGATGGTCCCTCAAGCCCACCAGGAGTGGTCCTGAGCATACACACAGAAGTAAGCCCTTATAACACTGAGTGTGGCCCAAAAACAAACAAAAAAATATAAAACAAAAAAAAATTTTTTCTAAAACTTCTCTCATGGAATTGTATTCAAAATAAGTGTAAGTTTCTGACTATGTCTCATGGTGACAAATTTTCTCTTTACAAGTAAATGTAATTTTCAGAAATACCCAAAGTTGCCCAGAAACAAGTCTGGTAAAGATAATTGATTATAACATAATTTATAATTGACTATAACACAAGTTGGACAACCTGGCAGGCTACCGAATGTAACCTGTCCACACGGCAGAGTCTGGCAAACTCCCCGTGGCGTACCCAATATGCCAAAT
>JAOXYA010000009.1:8505461-8517548 GCA_028565675.1 Sorex palustris | reverse complement strand
GGATCTAAGTGGTTTTATGTGCATCAAGGCTTCGAAACTTGCTATACTACAATAATCATTAATCACATTTTAAGGAGTGTTTCTTCTGTGCCTGTGCATTGTAGAGGACGTGCCCTGAGTGCCGTAGGGCGCTTTCCTTTCTCTTGCACTGTATTGCACCAGACCTGAGTTTGTTTCCACTGGGTTTGTAGCCACTCTGACTGTGTCTGTTCTGTACAATGTCACTAACTTGGTCTGGTTGTGACTTTAACAGCCCAACTCCGCTGTGTTTAGAGCTTTGCCTGGATTCTGCTCCTGACACTGCATAGAGCAGAACAGCTTTGCCCACCCTGTTGCCTAGCTGGAAATACCTGGAAATGGTCCCCATTGATATCCCTTCCTTACCAAATCTCTTCCATTTCCTGCTCCCCTTCCTACTGGTTTCCATCTAGATGCTGACATCAGAAGGAACACAGCCCCAAGCAGCAAATCCTTCATTTCTTCCCAGTCCTTGTAAGTATATTTTTAAGAAAATAAAACCTTGAGATATGTGGGTTCTTGATGTAGGGATGGGAAAGGCCGTGGATGAAGCCATCCAAATTTACCAAAAGGCATGTTCAAGTGATGGGTCTTGCTGAGGGTGGGAGCCCAAGAGAAGGCAGCAGGAGAGGGTTGTGCGGAGTGGGCTGTCTGGAGGCCAAGCTCCCGGCACAGGTGGGCCCTGCACTGCTGACTGATGAGAACAGAAGTCTGAGGTCAGGGGTCAGCAAGGAGACCAGGGGTCATGGCCTCTGCCTGTGAAGTTTGGTGGGATGTCTTTCTGGTTACAGACTCAAGTAGGGAAAATAACAGCTCATTCAATTAATAGTCCACAAAGCGATGTTACTCACTTCTTTTTTATTTTTTTTTTATCATTTTTAAATGTTATTTTTATAAAATTGTTCACAATAATTTATTACATTCAATATTTTATTTATTTATTTATTTATTGCTTTTTGGGTCACACCCGGTGATGCACAGGGATCACTCCTGGCTCTGCACTCAGGAATTATCCCTGGCAGTGCTCAGGGGACCACCCTATGGGATGCTGGGAATCGAACCTGGGTCAACCGCGTGCAAGCCCTGCCCACTGTGCTATTTCTCCAGCCCCATACATTCAATATTTTAACACCAATCTCACCACCTTTGTATCTTCCCACCACCATTATTTCAAATTTTCCCACTCATTATTTAGACAATTATTTCAAAACATCCCAATCCTGCCCCAAAGGCAGATACTGAATAATTTATTTTGTAATGCTTGTTATGAATAATTGACTAAGAATGATCAAAAAGGTTTCTTAGAGGAAAGTGTGTGAAAATTGTTGTATATCACCTTAGAGCCATTAAACCCCTGTATAAGAGATTACTAACATGTTTCTACAGGTTGAGCCTTGTGTGCTAATATACATATATATTAGCAGCATCGGTTGTCTTCTTCTTTACACCCCATCAAAGGTGGTATGCTACTCTTGGTATATCAGTGGCATAAAGTATGAGATGTTGCTCCAGGAATTCTGAAATTTTAAATAGGGTGCTAGAGCTGGGTTTAAATTTTTAACTGGGCGGTGATTTGGGGGTCTGGAGGCATCTCTGCAGCATGTTGCTCTCTTCTGAGATTTATTTCTGAGTCTCTGGATGATGGCCGTTAATAAGCTTGTATGGTGCTCAGACAGTTCGTGGGCATGACTGCCAGGCCGCCCAAAGTAGAGCGGGATGCGGGGAGAGGGCCTATTCCTGGCTCAGTGTGAGCCTGGAGGTTTCAGTTCCAAAACCCGCATACCTGGGCTTTTCAGTGGATTGTTCCTGTGGAGAGGGGCTCGTCCAGGTGGCAGCAATGGGGTTCTGGAGTTTGCGGCTGCCAGGCTTCTGTTGGGGCAGGCTTCGAGGCTTCTTAAAACTATTTTTAGACAAGCTTTTCACTGGCTTTAAATAAGCCTTCCCCCCCCACCCCCCCAACTGGTTTTGCTTTCTATTTTACCAGTTAAGGCAGGGAAGTAATTCAGTGCTAGGTAACAGTGCTCCAGGGTGCATTCCTGCCTCAGGTGAGGCTGAGCGCCTCGTTCTTTTTCCATGGTTACAGTGTCTGGTAAGAAGGCCGGGTGGGCAGGGGCCCACGGTACCAGAGCCTGGTGGTCAGTGCTGTCTCTTCAGCCACCCATGCGTCTCTCTTTGCAGCTCACACTGCTTCCTACACTCCACCTCTGCGGAGGCAGTGGCCATGGGGCTTCTGAAGCAGTTTGAGGGCATGCAGCTCCCGGCAGCCTCCGAGCTCGAGTGGTTAGTTGCAGAGCACGAAGCCCCTCAGAAGGTAAGTGCTGTAGCACTCACGTGGTGCCGGGCTCCCAGAGGCGGGAGCCTTTCTGAGCACATCCACACGTGTCACCTGTCCTGCCTGTAGTCATCCTGTTTCCTCCTTGCCCACAGAATTCATTTATCCTGTGCTGGGTGAATGTAAATGTGTGCGTGATGCTAGACTTCCCACACTGTCCAGGGCAGCAGACAGTGGCCCCTTCACTCTCCCGCTGACGGCCTCCTCGTCAGACAGGTGGAGGCCATGGATGTGAATTGCTCAAACCCTTATTTGTTCTGCCATGGAGCAGGACACAGAGCACCCTGGGCTCTCAGTGGCTGGCACGGGTGCAAGGTCAGCAGTCTAGTCACACTGGGACGCTGTTTCTTTCTGTTCTTTTTGCTTCTTGAACCCCAAGGGCCTTGCTTATAGTATCCTGGTACCTGGTGGCTTGTTTTGAGGCCACACTGCCCTGAAACCTCACTTGCAGTGTTCCTGAAATGTCTTTCAGTCTGCCATGGCCAGGAGGGTGGCGCGTGTGTGTCCTGCCAGACTGTCTGCGTTAGATCTCCTTGTTCATTTCTCCTTAGCTCCTGCCCATCCCTGACTCACTGCCCATCTCACCGGATGATGGGCAACACGCAGACATCTACAAGCTACGTATTCGTGTCCGTGGGAACCTGGAGTGGGCGCCACCACGGCCTCAGATCATTTTTAATGTCCATCCGGCCCCCACGTGAGTTAGTCACCTGGAAAATGGTCGCAGCCTCTGGGTTATCAGAGTTGTCACCTCAGCCACACAGTTCTGTCCAGCTGAAGGCCTCCGGGCTGCTCCAATCCTCAGGGTCTCCTGGAGTTGGCAGCGCCTGCCCATTGCCTTCTCCCCAGTAGGTCCCTCCAGGCTTGGCAGAAGCCCCGTGTTTGAGCCCTGTCTGTCTGTCTACCAACCCCTCCTTGTCCTTTCCTCAGGAGGAAGATCGCTGTGGCCAAGCAGAATTACCGCTGTGCGGGCTGTGGCATCCGCACCGACCCGGGTGAGTGTCCCCTCTTGCCAGGGGCTGCAGGTGGCTTCCATGCCGACCCGGGTGAGTGTCCCTCTCGCTGGGGGGCCCAGGGGGGCCTCTGCGCCGACCTGGGTGAGTGTCCCTCTTGTCGGGGGGCCCAGGGCAGCCTCCATGCTGACCCAGGTGAGTATCCCTTCTTGCCAGAGGGTCACGGGCGTGGAGGCCGACACGGGTGAGTGTCCGCTCTTGCCGGGGGGAGGGGGACCCAGGGCGGCCTCCGCAGCGACACAGGTTAGTGTCCCCTCTCGCCAAGGGCCGTGGGTGGCATCCACACCCACCCGGGTGAGTGTCTCCTCTCGCCGGGGGCCACGGGCGGCCTCACCGGCTCCCAGGGCAGGAGCCACAGTTGCCTGCTGGCTTTCTGGTCTTTCTAGATTATATCAAGCGGCTGCGGTATTGTGAGTACTTGGGCAAGTACTTCTGTCAGTGCTGTCACGAGAACGCCCAGGTGGTCATCCCCAGCCGGATCTTGCGCAAGTGGGACTTCAGCAAGTACTATGTCAGCAACTTCTCCAAGGACCTGCTCCTCAAGATCTGGAACGACCCTCTCTTCAATGTGCAAGACATCAACAGCGCACTCTACCGGAAGGTCAAGCTGCTCAGTCAAGTCCGGGTGAGGCCCTGGGAAAGGCCTCGTAAGAGATGCCCTGTATCCCCCCTGCCCAGGGTCACCGTGTCAGAGCTGTAATGTCTCATCATTCCTCCTTCCTCTGGGTGCTTTTGATCTCTCGCCGTGCTTAGCTGCTGGTGTGGTCAGTGTCTCAGATCTCCCACCAGTAGCCCCAAAGCTTTCGCCAGTGCTCATGACAGAGGCCAGGGTTCCTGAAGGTGGAAACCGAACAGAGAAGAGGGCCCCAGGCGGGGGTTCCACTGCTGGATTTCTCACACCCAGATGTGTGCTTAGACAGGCCAACCAAGGCCCACGGGGGGCTTGGACAGGCCGACCCAGGCCCATGGGTGGTGGACAGGCCGACCCGGGCCAACAGAGGGGGTGGACAGGCCAACCTAGTGGGGGACAGTGGGAGCTTCTCTGACCGAGGGCCACTGTTGTGGAATAGTCCAACTCTGGCTTCTCCATGTCTGGTTTCCATATCTAGGATTCAGAGATTCTGGTTTTTCTTTTCTGGGGAGAGGGCCTCTGCCCAATGGTGCTGGGGGCCTCTCCTAGTGGTATGCAGGGCCATGCAGTGGCCGACATTGATCCAGGGGCTCCCACCCTTTGAGCCATCTCCCTGTCCTGGTGCTGAACTTTCTGTGGTCATTTCTCCCTCTTTTCTGCACCCCCTCCAACCACCACCAGTCACCAAAGTGTCGGTCTTTCTCTTCAGCTGCTGCGAATCCAGCTGTATCACATGAAGAACATGTTCAAGACGTGCCGCCTGGCCAAAGAGTAAGTCAGGCCAGAGGCAGCTTCCCTGGTGAGAGCAGCTCTGAACGGGCTATGGAGCAGCAGGTGGCTTGTTAGGCAGAGGTGGGGAGTGGGGAAATCTTGCAGAGATGTCACAGGTGATAACTGAGAAACCCCAGCAGTAACTGAGTCTGGGTTGTCTCCCGGGCAGGCCCTCTGCTCTCTGTAAGCTGGCATGCTTCACTCTGTGGATGGGAGCGAGAGCCCCATGATAGTGCGGGGAGATGCTGGGCTGAGAGAGGGCCCCATGATAGTGCGGGGGGACGCTGGGCTGAGAGACGACCCCCCAGTGTGAGGAGATGCTGGGCTGAGAGAGGACCCCCAGGTAGTGGAGGGGACACTGGGCCGAGAGAGGGCCTCCCCAGTGTGAGGGGACACTGGGCCGAGGGAGGGGCCCCGGTAGTGTGAGGGGACGCTGGGCTCGCAGAGGCCCCTCCTAGGCCTGTCTTCCTTCTCTGGCCTCTGACGGGTCTTCTGTCTGCTGTGCACAGAGGCGCTCACTCTCTATCCCCTTTCCCGCCCCGCCTTTCCTCCAGGCTTCTGGATTCCTTTGACGTAGTTCCAGGCCACCTCACTGAGGATCTGCACCTGTACTCGCTGAATGATCTCACTGCAACCAAGAAGGGGGAGCTGGGGCCCCGGCTTGCCGAGCTCGCCAGGGCAGGGGCTGCCCACGTCGAGCGGTGCATGGTAATGGAGTCACTTTAGCATGGAACCGAATCTTGGCTAGTGAGTCGGGCAGTTGTTACTGTTGAGTTCCAGGAGGCTGAAGCGGCCTCTGAATTCTGTGAGAGAATCTGACAGGATACGGCTTCCTGGGCTAATGAACAGCTAATTCATCAGTGTGTACAGAGCCTAGAACTAGAAGAGGAATTAATTCTGGCACTGCCCTGGGTGAATGATGGCAGGTTGTCAGAGAGAATTGCCTTATGCTGGGAACCCTGGATTAGAATCAGAGATGGGGCCTGGCTTTCTTTTCAGTTTCAGTCGCTGTCATCAAAGATGTTGCTCTCTGAGGTAAGCCTCAATTCTGTTGACTCCAAAAAACAGATAGTAGCATCAATTGTCTTTACCTTTTCTTTTCTTTTTTTTTTTGAGAGTGAGACACTGTTACTTTCCTCTCCTGGTTTCTTCTTTGAGAACCTTTCCAGCACTGAGGTTTCTCAGCCGTGCCTCTGGGCTACGTCATGAGACTGCACACAGGGCTGTTGAGGGCTGTTGTGCTTCCCGGTGGGGCCAGGACAGCCCCTCGGAGTCCTCTCGCCTTTTCTGCCCCTTTTGCTCCCCCGGTTCTAGCCTCCTTTTGTACATACTCTCAGCATGCTGCACCTCATTCCGCTGTTCGTCTTTTCCTCCAGCTTTGCCAAGCAAAGGGCTTCATCTGTGAGTTCTGTCAGAATGAGGAGGACATCATCTTTCCTTTTGAACTCCACAAATGTCGGACCTGTGAAGGTGAGGGCTTCAATAGGAGTTCGGTCTGAGGGGCAGAGAGATAGCATGGGGTTAAGCACTTGCCTGGTATGCAGTTGACCATGGTTCAATTCCAGGCCCCTCATATGGTTCCCTGAAAGCATCCAGGAGTGATCCCTGAGCATGCAGTCAGGCAAGCTCTGAGCACCACTGCCTGTGGGCCCAAAGCAATAGTAGCAGTAGGTAGTAGTAATGAGGAAGAGTGGGGTTGGGGAGGGGGTGGGAGAGGAGGAGGAAGAAGAGGAGGAAGGGGAAGTTGGATTTTGTTAGTCCCTATGTTTGAGCACTAGACCGAAGATCTGCTTCCAGCCTGTGACAGTATTGAGTGATCCCCACTCCCTCTCTTCCCATCCCAGAGTGTAAGGCATGCTATCATAAAGTCTGTTTCAAGTCCGGAAGCTGTCCCCGCTGTGAGCGGCTGCAGGCGCGGCGGGAGCTGATGGCAAGGCAGAGCCTGGAGTCCTACATGTCAGACTACGAAGAGCCCACGGAAGCCTTGGAGCTGGAGGCCTCCGTGCTGGAGACCACCTGAGGGGCTCGGGCGCCTCTTTCAGCACCGAGGAGCACAGCAGTACGACACCAAGCCGCCCATTGAAGGACTTGCCCTGCGTGGGATTTTTTTTAAATGATTATAACCATTGTTATCTGTTTATGACTTGTGTAGTGTCCATGTATCGTCAGCTTTTATTAGGCTGCTGGGGTCTATTCTGTGGTGATGGTTTGTAGGTACCAGGTCATTGTATCAAAGCTGGCAGTTGGGTCGTGTGGTGAAGCCCCTTGTGCTTCCGTCTGGGCTGTGAACATTGAGACCCAGATCTTCTGACGCTCATGGCCGTGTCTGCTCAGACTGATGCTGTTTCAGCTGCATCTCAAGTACCAAGTCCAGTTTTATTTTTAGTTCAGGAGCATCTGAGCTAGGCCCTCTCGGCCAACTCACTTCTCCTTTGCTGCTGAAACAGAATGAAGAGTTTGTTCCTTCTCCCAGCCCTGGAATGGGGTGGCCTGTGCCCTGAGTAGAAGCGGCAGAAATCGGGGGGCTTCCTGAGCATGCTCTTGAGTTTGTTGAAGTACTAGAGATGCTTTCTAAAGGGCGTCAGTGTTACCCTGAGACCCTCAGGGACCTCAAGGAGGCAGCTTTGATGGCCTCATCAGAAATATTCCAGGCATAGCTAGTATCATAAGCTCACTTTATTTCTTTACCCAAGTGGACTTGAAGCAAAGAATAGAATGGATTCTGGGTCTGGGCCCATTTTCAGCCTTAACACCAGAGTGAGGCTACACCTCTGTTTAAGGAATGTTGGAAAAGGTGTTGATTTCCTTCTAGGTGAGAAAGTCCCTTTTAAACAGCCCAACTCTTTGATGCAGATACAGTCTTTGAAGCTTAGACAAATCCTCAGTGGTGTTCTAAGTTGAGAGAAATACCTTCTTTTGCCTCTGTGTCTTTTGCCTCTGTGTCATATGTGAGGTGGTCACTGTAGTTCTGAGAAGTAGGCTACCATGCTGGGACCTTTCTTGGAGACCTGTCTCCTGTATTTATTTTTTTTGTGTTTGTGTCGAAGTTGGGGGAAAGCTTCCTGCTACCAGTGTTGGTAAAGAACTTGACAATTTGTGGATGTGAATGTGAATGTCCCTTTGTTCTTGGGGTAACAAGAGCCTCTATGCCAATTAAGCACTTAACTCTTTAGTCTGGCAATAGTCATATACTTCATTGTATTTTTTTATGTTACTAATTTTAACACACACACACACACCTCTATTTTGAATGTATGTTTATTTGATGGGGAAAGTTTTTTAACAGGATCGTGTATGTTTTAGTGGTGCTCTAAGTTTATAGCTCCTAAACTTTTCATAGAACACTGGACAGGCTTCCTGTTCTGAAGGCTGGTAGTTTTACAAACACAAGCCCACAGCCTTTTTGTTCTTGGACTGACTTCAGCCTGTTTTCCTTTCTTTCCACGGCTGCTAGTAGACAACTTAGTATGGGCACTTCTGTGGGAGGCTGAACCAAAATTCTCACTTAACTGAGGCAGCTCCTGAGTTGAGGTCCCTAAAGCTCCCAGAAAAAGTAGGAGGGGTGGCAGGTTCTGTCCAGAGCTACAGCTCCCCGAGGCAAGAAGGAGCAGGGAGGAACTAACTCCTGGAGTTGGTCCCTCTGCCTCAGACTTGGAATACCATGAGACTATCCTCTCTCCAGGTCCTGGGGAGGGTTCTGGAAGCCAGTGCCTTTGGCCCATCCTTATGTTGGATGATTTAGGGATTAACTCTGTCTTCAGACTCAGGGCGTGATGAAGCTCTACTTTCAGTTTCGGTTTCATTGCAAATCCTGCTCCTTAGTCGCGACACTGGAGGAGAACCGTGCCCGCGTGCTGTCTTCCTGTTCTGTATCCGCGTAGGACCAAAGGATGGGGCCTGCGCCATGGCTCCCACGCAGAGCCCAGCTGCTGATGCACTCCTGTCTTCCCTGGGCTCCCCGCCCTCGCCCCCTCCCCAGCCCGACTGTGTGTGTGTTTAGTGACCCTGACACTGCTGTCGCTCTGTCCAGTGCCCATTGATCTGTGTGAGCGCAGGGGAGGGAAGACTTGCATGGGATGTTTTGAAAGCACTTTGCAACGTAACAGTATATGAAAATCCCCTCCTATTGCGGGGAGAAGCTTTGACTGCACTGAAGAGATCCTTTTGCGTGAAAGGGGAGAAGAGAAGTGTTTCTTTTCTAAAATAAAGGGAAAAGTATTTGCTTGCAAGGTGGAGACAAGATTCAAGACATTGCAGAAGAGTGGAAGGTAAATGTTTTCCACTTAAATGAGGCTGTTATTGATTGTCTCTGCCAAGACTTTAAAACTTGCGTTAAGTCAACGTAAAAGGAGCGAGGGTCTAAATAGAGATGTCCAATATGTGTACAGCTTGTGTTCTCAATTGGAGTTCTACTGACTGTAGTTCATGTACATACCCTAACAGTTCATTGTCATACTTAATAAATGAAGGAAATGAAATTTATGTTTCGCGTTTTGCTGCCTTGACAGTCAGGGAACAAACAATACTGAGTGTTTATTGTCAAGCCATATTATAAGTATGTCTGAAATTCAAAAGTGACTATTTCATAATACAAGGAAAACTTGAGCTGTTAGGAAAAGTGGGTTTGGAATGCTGCCTTGCTGGCTGGCTATGATATCTTGCATGAATTTCTCCCCTTTGTGGGTATCTGTTTCTTCGAGGGTAAAGACTTTGTGGTGTGGATTCTCTCCAGTGCAGGGGGCATTTCCCTTGGGGGATCCCCTTGGTAAGTGCTTCCTCTCAGTGCTCTTGCCTGCTTCGATTCCACTCCTGAACATCTGCCTCTGATTTCTCTCTTATTTAGGGGAGGAGAGGCTGAGCCACAAGCATCAGGGACTACTGATGGGTGCTCAGGGGCTACTCTGGGATCTGTACTCAGGGGTTCTTGGGGGACCACATGTGGTGCCTAGGATCAAACTGAGGTGTAACATTTCAAGGCTGTGCTCTCTCCAGCCCTGGTTTCTCTCTTATCCACTGGCGTTCCAGCTCCACCTTGATTATCCTGGGTCATTTTCAGCCCATTTGTGTAAAGCCAGTGTATTCCCCTACCAGAGAGTCTCCTGATTTGAAACTGTCTATATAAAACTTGGTGACAGACAGGTGTCTTCTACCCCTCCCAGTCAGGCAGTAGGTTGGCCTAGTAATATTACCTTCCCTCCACCACCTGTCATCAAAGTTTGTTCATATTTCTCTTTATTCTCACTCCTTTTCTAACGGTACACGTTTTACATTCTTACTTCTTAGCCAGTCATGCAAATGTCTTTTTATTAGCTCTTTCACCAAATATTTTAGTACCTACTCTATCCTTGGGCTGAAGCAATAGCACAGTGGGTAGGGTGTTTGCCTTGCACGCAGCCAACATCACCGACCCGAGTTTGATTCCTCTGCCCCTCTCGGAGAGCCCGGCAAGCTACCGAGAGTATTTCGCCCGCACGGCAAAGCCTGGCAAGCTCCCTGTGACGTATTCAATATGCCAAACACAGTAACAAGTATCACAATGGAGACTTTACTGGGCCTGCTCAAGCAAATCGATGAACAACGGGAGGACAGAGACATATATATACATATATATATATATGTATATATAGCTTTAGGGGTAGGTGCCACATGACTCCTGGAAGAGAGCACAGTTAGGGCATCTGCCTGCAAGGGGCTTCAGCTGGGCCTCAGCTGGGCTGGACCCCTGAGCACCACCAGGTGTGGCTCTGCAGGCCCTAAATGTAGCCTGCGTAGCTGACACATAGCCAAGAACTGCTGGGGGTGGGGTGTCTCGGACTCCCGAGCGTGGTCTGGGACCCCTCTCCACAGTGAATGAGGGTGGAAGGTAGGCTCATGATTGGAACTGGGAGTTCCTCTAAGTGGGCTCCAGGACTCTTGTTCAGGTGAAGGGAACATAGTCACGTTGCCTGGGGGTGATGTCTGTGTAACTGTAGACACGTCAGAACCTGGACATCCTGCTCTGGAAATGAGTGACCGTCACGGTGGGAAACATAGACTTCAATAAAGTGGCTTTGGAAGATGGTGCCAGTTGGGCCTGAGTGATAGTACCGCGGGAAGGGCTCTTGCCCTGCACATGGCCGAACTGGGTTTGATCCCTGGCATCCCCTATGGTCCCCCGAGCACCACCAGGAGTAATTCCAGAGTGCAGAGCCAGGAGTAACCCCTGAGCATTGTTTGGTGTGGCCCAAAAAATGAAACAAAAAATGGTGCCAGTAGACTGGAGAGATAGTACAATGGATAAGGCACTTGCCTTGCATGCAGCTGGCCCTGTCAATGTCTGACAATGCATGCAGTTCCCAAACACTGCCAAGGGTTACTCTTGAGAACAGAGTCAGGAATAGATCCTGAGCACTGCTGGTGTGTTCAGTCCCCCAAAATGGTGGGGTCCAAGGGCTGTAGAGAATGCTTTGTGTTGGGGAACCCCGGGTTCTATCCCCAGAAGCGCCTGGTCCCCCAAGCATCACCGGATAGAGTCCCCAAAAATGTCAGAAGGAGACTTAAAATTGTCCTTAGACTCGGACTTTCCTTTCTCAGGAAAGCCTCCATCTGCACCAACATGGACAAACTATGCCCATGTGCCATCGCCGAGATGATGCTAAGCAGGGCAACTTCACTGCTGGAAATACCTGGGCATGGAACATGACCTGGTCTGTGGGGGCCAGTTCTTCATGTGGACAGTGTTGATGTCTGAAGGTCACAGGAGCGTCCACCTGCATCCGGAAATCTGATGTTCTCTCGGTTACTTGGAGCCAATAGGAGTGATTTCCTGGCACCATGAGAGGCAACTCTGGCCACGGAACAGCCATCCAAATCAAAGTGGATAGGAAAAGATTCCTCAGCCCCGGATGCTGTATCAGTGAATGAGACTCTTAAAATGAATAATGTAACAGTGCTAATAAAGAAGAGAACGGCATTAAGAGTGGGAAGAAAAGTGCGCCACGAATGAAATGGGTCATTTTCAGAATGTGAGACTTCTTAACAAATTATACGGCTGGTAGAAAAATCTGACTTTGGGAAGCCTGTGACTCAGTATAATCAAGAATGAGAGGAACGTCCACGAGTTACTCCAGCTCTTCCTCAGCCTTTCTGACAACAAAAGATTGTTGCTTTGATTCAAGCAGGTAATAAACTTGGCAGAAAAGTCACATGTGATGGGCTCATGAGGCCTGACGGTCATCAGCCGGGACAGTCCAATCATTTGAAACTCTGTCACTGTCACTGTCCTCCCGTTGTTCATCGATTTGCTCGAGCGGGCCCAGTAACATTGTGAGACTTGTTGTTAC
>JAOXYA010000009.1:8485637-8505361 GCA_028565675.1 Sorex palustris | reverse complement strand
CTCCTGGCGGTGCTCGGGGGACCATATGGGATGCTGGGAATCGAACCCGGGTCGGCCGCATGCAAGGCAAATGCCCTACCCGCTGTACTATTGCTCCAGCCCGATGGGGCTGTGTTTTTCTAGTGGTGGTGCTCAGGAGGGCCGTGTGGTACCGGGGTTAGAGCTCAGGCCTCCTACATGGAGGGCATGTGCTCTACCATTGGTTATCTTGGTCCCTCCTATCTCCTATCTCAAACATAACCCTAAGAAGAATTTTCTAGAAATGCTGCTCCCCACATACTACTCCGTGTTTAAGAATACATCCCTCTTTCCAGTGGGCATGCATCCAGATTTCAAACCTCTCAAACTGAAGCTGGAAGGTCCCTCCCACCCCCTTTATCCTCCCCAGACTCTCCTCTCCTCTCCCTGCCTGGTCTGGCCAGACCCAGCCCCCCTCCTCCCGCTCCCCTCACCCTGCCCAGTCCTCTGGCCAAGCCCTTCATGTCACTGTCTCTTTAGAAAGGCCTGTGTGCTGACCTGGCCATCTGGGCACCTCCTGGACTTGTTCACCTGCTGTCTTGTGTGCTGTGATTGATTTGTCACCAGCGTCTTATGATGGCCACAGACTGGGGCACACTAATAGTTTCCCTTTTGTGAATCTGCACATTCACTGTTGATGCCCAAGGTTTTTTTTCTAGATCTTCAAGAGCAGAACCATCGAAGGCATTATTTTGTAAAGAGGCGTGAGCAGAAAAATGCTTCCTACTGTGTCTGAATGCTTCAGTGCCACTGTGTATGGTGTGTCTCTTAGGCCCCTGGCTTTCATCAGGAGATCCCCTGTGCCCTGGGAGACGAGACCCCCACCAAATGCTGCGTGGGACTCTGGAGCCTCAACTGTGGGCTCTTCTGCCCTCTCTCCCTCCTCTTTTTTGAGAGCATTCTCTCTCTCTCTCTCTCTCTCTCTCTCTCTCCCCGGAATAAAAGAAGACAAGGTGGGCTTGTGTGCACGAGCTGGGGAAGGAACGTTGCCTCTGATGTTTGGAGAAGAGTTGGAGAGAGAGAGAGAGAGAGAGAGAGAGAGAGAGAGAGAGAGAGAGAGAGAGAGAGAGAGTCCCTGCTGGCTCCCGGCAGCTGGCGCCGGTGATGGAGGGGGAGAGGCGGCTGTCTCCTGCAGAGCCGGGGTGGGGGGTCCGGCCGCCCTCTCAGCTGCATTTGGGGGCTTCCAAATACCAGAGCTTGACTGATGGTAGATGGGTGTGTGTTTGCTGTTGCTCAGTCCTGCTGCCTCTTTGAGCTCGGAGAAGCCCACCCCCCTGCTACAGAGGGTGTTGGGCACAGTGATCTTGAATAAGGCAGGAGCGGTGGCGGGGGGAGGGGGGACACCCGTTATTTATTCGCGTATGTGTCCGCTCTGGGTCCCAAAGTGAGGACATGACTTAGCAATTAATAACGCATTCAGCACTCCCTGTCTCATTGGGTGAGATTTACATCTTTGGGACTTGTCTTCTAATTATAGAGATGAAAGATTTAAGGTTCGGGCTTAATTGCTATTCAAATCCTGAAGCTCGGAAGACACTCATAATGCTTTATTTAAAGGTCCTATTTTGAAAAATGTGTATGTGTGTTGTGAGCGGTGGCCATAAGCTAATTACGGCTGTAACGTGCTTTGTGTTGAGACAAACAGCTCGGCGCGGGCATTGCTCACTTGGAGGGAGAACTTTGTTTTCTTGTCTCAGAGTTTAATAATTCTTTCACTTGGCGCCATGGTCTGGCTCTTGAGAGATCAATAATTACTCACTGTAAAGATGAGAAAATAATGAAGCAACTTAAATTCACAGAGGACAGCGGGTGAAGCTAGCAGTTCTCTGAGAAAAAAATATAAATGGATGTTTATAAGTGAATTCTCTAAATGTTCAGTAGCCCTGGCTAGTTGAGAATTGAATCATCTTAAGTATTCATGGAATGGATTAGGGTCACAGGAACACACTTCTCGTAGGTCCTCGTTCTATTTAAAATAGGGGAGTAAGTTAATTATATCAGCTATTACCTTTACCTTATGATACTGATTATAAAAAGTGTTCTTGTTTTATTTTGAGGACCACTGTAAACACTGGTAAAACTCTTTGTCGACTATAGCAATGGAATGCTTACCTCTGAAAATCAGTATGAAAACTTTTACTGTAGAGAGCATAAGATCTGGTATTTTATCATGCCAAGGGCTGTGTCCTTAAAGAGGTTGATGCATATTTCAGGGAAATGACCTCATGCTTAAGGCTGATCCTATCCACCCTGTTCAATTCATAATTACTAGAGGAAGAAAGCATCTAATATGTGCAATTCATTCCTTTAAAGGACATCTTATATTTGAAGGCATGAAAAACCTAAGTGGGTGTCAGAATAGTGGGTGCTATAGTAGGGAGGGCACTGGCCCTGTAGCTCATAACCGACCCTGGTTTGATCCCCGGTAACCCAGGCGATTCGCCTGAGCACAGAGCCAGGAGTCATCCCTGAGCACTGCCAGGTGTGGTCCCCAAACCAAAAACCAAGACAAACCCAAAAAGCTGCGTGTGGTCTGTTAAGACACGCATGGTTTATGTGGGGGTGACTTTTGCTGTTGCAGTATTCCTTCCCAGCCTTTACGTGCATCTCAGGCCGTTCTGGGATGCTGAGAGGGGTCTCATGTGTGAACATGCGTGTTGTGCCGTGATGAGGGCTTCAGACATCACGAAAGGATGGCAGGATTGAATGGCACTTGCTGTGCGTTTATGCATATGAATACCCATTAGGCCTTATGCAAAGAACCCCTGGCGTTCACATCTGTTTCAGAACTCTCCACCTCGCCTTCCAAGTTGGTTATTTTGTCTGAGGTCAGTGTCATGGGTGTTGAAAGAGGTTTTTCGTTTCTGAGCTAACATGGCCAAGCATAAGCCGGACGACGTTTGGTACCATCGAGAGGAAGGAACGCCAGTGTCACCATCTGTGGCTAATTAAAGTTCCCCATTGGCTTTTAGATGTTTTATAGACCAGGCAAGACCATTTTATTGAGTGTTTGGCCATTACCTGCAGCCCGTGGTGATGGCAAACTCCTCCCCACAACATCCGTTTCCTGTCGCATCTCCGTTTTCCGTCTAAGTTTGTCTTTTGGAAAAAAATTTTTTCTTTAGGTTTGCACACAGAAAACGGAAAGAAAACATCACTTGCAGACTGACTGTGTGTCCATGCTGGAGCAGCATCCCTTAGGGAGCAACTGTTGAGCATGTCCAGGTCACCAATGGTCCTGGCCTGTGCGGGAGTCTGTGCTGGGGGCGGGGCCTGTGTTTTGCATCTGTTGGTTGTGCAGGGGAGACCGGGCACTTCAGCATGGTTTGAGGTTGGCATTATGTTTCGGTCCACCTCCTTTGGAGAAGGTGTGGTTCTTGGGGCGGCGAGTGGGGAGGGATGGGCATGCACTAGGGATGGCAGCACGGGCTGGACCCTGGGGACAGTGCCTTGTCGAGTGCCTTGACCTGAGAGAAAGCAGAGCAACAGCCATTCTGGGTGGCTGGAAAAGAAAGACGAGAGAAACGGAAGAAGGGAGGAGACTGTCGGTGGAGAAGTCGTATGAGGAGAAACAGGAGGTGAAGCTGTGAGGAACAGGAAGTGAAGTTTCCTCCAATGGCAAGGCTGTGCTTGAAAGATGTTTGGACTTCAGTCTCTTTGTGTGCTGCAGGCAATTCTTCAGTCCCGTGGACACTTCCTCCACTGTGTTGTGCTCTTCGCCCTCCAACACAGTTCCGAGTCTTTCTGTGATGTTGGCGACCTGCGTCTCCAGTCCGTGCCGTGGCGGCCTCTGCCCTGGACTCTGCCTGTCCCTCCCATCCCTCATGGGGGTCCCTGGGCTGGGACGGGAGAGATGGTGCGTGGGCCCAGGAGCCACCCCCAGCACCCTGGAGTGACCCAGGAACCAAACCCCAACTAGCAGCATCCCTGATCGGGGTGCTGAGGGGTCTCTGCAGGGTGTGGAGATTCTGGAGCGACCATACAGGCCACTGTCCCCGCCCTGCAGGACTCGCTCTTCTGAGAAAGAGCAGAAACTCGCCGAGTCCCCCACTGGCCGCCTGCACTGCTGTGAGGCTGGACCACACATATACCGTGGCCTGTTTCTTTGTTCCTTTGTTTTGGGACATTCCTGGTGGTGCTCAGGGTTCACTCCTGGCTCTGCACTCAGGGTCGCTCCTGAGGGTCCACGGGGGACGCTCCAGGCTCTGGGGATGAACCCAGCTCAGCCGCGAGCGAGTCAGGTGCCTTACCTGCTGCACGGTCGATCCAGCAGCCCCACACTTTTCTCTGTTTGTGGCGCCTGTCGGTGGTGCCAGGAGTGAAATTCTGCAAGGCAGGAAGGAGCTCTGCCCTGAGTCACCCCCGGGCCCACAAATGCAGTTATTTGGGGGGGGGGGGTGCTTGGAGGCAGCATGGGCATTCGGAGAATCTTTCCAAGTGGAGGGAATGATATGGCGATGATTTGAGGGTTTGGAGAATCTCTCGGGAGCAAATCAAAATGCATCCAAGTGCCAACCAGAGGGTAGAGGGGTGAAGATGCTGCCCTGCATGTCTCGGGCCCTGAGGTTCAATCCCAGCACCACAAAACCCCGAGCACCACCAGGAGTGATCCCTGGGCACCGTCAGGAGTGATCCCTGAGCCTGGATAGACCAAGAACTTGAGCCCGGGGTGGAAGTTTTTCTCTGCCCAGAGAAGTGAAAGGCTGAAGGGTGTTATGTGTGGGGCCGCAGCCAGCCAGGGAGAAGCCTGCAGGGATCAGGGGTCAGGGGACAGTGCCCAGGTGAAGGCAGGGGCCTCCATGCAGGCAGCCTGGGTTGATCCCTGGCACCACAGGGACCCCTGGATATTGCAGGGGGTGACTGGTGAGGCCCAGCACCCGGCATCCTTGGGCCCTTGCCAACAGCTGCCAGCCTGGTTGGCGGAGCATGGCTGGGAAGGACCCTCTGGGCACTGCCAGGAAGGACGCTCCCCGCCCACTGTGGCGGCCGTTTGAGCATGGGGACACGAAACCTGGGACCAAGCGTGCAGAGAATGGGGATGTTTCCGGACGGGAAGGAAGAGGGCGGAGGGCAGTGGCGCGCTGGGTTGCAGGCCCCAGGGAGGGACCCAGAGTCTAAGCTGGTGCAGGGGGCAGGTGGCCAGAAGGTCCCCTGGGTCAGCAGCTCTGGCTGAAGACTGTCAGGTGAGTCTCTAGTCAGGTTTCCCGAGACCTGAGCCCCCTCTCCCTTCTCCGTCCCTGAGAACTTCCTCCACCAGTTAAACCTGCTGCTGGAATCTCTTGCTTGGGAGACAAAGGCGGGGAGGACACCCCCCACCCCCACCTCCATGGGTGTGGGGCACCCCTTACTCCTGCTGCGTCCAGGTTGCTGTGGCACCGTCACTCTCAAGAGTGTCCCAGCACTGGTCCCTCTGTGCAGGGTCGAGCTGGGGGCAGCGGGTCACTCTCACTCTGCTTCGGTGCACAGAGAAGGGGCATCTCCTCGGGGAGGGCCAGGGGTCTCTTTGCTTTTGCGATCCAGGTGGTGCCTCGTCCCTGAGCGGTGTCCTTGGTGACAGGGAAGCCAGGGGGCAGAAGCCAGGGTGGGCAGCAGCTGGCTGGGCTGTGGGGACCCCTGCGGGGAGCTTAGAGCCCATATTCTACTGCCCTTCAGATGACCCTCACATGGGGACATCTGCCTATCCTCCCAGGCCGACCTTTGTGGGAAGCAGAAAATCCAGGCAGTGCTGATCAGGTGACTCAGGCCCCCTGACTTCCCTCCGGGCTGGGCTGGACAGCAGTGCTGACCAGGCTGGGGCCGGGTGAGCGCAGGCTATGTGTCCGTCCAGGCCTGCCCCCGGGAGCAAGTCCTGAAATGCAGGTCACCAGTCGCTGACCACCCTGAACAGGGCATGGCGGGATGCATACTCAGGTGGGGGCAGTGAAAGTCCTGATTGCAGAGAGGCTCCCTCGACCCTGGACAAGACAGGAAGACCCCATGTGGGTCGGTGATCTGTGCTGGCCCCCACCTCTGCCAGCCGGGCCGGGCAGCCAGTGGCTTTGTGCCGTGTGACTGAGGGCACCTGGCGGACAGCCCAGATGTGGGTGCTTGGTGAGGTTTGGTTGCAGCCCCATGTCGAGGAGGGGAGGAGAACCCAGGCCCCAGGTGGGCCTTAACTCCCCTGGCCACTGCCCTGAGCACTGGCCAAGCAGTTCCCCAAGTCGCCTTCTGGTTTGCCCCCTGCCTTGGGGTTTCCATCCACACCTGCCATCCTGCCCGGGCCCAGGCCTGCTGGGGCTGAAATCTCTATCGGGCCCCCAGAATGTAAACTGTCTACTAACATTCATGTCGCGAAGGGTCAGAATACAGTGAAAAGATGCTGTGGTGCAGTAAAATCAACAAACACCCTCTGGGCTCCATGCCAAGCCGAGCCACGAGCTTGCTTTGTAGCCCCGATACTTGCTCTGGCAAAGCCTGCAAAGCGCCATGCCTGCCACTGCCACGAGCTGGGTCCAGCAAGGCGCTGCCCACATCACCCCTGGGCCCCTGCTCCCTCTGATTTCAACCTGTAGTGTCACGCCCTCCCGGGAAGCCTGTATCACCGGTTGCTCCCGCTGCTGTTAGGTGGAACATGTTGGTTATTTCCATCCGTAAGGCAAGAGCCTTCTTGAAAAACCATTGTCCGAAGCCTTCATTCTTTAGAAAAAGTAAACTACAGTTGAAGGATCTCTCGGGCAGTCCTGAGGGCATCAGAGAATCATTCGTTCACCTGGAGTGGTTGGTTCCCTGCTGGACCTTGCTGGGAAGTGTCGGGGAGTGGGGCGCGTGTGGTGTCGGGGTTCGAGCCCAGGCTTTGCCGGTGTCCCTGACCCCTGAGCTGGGAGACCCCAGCCCTGTAAACCTCGGTTCTTGCTGAAGGATGCCCTCCTAGATGGGGAATGTCCAAGTGTAAAGGCGTCTCACAGTTGTCCTCCCGGAGAGCCTCAGTGGGTTGAACACAGGCTTGCATGCAGGTGTGGGCTAGCTGACCAGCGCTCGTGGAGAGACCCCCAGCACAGAGCCAGAGGAGCTGCCAAGCACCACCGGGTGTGGCTGGAGGAACCAAAAGGAAGGAGGGAAGGGGGTGGGAGATGGAGGAGGGAGCAGAGAAAGGAGGAAACCTGTCTTCCTGGGCTCTGGGCCTGAGCACCGTGACCGCTGCCAATCTAAGGACAGTGGTGCCCATCCGTTTACTGGACAGGCTCCCTGAGCGCCCAGGGGCTCTGCCAGCAACACACACTGGCTTCCTGTTACACTAACTTGTTTTAGGGTGCTCCGAAGTGGTGCTCGGGGTCTCTTGGGACCCTCCTGGCAGTTCTTAGCCAAGCAGGTGCTTACTGCGGGGCTTTAAGGACCACGTGGCCCTCATCCTCGCCACCCCACTGCCCGCTTTGTTCTCTCACCTAAGGGCAGGGAATCAGGGAATCAGCACATCCCATCAGGGGAGGCAGAGGTCCAGCAGGCCCATTCAAGGCAGGGACGACTTGTTTCTTTTTGCTTTTGGGGTCACACCCAGCGATGCACAGGGGTTCCTCCTGGCTCTGCACTCAGGAATCACTCCTGGCAGTGCTTGGGGGACCATATGGGATGCTGGGACTCGAACCCGGGTCGGCCGCGTGCAAGGCAAACATCCTCCCCTCTGTGCTATTGTTCCAGCCCCAGGACTTTTTTTTTTTTTTGGCTAAAAAGTCTCTTTTTGGAGAATGCTAAGTAGAGGGAAACTACATTTTCTGATCACACATTTAATCTTGGGGCTTGTATTAACAATAAAAATAAGAATGTTGGGGAAACACCATGAACTGTGCAAGTCATTCACTCTGTAAAAGAATATGGGGATTTAGGGATGGGGCAAGGGAAGTTGGTTCAGTCATTTTTCCCTTGTTGAATGGACCTAAATTGGTCCATTGAAATTATCAGATATTCAGGCCAACATGCTAATCAGGAAACCACAATGTACAAACTCAGTCAAGTAAGAAAATTGAACAAAGAGGAGCAAGACACTGTAGGAGAAACAGTTCCGACCCTGACTGACATCGTGGGGAAAATGACACAGCCTCAAACAGGGCAACTGCGGGGAGTGGTGGCCACAGAGTGGACCTTGGGGGTCAAGGACCAAGGTGGGAGATGCGAGCAGGTCTTCATGTGGGGGTAGGGAAGGGCAGAGGGCGTGGGGTCAGCTGTAAGAGAGCCACGGCATGAGTGGGGGTGATGGCAGTGACCCCTTGCCCCCAAGTCCCAGACACCTAAGGTCCCCTGGGGCACAGCGAGCACCCCTAGACTGAGTTTGGTGCCCCCCGTGCTCTGCTGGCCCCTCACCCATCAGAAGGACCCCTTCAGTCATCTGCCATCTGGGTTCTCTTGCTGGAACACGGAGGCTGTGCTGGCCTTCAGGGAAAAGGGGATGTCCTTTCTTCCTTAAGTACTCTGATTTCTCTAGTTGATTTGTGTCACAGTTCCAGCAGCTGTAGCTAAAATCTCTAAAGTATAGTGGAAAGAATCAGTTTTCAAAGTTCTATTAATCACGAATAGCAGCACAGACCCACCTTAGTTTAAATCTTCTCAATGCATTTCGGAATACTTCTGCATTGTTATCCTTAGAACTTATCTGTTCGTCAGTTTTTGCTGTAATGTCATGGAAGTAAATACTCTCGGGGTAATTGTATGATCACAGGTAGAGGGTGGCGAAAGGCAAGGCAAGAGATCTAGGATGTCCTCTTCCTGACTTCAAATCACATCACAGAGCTCTAACAATCAAACAGTGTGGTTCGGGTATAAAACAAGACACACGGGTCATAGGCGCAGAAAAGAGAGTCTAGAAACAGACCCACGAAGATGAGGTCAGTGATTTGTCTTGGTGACATATCTGCTTGTAGTTTTCTTATTTCTGCGCTCAGATCCTGTGTGTTTTATTGGATGTCCGTTTACTGTTTCTTTGAGCTCATTACACAGCCTCACCATTTTGTCTCTGAATTCTTTTTTTTTTTTCTTTTTGGGTCATACCTGACAATGCAAAGAGGTTACTCCTGGCTCTACACTCAGGAATTACTCCTGGCAGTGCTCAGGGGATCATATGGGATGCTGGGAATTGAACCCAAGTTGGCTGCGTGCAAGGCAAACACCCTACTTGCTGTGCTATCACTCCAGCACCCCCCCACCCGCCTTTCCTGTA
The DNA here is from genome assembly GCA_028565675.1 of Sorex palustris. Taxonomy (NCBI): domain Eukaryota; kingdom Metazoa; phylum Chordata; class Mammalia; order Eulipotyphla; family Soricidae; genus Sorex; species Sorex palustris. The sequence goes on along the minus strand of JAOXYA010000009.1, from coordinate 8,496,156 downwards.
TCTGAATTCTTGACCAGAGAGATCTCGAGGTGGAACTTGCCGGGGTGTCAGGGCCCCTGTCTTTATCCACTCCCCGTACTGGGGGCTTACGCTGTCTCCCCGGGATGTCCGTGGCAGTCTGGAGGTGGCTGTGTCTAACAGACTCTCTGCATCCCCCCTCCCTGCCAGAGAGGACTTGGGGGCTTGATGGGTGCTGGTCCCCCCTCTCACCGTCAGAGATATATCTCTTTCTAACTTGGTGTCCCTGTGTATCTGCATGCAGCCTCCTGAGCCTTCTCGGGGGCTGTGTTCTCTGGCCTGAGCTTACTGATCCTTTTTGATGAGCATTGTATTGTTTCTTGAGCTCCCGGCTACTTTTGTGGGTTTTGGGGGAATGTTGATTGGAGCAGGGGCTAATGGACTCTTGGCCTAATGTGGTCAAGGTAGCCAGGCTGCCCATGAGAGCTCAGTCTAAGAGGCCAACTCAGGATCTAATGGGATGTGAGGGTGAATTAAATGGCGCCCACTTCAGCAACTATTGGCTCGGAAAACGCACCCACAATGGGCCGACCTGGGCGAGGAGTATTAGCAGCATTCAGGATCGGTCATGGATTGTGTTCAAATCCCGCCATTGGCTTGCTGGCTGGCTCACAGGAAAATTCTTCCCCACAGAGCCTTTACGCAGGAGAGCCTTCAATGAGGCACCCGCCCTTCAGAGGTTCCTCCCTGCAGAGACGTTTGCATAGAGAGCCCCTGTGCTTGTAGCTGCACAGGGAACCATGCCCTGCGCTGGCCTGACCAGTGATTTCTGAAGGCTGGTGTTGAAAGTGCATGGTGCAGAAAGGACAGTTTCCACCATAAATGGTGATAGGAAAACTGCATGCCCACACAGAGTTAAACCAGACCCTATCTCCCGTCAGACAAAATCAACTCAGCGTGGGTCAAAGACTTGAAGCCGGAACCTGTTAGGAGGGAAGTTGAAGCATCATTTCCTAGATATCCATCTCATCTGACACTAAAAGCAAAGTCAACAAAAGCAAATGAACTAGTGAATTCCATCAAACCCAAACCAGTCCACACAGTCCAGGAGACAAAAGCAACCAATGGGTTGAGAAAAATATTCACAGGCCATCTACCAGATAAAAGCTACTATCCAAAAGAATAAGAAACACAGACAACTGAACAGCAAACATGCAGATAACATGACTTTAAAATGGGCAAAGTGCATCACAAACACTTTTCCAGAGAAGATGTTCAGACAACCAGTAGGCATGTGAGAGACTCCAGGCATCTTTGCTTCCAGTCAGCCATCAGGGAAATGATGCCAATCAAAACCACAACTTTGCTCAGGGCTAGAGCAATAGCACAGCGGGGAGGGTGTTTGCTTTGCATGCAGCTGACCCAGGTTTAATCCCTGGCATCCCATATGGGCCCCCAAGCACTGCCAGGAGTAATTCCTGAATGCAGAGCCAGGAGGAACCGCTGAGAATCACTGGGTGTGACCCAAAAAGAAAAACAAAACAAAACCACCACAACTTGCTAACAAGCTCTCACTACCTACCTATGAGGATGGCTATAAACAGGTGAGATGTAACAAACATTGGTAGAATGTGGAGAACTTCCAAGTGCCAAGTTCTCAGGCACTATTGGGAATGTAGATTGTTCCAATCATTATGGAAATCCACCCCCTTCCCAATTAAAAAAAAACAGAACTATCATATAGTCCAACAGTTCCTCTTCGGGTTTATAACCAAAGGGCACAAGCTACTGTCTCGAAGGAATGTGTCAACTCCACGCTCATTTCAGCATCATGTAAAGTATTTGAGGTGGAAATGACTTAATGTCCACCAACAGGCCAATGGGTAAAGGAAATAGGCCTCACCTGCAGATGAAAGGGCCAAGAAATCGTGGTGTATGTACACAATGGAATACTACGCTGCTGTAAGAAAGGAGAAAGACACATATTTTGCTGCTCCATGGATGGAACTAGAAGAGGTCAGACTGAGTGAAGCCAGCCAGAAGGAGAGGGACAGATACTAAATGAGCTCTCGTATGTGGAACTTCAAGATACACAGCAAGGGGTCCACAAAGGGCCCAGGAAGCACAGCGGGAGAGGTGGTCCCAGGACTGAGGCCCAAAGGGAGGCCTGGGGGACTGCGGAGGGGAAAGCGAGTACTCTGGTGATGGGTGTGGTATGGAATGAGGCTCGCACAAAACCATCATCAGCACCATCATAAATCACAGTACCTCAAGAAGATAAAAAATTTAAAGAAAAGGAAATGGACAATGCATCGTGTCTGCTCATGTGTGTGCATCGATATACAATGAAATGTATTTGTTGTTTGTTTGAAAAGGGTCATTTGCAGCCAATACAAATGAACACGAGGGGCTTGATGCTAAGAGAAATAAGCCGACAAATACTTTATGATATTGCTTTTATGACAGATCTTAAAAAAAAAAAGACATTCCTTTGAAAAACCCAAACTTACATAAATAGTAGGACTGTGGTAGTTGGGCCTGGGTGTAGCTGAAGAGAGTTTGGTAAAAGGCTTGAGCCGTCAGGACTAAGATGAATGGCCGTGCAGGTCCGAGTCCGGCTGACGACTCTAAAGCAACAGCCCTGCCGAGATGAACTCAGAGAGTGACCATGAATGTTTCCAGCAAAAACCAAAGATAAAGTAAGAGCCTTCATGAGCCTGATAGCGGGAATCATTTCGCGTGGATTTGTTTATCCAACACGTCCATCATGTTGGACACTTTAAATGGATTACAATTTAACCTTTAATTATCTTCAGTAAACCAAGAAAAAAAATACAGTTCTCCGAATCTTAGAGGGATCATGCCAGCCTCGTATATTCACGCATGGAGGCACATACAGCCTCTCATGTATGTACTCACAGCATACGAGACAAATGGACCGACCCGCTGGCAGAACCCTGGGCCAGCTTGAACCTCAGTCATTGCAATCACAGTGAAGGGTCAGAATTAACTTATATCAAACTTTGAGAGGTCTGTGGGTCTTGGTGATGTTCCAGAGTCAGAGGAAGTGATTCTGCCTGCACAGGGGAACTCACGGCCTGAGACCACAGCTGTGACATTTCTTGTGAATGAGGAGCTCTAGAGGAGGTGCCGATGAATGCCAACGTCCCTTCAGGGTTGAGACATTTTCGTGATCTCAGCATCTTGTCACAGCTTTCCTTCCTGCAGAGCTGGTCTGCCTCGCCACTGAGAACTCTTAGGTCACCCCCGATGCCCGACCCTGAGCACAGTGCAGGAACAGCTGGTCAGTACGAGTCACTAGCAGCACCTACCACAGAGGTTCCCCACCCAAAGGCCGGTCCAGCTCACGCTCAGTTAAACATGTTCTAAACTGCTGGGCCCTCTACACTCAGCGCTGAGACAGAAATACCCCCCCCCCCGAGCACCCCGAGAGAGTTTGCGTCTAGATCCAATTTTATGACCTCCTCGTTCAACCCAACAGTCTCACCGCAGAAGCTGCTGGAACGCTGGTTGCTTTTCAGACACGGCACAAAGGCTGCCTGGCAGGTGGGGACATGGACACCGGACAGCCCCGTTGTCCCTCCCGCTCTATGGCCAGGATGAATGGCGTGTCGGGAGCCGTTCAAATACGTCCACCTGAAACGCTTCTTTTTTCCAAACAAAGAAGCAGGACGTTGAGTGCCTTGTATCGCTCGCCAAGCTAATAAAATAATCCTCTTTTCATTTTTAAGACCATAATCTTAGAACAGAAGTTCCCCCTTTCTCCTCTCTGCAAAAAAAAAAAAAAAAAAAAAAGATTCTGTTGGCGTAATCCTACTAAAATGGATTCGCGTTTGCTGACACCTCAATAATGATATTTATCCTTTTAAGCAGCTGGGGGGAAGAGCGATAAAAGACAAATCTATTAGAAGTTTCAGGAGGAAAAAGGCACCATGGCAGAGAGAGAGAAGGTTTGTGAAAACCTTAGACACGAATAGTGACTAATAACTGCAGCAGGAAGGACAATGTTAATTCACGAGCCGGGATTCTGTTTAGCTGCAGATGAGGAAAGATGCTGATTGAAATGCCCTGGAATCCATGTACGTGCCCCAACAGGCCGAACCGAGTTTCCTGAGCCCCGAAACAGTCAAAGAACCCCCCTGGCCTTTTCATCAGGCGACCTTTCACTGGTGCCCGTGGCTTTGACGTTGCTCACACCGTTAAAAAGCAGCAGATTGTTAGCTTTGACAGGAGATTGCAATGGTACTTAATGAATTGGTCACCCTGGGAACATGAGCTGCCTCTTAGTCTTATCATTGTTGAGATGTTATTTTCTCCCTCTCTCTCTCTCTTTCTCTCTCTCCCCTCCCTCCCCTCTCTCCCTCCCTCCCTCCATCTCTCTCTTCCTCCCTCCCTCTCTCCCCACTTTTGCTTGTATGTGGGACTCCTCTTCTCTTCTCTCTTCCAGACCAACCAGCAGGGGTAAACTTGACTCCAGACCCCCCTGTTGATCCAACTCATGTAAAAATGGCATCAGTGACTGGCCATTCCCCCGGGTCCCCACGCCGTGCCCATGCTTTATTCCCCATCACTTGGCATTCTGTGTATCTCCGGGGCTTGTCCCAGTCCCCAGGAATGACACAGGGCCCGTTCTCACCACGCCCCTGATGGCAGCAACACTTCTGCAGCTGTCGGGGACACGAGGGCTGACCCGTGCGTCTCACAGCCCCCATGACCTCAGGAGCTGGAGCTGGTGGCAGGGGTCCCGGGGATGAGCAAGTTGATACTCAGCGTGGTAGCAGGAGTGAGGGGAGGAGGGGCTGGAGAGAGCCTTCTGGGCGCTTCTGGACGGCTGGCAGGGGTTGGGCAGCTGGTCTGAGCTGCCGAGAAAAGGGAGGCGAGAAACCAAGGCAGGACAGTGCCGGGGGAGCGCGGTGGGGGCTGGGGGCAGGGGCAGCAGTGTCGTGCCCCACGGCAGTTTGTGGGGTTTCCTCCAACTGCCCCCGAGCCTGTGGCCAGGGCGGTTGGGTTTCTGGAGGGAGTTTGGGGCGTCCCGGTAGGTCGGAGCCTGTCCCCCGGGCAGTGGCTGCTCTCCCTAGAGGCTTCCTTGTGTGCCTGCAGCCTGGAATTCTGCACCTCAGCGATTTTCCAGGCTGCTGGGGAGGGTCTCAGGCCCGAGGCTCCCATGCCTTTGGGCCGGTTTAGGCCTCAGAGTCTGTTTCCCTGCCTGCCTCGTCGCCAGCGCCCACTTCCCGCCTGCGTGCTCTAGGCTGGGCCCTGGTCCTCGCCCCACAGCCACGCTCGAGGCCTGGGGCTCTATGGCGTCACAGAGTTCTCTGGGCTCCCCAGAAAGGCCTCGTATTTCCGAGGTCGTCACACCTTGGGCCACTGGGGGCTCACATAGGGCTTTTCCCGGGCCCCGTCCCAGGCCCCCCTGGGCTGCGGGAGCGAGTTGGTCGGTCCTGATAAAACGAGGGTTCTAGCCGCCCACCAGGTCACTTTCTCCACCTCTGCTCCAAGTTCCGTGGTGTTGCACTCAGTCCGGCTTTCTGAGCTGCGAAGGGGAGCAGGGGAAGAGATTCAGGCTGCGGAGTCCTCCCTTCTGGGGGGCCTCAGGGTGGGCTTTCGAGCACCAGGACTCGGGCCCATAGCCTCCCTCCCCTGTGCAGAGAGGAAAAGCTGGAGCCCAGCACCCAGCCAGAGGAACCTGCAGCCCGCCCCCTCCCCTCCCCTCCCCTCCCTTCCTTCCCCTTTCTCTCCCCTCCCCCGCCCTCCTCCCCTCCCCTCCCCTTCCCTGCCCCCCTCCCTCCCCTCCCATCCCAAGATTTGTATTTCCTTGAGCCCCACCTGGGAGGGTCCTGCAGTCAGAAAGTCATCAAACCCATTATCCCTGATTACAGAAGACAGCAGGAACTAGAATTAGCACAACTTTCAGAAAGTCGGGTTATTGATAGCACGCTTATTAACTCAGTGGGAAGAACACTTAATTAAGAGACAGCGGGGGGTGGGGGGGGTGGGGGGGCTGCTTTTGGAGTTTCTGAACAACACGTGCTGCTAATAAACGCTTCTCATCTAAGCACAGCTCCCACGCTTATTATGTGATAAACAGGGTGCATTGATCTCCAGAAGGTTCTGCCCTGTGTGTGTATGTGTGTGTGTGTGTGTGTGTGTGTGTGTGTGTGTGTGAGAGAGAGAGAGAGAGAGAGAGAGAGAGAGAGAGAGAGAGAGAGGTTTGTCAGGTGCTTGTCAGAATGCGGTGGAGGGACTTTGGGTTCCTGATTGCTGCCTTTATAAACCTGAAAAGCAACTTGAGATTTTTTTTCCAATTCACTGTCCAGTGAACGGAGCGGGTCCATCTTACCATCAAAGGTGCAAATGAAGGTCCCTGGGACCCCTGACAGGGAATCAGAGAGCGTGTGCCCATGAGTTCGGGACCCAGTGCATTTGCGGGACTTCCGCGCACTTGTCCGGAGAGAGTGCTGTGCTTGGACCGAGCTGCAGGTGTTGAGAGGGAGTGACGGGCACGGGGCAGCTGGGGTCAGGAGGATACTCACCCACAGCTGCCCGAGAGCATCGCAGGGGGGCGGGGCTGGCACAGAGGCACCAGCAGCCTCTATACAGTCCAGTAGCTTTTTAGGAAACCAGGCAAATTCACGACGTATGCAGTGAAGCGTGCGTTATTGAGGAACACACAAAGAACATGCATCCCCTGTACAGAAAAGCAGCAGAGGGATGCCGTGGGGGTGAGCTTTGTGCCCGGGGCAGAGCACGGGGGTTGGAGCCCAGCATGCTGGGACTGCCTGGGCCAGGGTGCCCTGAGGTTCCCCTCAGAGTCCTCCGCATGCATGCAGCGGGCAGCTTCTCCCCCAGGAGGCCTCGCGCCCCAGGCCACAAGCCTCAGGCCATTTGCTTCTCTTCACCCCAGAGAGTCGCCAGCTCTTTGCAGGAAAGTGAGTGTGGGTCCACCGCTCTCTTTCCAGAAGGTTCTCTATGCCCTTCCCGGGAGCCCCTGGGTGCAGCATCCTGAGTACTGCTGGGGGCCAGCGGGGAAATCTCAGTGGGCTAAGGACAGATGGCATCCCTGCGCGTGTGTGGCTGGCCGGTGATGGGGTATGTCAGAAGGGAGGGGACGTCACCTCATCCCATTTCTGACACAGGCTGAGTTTTTTGGTTTCTTAGCGGAATCCCATTTCTCCCAGGAAGGTTTTTACAGAGAGACTCTCCCACCCTCTGCAAACCTTGCCCTTTTGTTCATTAAAGATTTACAGCCCCTTGAGGCTGGCTTGATAGCCCAGCAGGGAGGGTGTTTGCCTTGCACACGGCCGGCCCGGGTTCAATTCCCAGCATCCCATATGGTCCCCTGAGCACCACCAGGGGTAATTCCTTTCTGCAGAGCCAAGAGTAACCCCTGAGCATTGCGAGGTGTGACCCCCCCCGCCAAAAAAAAAGATTTACCACCCCCAGTTCTGAAGGTGCGAAGCATAGGAAGCACTTTTCAGCTCCTTTAAAATCATTAGTCTCAGGGCCAGGCCCACAGGCAGGCACCTGCCCTGCACACGGCCAAGCAGGGTCCGTCCTTGATGGCCCAGGAAACATCCCTGGGGACAGAGCAGGACAGAGCCCTGAGCACGACTGGGTGTGGCCTGAAGAGCAAAGCCAGGATCGCTCGCGTGGGCGGGGAGCGAGACTCAGCCCGGGTCGGGCAGAGGTGGGGCTGTGGGGGTCTCTGGGCCTGCACCTCTTCCCTCATGCTAGGAGCAAACGCTCCATGGCCTGGGCTTCTCCACCTGGCCAGCCGGGGAGGCGCCACCAGGGCCCAGAGCTCTGCCGGGCAGGTGCCAGAGGCAAAGCAACAGGACATCAGCCGGCAGCGGGGAGGGGTGGCCGGACAGCCTGTCCAGCCGCAGGGTCGGCTTCACATTGGCTCCGTTAGTTGAGTCGTTTCTAACTCCGCCAGCCAGGCACCCCCAGCTCCCCTCCTGCCTTTGATCACAGCTGCTGTTTCTCGCCTGCCGTTGGGAGGAAGAGTGTTAATTGCCTCCTTGATTCTGCATCTTCTGAAGGAACCGGAACTCTCCCCCCTTCTCCCAGGGTGCCAGGGAACGTGAGAGACCTCTGTGTTGTGTGTGTGAACCGCGTTTGCACATGAGACCTACGGCGTGATGCGCCTACATATATCATACACATGTCTGAGCTCTGCTCAGACGTACAAGGACATGCAAGAACAGAGTGGCTCCGTGTCTGCTGACGGGGTGAGGCCCGAGACCCGGGAGCGCCCAGCCTACAACCCAAGCCCCCTCTCAGGGGAACTCAGGCTGGTCTCTTCGAGGACCCCACCCTCCTTGACCCCCGCCTCATCCTCTGGGCACTGGGGGGCACCAGCTGTGCCCCCTCCTGCTGTGTCTTTTGGGCCCCACCCCTGTCCGGGCTCCATGGCTGGGTTAAACTGCCTGGCCCAAGCGTCAGAGTAATGCAGGCCTGGCCCTCTCTCCTGCTCCGCGTGTGTGCCAAGTGGCTGCCTTTGCTTCCTCCCGGCCTACCCCAGCAGGCTGGACACAGCAACAGGCTGACACTGCCCCTCATCCAGTTCACAACGCCTCCTGGTCGTGGTGAATGCTTCTTTGTTTGTCACGTCACGCCACATCACGCCATGTCATGCTACATCACGCCACGTCATGCCATGTCATGCTACGTCATGCCATGTCACGCCACATCATACTGTCAGGTCCCAGCACATCCTGCCACGTCACGCTTCCTCTCATCCTGCGGTGTCAGAGCTTCGTCTCATCCTACATGGCAGCGCATGTCACGTGATGTGCTGCAGGCCATCGCATCACAGGGTCCCATCGTTAGGCCTCGTGGTTGTTCACACCCTGTCGCATCCTGCCGCATTGTCATGTTCTGCCACGCTACACCTCCCCGTGTCATGTGCCACGCCAAGCCCTGTTGTGTCGTGTCATACATGTCACGGCATGCCATCTCAGGTCGCATCCTGTGACGTCACACCCTGCATGCCTTCACGGCACACACGCAGCACGTCCTGGGTCATGCCACGCCATGTCCGGTGGCAGTCGGTTGCGTCATATCACATCATGTCTCATCATACGCTGACACAGTGTGTCCTCTCCTGCCTGTCATAGATCAGGGATTCATCCAGGATCCCGGAGCGGGACAGGCTGCTTCGCTCATGCAGGAGACGCAGAGTCACCGACTTGTCATCCAGGGAAGTGTCCTGAGTCCCACAGGTGGATGCGGAGAAAAGAAAGGCCCAGTGTAAGGGGGCGTCGTCCCCAGCCCTCTCTCAGGTCAGAAGGCAGCTCCCGCCTTCTCAGCCCACCCGGCCATGGGGTCACCTCCTTCTCCCCCAGGGGTGCTGCCCTCCAGGCTGGCAGGGGTCCCGGCTCCCAGTCCCTCCCTCGGACCAGACTTCTAAGCAAGGCCAGGGCAGGGTGAGAGGAGCAGCTGCTGACCCATTCAGCCTGTTGCCACGGCAACTTGCTCCCGGTGTGGACAGTACAGGCAGGGGTAAGGGGGTACTAGAGGGAGCAGCTGGTCAGATGAGGAAGGTGCTGGGGGCATCCACCGCCCCCTATCCATGGGTGCGTCTTCCAGCCCATTTACGGGGGTTCATTCACTGCGATTCGCCCACCCGGAACCTGCAGGAAGTGGAGCTCCCTCCACACCGGCAGCAACAAGACGGGCTGGTAAGTGGCCGGAAGGCTCCCAGGCCCCTTTCCTCTGGGACGGGCAGAGCAAAAAGGATGGTCCACGCTGCTTCCTGATACAGTTCCCCCACTGCGCCGCCTTGCACGTGAATTTCTGAGCCGCTGAACAAAGACCGTCTCGGGACACGAGGGGCGGGGGGCTGGCCAGGTCACGGCGTGCCCCTCCCCTCCTCCTCCTCCTGCGTCTCTCTCTCTCCTGTCATGCCATGGCTCTGCTCAGCCCCTTCTGCGTAGCCCCACATCCAGATGGATGAATCCCAGAAGCATGGACCTGCGTCTGTCTATCAGGGCCGCACCCACCTGTGGGTCCCACGCCGGGCGTCGCGTGTCCTCCAAGTGCCTGGCACCCACGGGAGAGGGAGACTTTCTTTAATTTTCTCCTCTTTAGCTGTTATTGATGTGTTTTGGATTTGGGGGCCACACCCAGCAGTGCTCACTCCTGACTCCTGGCAGTGCCCGGTGGACTCGGGGATGAAACCTCTGTCAGCGTCTACATGCAAGGCAAGAGCCTCATGCCTGAGCTCTCTCTGGCCTCACTTATATTCATTTTCTTTTAGATAGGCCCCATGATTTTTTCCATTTAATTTTTTAATTGAATCAGTGAGATACATAATTACAAAGTGCATCTCATGAACATGATTGGATTTCAGTCATGTGATGTTCCAACACCCGTCTCGTTCCCACCACCAACGGTCCCAGTTTCCTCCTGATCCCACCCTGACCCACAGCTTACCACTATGGCAGGCACTTTGGCGGGCACTTTCTCTCTCTCTCTCTCTCTCTCTCTCTCTCTCTCTCTCTCTCTCTCTCTCTCTCTCCCTCTCCCTCTCTCTCTC
>JAOXYA010000009.1:8453257-8466065 GCA_028565675.1 Sorex palustris | reverse complement strand
TCAATTTGCTCGAGCAGGCCCAGTAACGTCTCCATTGTGAGACTTGTTGTTACTGTGTTTGGCATATCGAATACATCGTGGGTAGCTTGCCAGGCTCTATCGTGCTGGTGAGATACTCTCGGTAGCTTGCCAGGCTCTCCGAGAGGGGCGGAGGAATCGAACTCGGGTCGCCCGGGTGCAAGGCAAACACCCTACCACTGTGCTATGGCTCCAACCCAGGAAAATGTCTGTTAAGAAAGATTCACAGACCTTCTTGTTCAAATTCAGTGTGAGACCTTTCGGTTCCTCAATGGTGGCCACCTCTGAACGTATCTAGGAGGCTGGCAAGTTGCATTTGTCCCCCTGCTCACAGCAGAGAGGGCTGGTCACCCACCCCCTGAAAATAACCCTCCCTTACGCAAAGATGCTCAAAACTGACTTGCACTTGCTTTGTTCCCAGACTTCAGGTTGGCCATTTTTCTCTCTTTGGAGTTTCTAAGTCTTGTATGAATTGCTTTCCAAATGACACCGTTTCCTGAGAACTCTCCAGGGATTGAAGGAAGAGTGACAGTTTGAATCCAGATCTCTGGGGATGAGAGCGAGTGGCGGGAGGTAACTGTGTCATTTGAGGATGTCTTGCCCCCAGTGACAGCACCATCCCCCACTGCAGACTTTGCTGGGTTTTGCCCACTTGGAGGCTGTGGGCGGGAAGGCAGCCTGGACGCCCACTCCCCACCAAGGATGCACCTTCTTCCTTCTCTGAGGACATTTTCCCACCAGCTGTGGCATCTGGCCAGCTCTACTTATGCTCCCCAAACCCACTTTCTCCTCCATGGACACCTGGCGCCCGTCTTGGGGTCTCAGCTGGCTGTGCGGTCTCTGCTGCTCCCTAGTCCTTCCTCCCACAGAGACCCTCTCCAAGGGGGACTGGAACAGACTCGCTCCACCCCCCATCCCTCACTAACCTGTCCTGGGACCCTGTGACAAGCCTCATTTGTGGCTACAAGTATGGGCGCCACTGAGGACCAGAGGGGGCATGAATTTGGGTTTGTTCAGCTCAAACCCCCTTCCATGGGGCAGAACATCTGGACTCTGTCCATTTGCAGGAAGATGATCTTGATAAATCACTGGCAAATTAAGTGGGTTTTAATTGGTGGGGGGGTAGTGGTGAGTGATTATGTCCAGTCTAACAAATCTTATTAAAATAATAAGTCTTTCATGTGCGACACTTTAATATTTCAACCATGAGATTAGCACTGTTATGCTGCGAAGTTCATTTAAAATATTTGCCAAAGGCATGAATTAAAAACAATGTACGAGGCTATGAAGTCATCAGGCCAAAGGGCAATGACTGATAACTTTCACCAGTCTCAGAATCACTTCATCCAACAATTGGTTTTCCAGTCCAATCTGATCCATCTGCCTGATGCTGTGCTAATTGCCCCAGGGCTTTCTTCCTCCCTCAGAAGTCTTCAGGTGAGTTGTATCCAGAGGAGGAACTGCAGTTGCTTCTGTGGAGATGCAGAATGCCAAGGTTTGTTTAACCGCAGGCCCGCCTATTTAGAAAGGAACACCTGGGGAGCTTTATTTTGGGCCTCTAACGAGATCACGAGATCACGATGTTTAAATGGACTCATTTATGGCTCCCTCCCCCGCCCCCAGCCCAGCCTGGGGGAATCCGAGATGCCCCTGCTTGGTGGGTGGCAGGAACCCTGTGCCTGGGAGGGGAGGGACAAGGTCCCCAAGATGCTGCGGCCTGTCCCTGCCAGAGGAAGAAGGGACGGGCTATCTCTGGATTTGCAGACTGGGAAGCGCCCGGTCGCAGACCCCTGCCCCCCTCCTGCCCCCTAGTCCTACCAACCTCCTCTGCCCACCCCGACTTCTCTGTGCGCGAATTGCCCCCGACTCCTGTGCGGGTTTGAGGGGTTCTTGGGGCCCAGCACCTCCGCACACATATTCAACCCTTGTGGGGCCCCTGTGTGGCGTCTTCAGTAGCCAGGGGCCCCACCCGCACCCCTGGCCAGCTCCTCTCCTTGGCCAGTTGCTCCCCTTCTCATTCTCCCACACAGCATCATCGGGGACCCAGGTCCCCTCGGGCATGGCCAGGAGGGGTTCTAGCCCTCAACTCCCCTGGTCTCCAGTGCCTGCCCCTTGCTCCTGCCAGATCTCCTCCCCGACCCACGCTTGGGGGCCTGCACCCCGTCCTGGGCCCAGCACCCCATCCTGACCACACCCTCCCTGGGCCCAGCACCCCAGCCTGACCACACGCACCCTGGGGAATCACCACCCCCAGCCCTGGGTCATTGCCTCAGGCTCTGGCCAGGCTCTCTCATCCACCATGTGTCCTGAGCAGCTATTTTTCGCTGGACATCTTTGTGCCATGTCCTCCAAGGCCTTGGGCCATGAGAGGATCAAGGCGGCAGCAGCAGCAACAGCCTTCTGTGGGAAATGCACCAGCCAGCCCATCGAGCCTCACCCCTGCACTCGTGCCTCACCCCAGTGCCCCCTGCCCTGCCCGCCTGGCACATTCTACTCACAGCAGCCGGCTTTGAAGCCCACGCCTGACTGCCCACTTCCTAGCCCGGAGAGCAGGGCTTCAGCACAGGGCAGCTACAGCCATTTCTGCCCCTGAGCCCCCATAAGGGAACCCCCCAGTCCCTTCCCCTCAGCCAGAGCCCTCAGATTGCCCGAGAGACCCTAAAAGATTTCCAGATTATGCCGTAATGAAGGTTGAATAATCTTTAATTAATGAAACCCATATGGAATTGTTTTTAACAAACACTCATGAGAATCGGATGCTGCTTTAGTGATAAATCGTGGTCTAAAATGCTGAGAGTGCAGACAGCCCAGCAATGGCCCAGCCCATCAGTTCCTGGAGACGGCCCCAGCTTCCCCGGGGGCCCTTCTGCCTCCCCACAGCCTTGTGGGCCCTTTGTCTGAGAACACACAGCTGCGTACAGGCCGCTTTGTGACAAATGTCTTGGTGGTAAAAATGATCTCTTTTTTTTTCTTCATGTATATGTGGCAAAACATGCACACAAAAGATCAAAATTCCCCCTCTTCAAGAATACGGGCTACTGCTCCTGCAGAAACAAATAGATTCCCGGATGAATGACCCCGGAAATCAGTTCATCGATCATAAATGATGCATTTGGGAACAGGATCCAGAAACTCAGACCCTGAAGTCAACCTATACCAGAAGGCGTTGTCCTAGCCTCAAAACGCGGGGGCCAGAGACTGTGTAGCAGACCAAGGCTCTTGCCTTGCACACGGCTGGTTCCATCCCTCACACCCCATCCCAGCCAGGTCAGGCACAACCCCGGGCAAACCCAGGAGTAAGCTCGGAGCATAACTGGTGTGGGCCCTCCCCCACAACATGCTGGTCTCTCTGGCCGGCTTTGACCCTTAGACCAGATGCCAACCAGAATGTGTTACAGGTCTTGGGAATCACTTTCCCTCCCGTTGTTTTCTCTGCTCAAGATGAAATCAGAAAGAGTGTGTGTGAGCTGAGGGCTAATCCATCACCTGAGTGTCCAGAGCCTCGAGAACTGCCCAGATGAAAGAGGGGAACTGGGCTCAGGAAGGTTTGCGCAAGAGACTGACAATCTAGAGATTCTGGAATGGCCTGCAGAAATACCTGTGGGGGTGAGGAGGTAGCTCCAAGGCCTAGAGCACGTGCTTTCCATGGGTGACCCCCAGGGTTTGCACACCAGGAGCAAACACTTGAGCACCACCAAGTGTGGGCCAAACCCAAATTTTAAAAAAAAAGATATTTGAAGTAGAGCAGGGTGTTCCTTTGCCTTGCATTCAGTATGCATGTACCTCTGGTTTATCATCTTTTAATTAGTTTCAAAGCCCTCACTGGCCCTGAGGGTTATTGCATCTTAGATGACTGACTGACCGCAAAAGCTAATGCTCATTGAAAATGAGACATTTTTTGGTGTATCGAGTATTTCTCTCCAAGATGTGGGTTTTCCTAAGTATATTTTAGCTGTTTTTTCTTTCTTTCTTTCTTTCTTTCTTTCTTTCTTTCTTTCTCTCTTTCTTTCTTTCTTTCTTTCTTTCTTCCTTTCTTTCTAATCATTGGTAGAAAGATAAAAATGGAAACAATGTTCATTGTTTATACACAGGCGTGTCTCGGTGGGAGGAGGGAGGAGGGGGTTGCTGCCCATCACTCCCGGGGCGATCTCAAGTAGGGAATAGGAATCAGACAGTGATTTATGGGTCCCATTATGGAGAGAGAATCACGAAAAAGCGAAGCATCATTTGACTCGCTCGCATGCGCGCCGCAAATGCAAAACAGTCAATTATCTGAGCTCTGTCACGATTTTCTACACTATAAACATATTTAGTATTCGAAAATGTGTTTTCATTGCTGCCCTTAATAATTCTTTGTTCAGTCATAAGGAGAAATGCAGAAGCAACGACCACAGAACAGAGTTGCAGGAAAGTAAGCTCTTACAGCAGCCTGAGCCTGGGGAAACACTGTCTCCAGGGGCGACGAAGGGGGCGTGGCTGGCGGCCGGACAAGTGGGCGTGGTCAGGGGCGTCGTATGGGGCGTGTCCGTTGTGGGCGTGGCGCCGGCCTTCTTGGGGTGTGTCTTGGCGGGCGTGTCTGTTGAGGGCGTGGCCGGCGGGCGTGGCACTGGCCTTCTGGGGCGTGGTAGGTGGGCGTGGCAGGCGGGCGTGGCAGGTGGGCGTGGCAGGCGGGCGTGGCGCTGGGCTTCTGCACTCAGGAATTGCTCTTGGCAATACTCAGGGGACAATGCGGGATGCCAGGGACCGAACCCAGGTTGGCAGTGTGCAAGGCAAACCCCCTGCCTGCTGTACTATTGCTTCCGCCCTCCGACTGTGGCTTTTGACCCTGCACCCCTCCTGATGTACCTCCAGCAGCCCTGGACCTCAGTGCCCTGACGAGGTGCCAGCAGAAATACATGCTGCCTGCCGGCTTCCCGCTCTGCCCTCGCCTTACAGACCGTCCTCCTGAGGGGGGCCTTGCTGTCCTGGCCCTCCCCTCTGCTGGACATGGCCACCCCACGTGGCCCTTTGCCAGTCTCGAGCTCAGCCTGCCCTCTCGAGAGTGGGTTCCTGCACAGGAATCCGCGTGGTGTCTTGCACAAGATGCATGTGGCACCGGAATTTTTTTATCTGCTTAGCTGTTTGCTGATGAGTCCCAGGGCCTGTGTTGGCGTGTTTGCCTGTTTGTGGCACAGGGGCTGGGGCCAGGCTTCCCTGTCTTCCTCCAGTCTGGTCGCTCCATCTAGCATCGCCCCTTCCTCCCATGGACAGGACGAGCCTGCGTCACCCCTTCCTAGCAAGAGCCACTGGTCAGGCTGAGAACCGCTGCCCTCGAATGCAATCCTGATCCATAAAGTTGGTGCGTAAGATCATGCAGGGCACTGGATGTGGACATTTATGTGACATTTATGGGGGTGGGGGACTCCATCCAACAGTGCTCAGATCTTACTCCTGGTTCTGTGCTCAGGGATCACTCCTGGCAGGGCTCAGGTGGAACCCGCGTACAAGGCACGCGTACAAGGCAAGCAGCTAACCCGGGGACTATCTCTCTGTGAGCTTTATAAAAACATTATTAACCTGTTTTGGCAGTCAGTAGCATTAACTGGTTTCAAAGATCAGCAGTGCCCAGCTCTGCTATGATTGTCTCTGGGCAACATTGTAAATAAAAGTTGGATTCTGAGTGAGCAGAAAGCAATCACCATTCTGGAGCGCAAGTAACGTGTATCTGCAGCCAAGTGGGGGGGGCAGAGGCAGCCCGGAGGGCCGTCTTCGTTAAGCACATTGGGGTGTCAGCCAAGCTGAGGGGGGCGGATAATGGGCCACGGAATGTGGGGCTCCCTCCTGCCCTCCGCCTCCTGGCAGCCCATCCGGGGGTCCCGGGACTTGGTCCCAGTGTCCACGCGTTGTCCCTGCACCCCCAACAGTCCACCCCTGGGCTCTGGCTCCTGCTGTCTGTCTCTTTTCCCTTCTCTCCTCTGCTGTGTGTCTGTCCACCCTCCCCCCCAACTCCCAGCCAGCTTAATCATCTCTGTGCACTAGACAATTAGGGGAAATGCAAAACGCCACAGCAGGAAGGCCCAAGCCCTGTCCAGGAAAGAGGGAGAGAGAGGGAGAGAGGAGCTTACAGAGCCCTCCGCAGAGCTCCCTCTCCTCTCCCGCTCTCTCCCTCTCCCTCTCTGTCTCCTCACTCCCTCTTTTCCTCTCTCCCCATCCCCCTACCTCCTTTCCTCTCTCTTTCTCCTCCTTTGTCACTCTCCCCTCTCCTCTCTCTCTTCTCTCTCTCTTCCTCTTCTCTCCTCTCGGCTCTCTCAGATCCTTCTAAAGAGAATTAAGGCTGCTTGAACAGGGTGAGTTCTGAGCACAGCGCCAGGAATAAGCCCTGAGCACTGCTGGGTGTGGTCCCCAAACAAACAGGAAGGTCCAGTAGATGCCTCTATCGGCCTCACACGGAAAACAAAGGTCAGGAGTGAAGGGCGGGGAGTTGTGGGGGTGGGGGGAGGTTGCTGCTCCCTCATGTGATGCCCTGGGTTCAAGCCCACCCCTCTCTAAAGAGCAAAGCCCATGCGCCTGGCACCTGGCATCTGTCAGTGCACCTGGGGACTGCTGTTCCTCTCTCCCGCAGGACTTCTGAAGCAGAGGAAGGAAGCCGACGTCATCCCGGGAAGGGATTCTTCATAGCTGTGCATTTCCTCTGTCACCTCCAGCTTCTCCATCCTCTGCTTGAATGATGTCTGTGCCGCTGCATCCGCCCGTTGGCCGTGGTGGCGGGGAGGGGGAACAGGCAGACTCACATTTTCCTACTCAGGCTCGCAGTACAATGCTCCTCTCCTCTTGGAGATGGGGGCAGATCTCTGCACCCCCACCACCTCCAGCAATCGCCCTCCACCCCACCCTGAGATAAGGTCCTGAAGGCGTTGCTTCTACCGGGAGCACTGTGACAGGATTCTTCAAATCCCTGAAAATTGGCTTTTTACCAGTGATCATGTTTGGGCCTTCTTCCATTCTGCCCCACGCACACACACACAAACCCCTCGATCCTTGGTGACACCCCCCAAATCCAGGCCCGGTTGAGAACTTCCACCTAAGGGATGCAGCCTCAGCCTGCAGACACTGTGACAGCGGCAGGTGTGTCAACTGAGCCAGGGAGACGTTGAATGGTCGGTGAAAGAGGCGCCTCTTGGCAGCGCCCAGGACAGGGCAGCCCCAGGGAGGCCGAGGGACTGGAGGAGGCGTGATCGGCCCAAGTTTGTTCCTATTTGTTTTCAGTCTCAGGAGTGGCCAGAGCCAGCCTGAGCTGAGTTTTGTTGGTTTCTATTTTTTTTTTCTTTTTAGGATTGATGAGAGCAGCAGAAACTCATTAAGCCATCTTAGCCGTTTCTGTCAGCTGAATAGACTCGAGCGCTCAAGCTCGACGAGCCATACCCGCCGGGCCTCGGGTGCCGGGAACAGCTGGACCCGTTTCTGCGCTTCCCCAGCTGCGTGTGTGTCTGCACACGGCTCATTGTCTCGGACAGGCTGGCCACCAACAGTCCTACCCAGACTTGCCCATTTGGTTCTTTGGGGGAACCCCTGTCACCTCAGAATGGTCACTCACGCCTCCTAACGCTTGAGCTCGTCAGCACGCATTCCCCCGAGAAAACAGGACAGTCAGTGAGCGGGTGAGGGGGACCCAGCCCACCACACTATTTCTGTAGACCTAAACTACGACACACACAAGAACCAACCCTGGAAACGCACAGACAACTTTAGGCAGTTGATACCAAATCGAGCGACAGTGAGGCCGTTCCTCCGTGGATCCGTTTCGGGGAGGACGGAGGTTCCATGCAGAAACCTCTGAGTTAAGGAACTTGCCCTGCACACAGGTGGCTCTGGTTTCATCGCGGCCCAGCACCCCCAAAACAAACACACAAAGGCTACTGGAGTCTTCTTATCAGCTTTAAGGAAACAAAAATACTGCTTGATTTTGTGAAATGCCCATGAGAATTCTGGCTTTGAAACAAAGAGTCTCAAGTTCCTCTCCCCACCCCTCCCCAACCCTGCCTCCCCTCTTCTCCTCCCTCTCTCCTTCCTCCCGTGTCCCTCCCCTTCCCTGAGGCAAGTTGGCCTCTGGTCAGTAGGGAAAGTTGTGGGCAATGGCCTAGAAATGTCACTCCTGGCAGCTGCAAATCACCGCTGTTCAGAGCAGTGAATCTCCCCAGCAAAGCAGCAGAAAGGAGGCCAGTGCGTTTAAACCGCCACTGCCTCAACGCGCAAAAATCCAGAACGGAACAAAGGGTGATGCGGTCAAAGTGTCTGCGACACCATGTCAGGTGGGCCAGCACCTCGCTGTCCTTCCTCCCCCACAAGGCCTCCCTGTGGGGCAGTGACTCAGCAAGCCTGCGGGGACCTCTGTGGCCTCAGTCCAGGAGGAGGGTGGGAGCATGACCCATGTCTCCACCCGCCGGCTTGGTCGCTGACCTGTAAGGGACAGGTGCTAGCGCCACGGGGCTGGACGTGGCCTGGACAAGCCCTGGACAAGCACGTACAGTGGAGCCATCTCTTAGCTTCCGGAGGCCCACGATGGGTTCATCCAGGCATGTCGCAGCTTTAAGTTAACCCTGCACGGCCCGTTGTTCATCGCACGCCAGATGTTCCTCCTTGTCCCCTTTTGGGGAAAGAGGGGGGCTGGGGTTGCACGTTTGCTCGAATGACGAGGCTAACCCAGCAAAGACAGTGACACGTGGCTGTGACAGACGCCACCGGGAAGCTCATTAGTAGAACAGGCTGCAGAGACGTGTCGCCACCACCAGCCGCCAGCCACTGTCCCTGTGAGGTGCTGAGTCACAGATGCCGCAGAAGGAGCAGCCTCGGGCCCTGCCGCTGGCTTGCAGACACATTTACATACACAAACACACAGACACACTCTCACACACACACACTCATAGACACACATGCATATACACACACTCATACACAGACACACAGACACAGAGAGACATACACTCATATACACACACTCATACACTTTCACACACAGACACTCATATACACACACTCCTACATAGACACACACTCACACAGACACACGCATATACACACACTCACAGACACACTCACACACATAGACTCACACTCATAGACACACATGCATATACACACACTCATATACAGACACAAACAGACACAGAGAGACATACACTCATATACACACACTCACACTTTCACAGACAGACACTCATATACACACACTCATGCATGGACACACACACAGACACACTCATATACACACACTCACAGACACACATACACACACTCACACACTCTTACACACATGCACACACAGACGCCTGTTGGAGCAAGCACAAGCCTGCTTGGGAAATGGGGTCCCGTGCAGCCTCACAACCATCACCCCATATGCAAGTCCTGAGAGCTGGCGACAGGGTCATGAATGTCCACATACCAGCACTGCCCCCCCTGAAACCCAAACTTCTTTAAAGACCCATCCTGTGTCCATGTGCTCTGGGGATGGGTCCCAGCCCCTGGTGTGCTCTTGTCTGATCATTTCCCGCCCAGGGAGAAGTGATGTAGGCCCATCAGGGGTCCACGCCTGACGGCTGAGCAGGTCAGCGTCATTTCCCTCGGCCACACACACAGGGCAGGCAGGCATCCACCAGGGCTGGGGGTGTGTGCGTGTGTCTCCCAGATGTGTGTCCCTGGGGTGGTATCCTGGAGCAGGTCGGAGTGTCCCTCTCGTTCCAGTTGGGTGGCTGCCTTGTCTTCTTCCAGATGACGGGCATCAGTTATGCCGCCTCCACGCGCCAGAGGCTGGGGGTGCTCATGGCAGGTCTCATCTGCAAATCTTGCACTTCGCCCTTTTCCTTCCTAAATGCCTTTGGCAAGAGAAGTTTTCGTTTTACTGGTAGTTCACGTTTGTGTCATTGAGTCGGTCTCTTGTGTCTTGTTAAACACAGCTCTGCCCTCCCCCATCACAATACTCTCCACTCTGTCTTCTGGAAGCTTTGCCCTTTCCCTTTCCCTTTCACCTGGGTCTTGTTTGGCTTTTGGACCACGCGCAGAGGTGCTCCAGGCTTGCTCCTGGCTCTGCACTCACTCGGGGCTCACTCCTGGTGGGCTCAGGAGATCAGATGGGATGCTGGGGATTGAACCCAGGTCTGCCGCATGCAAGGCAAACTGTACTCTCATTCCAATATTTACTTTTCCTTCCAAAGCTCTCATTTCTCCTGCCTGTTCCCCAGTATTGCTATTCATGGTTGAT
Source organism: Sorex palustris (assembly GCA_028565675.1). Lineage (NCBI taxonomy): Eukaryota > Metazoa > Chordata > Mammalia > Eulipotyphla > Soricidae > Sorex > Sorex palustris. Next base: position 8,455,813 of record JAOXYA010000009.1, on the reverse strand, counting down.
CAAGAGACGCTCCTTCTGTTTCTCCCCTTATTTCCCAAATAAATTTGCTTTGCTTCTCCTCGGGAGGTATCTTTTCCATGAGAATATTAAATTAGCCTCAATTTAAAAATTCATTCACAAAAAAATATTTTCCATCCACTTTCCTTTGTTTAGCAATGCCGCCCTTGTTGTGTCTAAGGATGATAACAGCTGAGGCACTGGAGTGGCCCCTGAGTCTGTCACTTTGGGAATGGCCAACATCCTTATGATGCCAAGATGTCCATAAACTAAGTATGCTATCAGGTACTTCTTCAGGTTTTAAATTTTTTTTCCTCGAAAATATTTTGTAAGCAAAAGTGAAAGATATGCTTGCTTTTATAAGATTTGCTCCTGGGTGTATATATAGATGCTTTGACAGATTTATTTTGTGGCTTATCGCAGACATTAGCTGGGAGATTCGTGAGTGCCCAGCTGTCTGCCCCCCACCCTTGCCCCCATCCTGAATCCAGCTGTGCTCATCCAGAGTCCCCGTCCTGGGTGTACGCCATAGCAGGTTAGGGGGCACCTGTGCCAGGGGGTGTGCCCATATCCACCTCCCTGTTGTCTCACCAGGAGTCATGCTTCAGCTCAGGAGCGGCTGCCAAGTGACAGAAGCGTCGTGAACTGTGTCCCAGCACGATCACACAGAGCCAGCTGCAAAGTCAACGGCGAAGGGACAGGGCAGAGTGGTGCTGCTCAGCCCGGCTGTCGCTCATGGGGTCAACTGCAGCTGATTCCGCTCCGGGGCGGGAAGGTGACACTGGTGGGGACAGCTGGCCAGGCTGGCCCTGCAGTGTCATCTGTGCTCGGTACGGCAGGGCCAAACCTTAGCAACTGAAGAGGACAAAGCTGGGGACGGAGCAAGCACACGGACCTTGCCTGGATCATGCGTGGGGCTTCGGGTTTGGCTTCGGGACCGCATGGCAGGAAGGAGTACCACGGGGCTTAAGCAGCTTCCAACCACCAGCCACCAGTCCTGCTGGCCAAGTATCAGTGGGAGTGAGCCCCAGGTGTTCTGGGTGCTGCTTGGATACCTAGACGGGAGAGAAATCTTAGAAGACCAGCCCAGGACATCTGTGGAAATGTAATACTAAATGAAACACATAACATTCTTCCGTCCTCTCCTGCAAATCATCGTTAAGCGGTGGATACTAGCTTCACATTCCTTTATCCCCTGAACATGTCCCCTGATCACGATGGGGTCTTCGCAGGTTTGTCACTGAGAAATGCAGTCAGCATTTCTAGTCACAGGCTGTGGCAATTTCAGGCCAAGTTTTGTGTGACTCTGGGATGAGGCATTTCTCTGAGATGAAGGTTTAAAGCTGGATCAAACCTTGAAATTCCTGAAAGAATCCGTAAGCCTAGAATGACCAAAGGTACTGCCCTTCCGTCTGTCCCTGAGTTCAGATGCCCGCAAGAAGGAGCCAGGGACGCACATTCCCTCATAGAACAGTCTCTGACCAGTTTTCCTTAGCCGGATATGCTGTGCTCGCCAAAACATGAGCAAGCTCAGCAGATTACAGCAGAACCGTCCCCCCAGCCCGGCCCTCCTAGGCTGCTCCCCCACCCCCCTGTTCCCCCAGCACATACACACACACACACACACGCGCGCACACACACACACACACACACACACACACGTCACCAGCTCCTGTGGACGCAGGAAACAAAGCCGGGGGAAGCAGACTTCTTCCAAGAGAATCAATACCTGTCAGAATTGTTTCTCCATGACTCATTTCTTCAGAGAATAATGAACCCTAAAAGAGTTTCATTGCAAAGTTAGAGGTTGTTCTGTAAGTGTTCAAAATCTCCTATTTTTAAATTTTGCCCTTCTTTTGAGGGACGTCCAGGAGGGGGGAGTTGGGCCACGCCTGGCTGTGCTCAGGGTTTATTCCTGGCTCTGTGCTCAGGGGCGCCCTCCTTGACCCCACTGCGCCCCGAGCTTTCTCAGTCTGGCTGTGTCTGGCCTTTTGTCTGGACACATCCTCCTCACGCCGCTGTCGACCGACCGTGGCCTGCCACTTCCTACTTCTTTTCCATTCCAAATAGATTTCACAAACTGGGATAAAACTGGCTATGAAGGAAAAACACTGCCGAGGTGAGACTGGTGTGTTTCTCTCGGCCTGTCAACCCCACTCAGGACGCCAGCACTCAGCCTGGAGATGCGGGACCCCATGGCTCCCGGGGTGCCTGTTAGCAATGAAGAAATGTGAAGAAATCACCTAACTCACGCTTTCTTCTAGAACGGCAGTGGCATCTGGACAGATCTTCCTTTTGGCGGCCATACTGCGTTTTAGTGAGAATTCTTCTGTTTGGACCCCCAAGCCCCTGTGGTTCCTGCACTCCTCTGAACACTCTAGCACCTCTGCCTGGTTTAGAAAAATTAATTAATTAAAGAATAATAAAGTTTGGGGGCTAGAGCAATAGCACAGCAGGTAGGGTTTTTTCCTTCCCCGCATCCGACCCAGGTTCGATTCCCAGCATCCCATATGGTCCCCCAAGCACCGCCAGGAGTGATTCCTGAGTGCAGAGCCAGGA
>JAOXYA010000009.1:8408203-8423891 GCA_028565675.1 Sorex palustris | reverse complement strand
AACAACGGGAGGGCCTTTACCTTTTACCTTTAACATAGTAACTACAAAAGTCTCCAATAGAGACGTTACTGGGCCCGCTCAAGCAAATTGATGAACAACGGGAGGGCCTTTACCTTTTACCTTTAAGATATCTAAAAATGGACAATGGAAAATTGTCAAGGTCAACTACAGTATCCCAGGCTTTCACTACAAACATAGATTTGTTTCATAAACCATAGGCACACACATTAAAAAAGGAACACAAACTGATTTGCAAAAATGAGTCTTAATTTACTGTTAAGGAGTGACAGTTTTAGTGAGATTTCAATCAAGTGAAGTGTATTTTTTTTTTCTCCATTTATTCCTTAAGTAGAGAAAATTGTTTCGTGCATATTTCTCACTGGGCACATAATCCCCTTCTGTTAAAAAAGTTAATAGGGGCTGGAGTCATAGTATAGTGGGAAGGGTCTTTGCCTTTCACGTGGCCGACCCGGGCTCAATCCCTGGCATCCCATATGGTCCCTGGAGCACCACCAGGAGTAATTCCTGAGTGCAGAACCAGGAGTAACCCCTGAGCATTGCTGGGTGTGACCCCCAAAAAGCAAAGTTACTTGCTACATAGACAGGGCCAAGGGCTATTTCATTTCTTATTTTTATTTTTTGGTTTTTGGGTCACACCTGCCAATGCTCAGGGGCTGGTCCTGGCTCTACGCACAGGAATTACTCCTGGTGCTCAGATGAATGGAATCCAGTTCGGCTGTGTGCAAATGCAGACATCCTACCTGTGATACTGTCACTCTGGCCCCTCGCTTCATTTCTTTTCTGAGATTCAGATGTATCAACTGTAAATGCCTACATAACCTGACATAATTTCTCAATTTCCATGAAACGGTACCAAATGCTCATGACTTGGAGTCTTTCTCTGTCTGTACTTGGTGCCATCAGTGAGTGGCTGGAGCAGAGAGAAAGTAGGTTCCCCTTCCGCCACCACAGCCCGTCTCTCCCCCTCCTCAACTCGCCGCCCACGTGCTGTCTGTCCTCCCCTCACCCTCAATGGCCAACTCTTCTCTCGGCTCCTGACTCCGGCCTCCTGCTCTGACCGCCCCGGCCCCAAAAGCCACATTCCCTCCCCCTGGCAATCCTTTAAGGAAAAAATTCCAACGCTTGTGGAGTTCTGCCCTATTGTAGAATCCAGCAGGAAGATTGTAAGATACAAATTCTGAGTCTCAGCTCCAGTAAGAACAACGCTCAAGGTCTTAATATGCAAAAATAAGATTTTACTAAATAATGTTTGCACAGTAAAATTAAATAGTGAACAATGAAGTGCTTGCCTTGCAAGCGGCTGACCAGGTTCCACCCTACACAGTCCCCGACACCCCGCCAGGAGTGATCCCTGAGCACAGAGCTAGGAATAAGCCTAGGACCGCCGGGTGCAGACACACACGAGCACGCACACGCATGCGCGCACGCACAAGCTTCACATTTTCTGCTAGTCACTTCCTCTTTTGTCCCTAACATTATTCCCCATCTCTTGTTTGCTCATTATCATGTTATTTCTGCTGCTTTGTTTGCCACTTGCAACTAGTCATCAAACCCCGAATCTTCAAGCTTCTGAGCCTTCCCAGCAGCAGGTGAGACACCTGTCCCCGGCTCTCTGTTCCTTCTCAGTCTGTTGCCAATACCCATGACTCCCCATCCGGCTAACCGACGCCTGCTCCCCAGATCCGGGCAGCACCGACACGTGGCCTCCAGGCCTGCTGACTGCAGCCACTCGTCAGTGATACTGTCTCTGGCCTCGGCTTCTGGCAGCTTCTACCCACACTCAGTGGCTGGTTCAGCAACACTGAACTACTGAGAGTTTGCTCAATGCTACTTTTCTTTCCTTCTTCCATTTTTTTTTTTAACTGGACCACAGTGAGATACAGCTATAAGGTTGTTCATGACTGGGTTTGAGCTATACAATGTTCCAATACCCTTCCGTTCACCAGCATCCATTTCCTACCACCCACGTCCGGTTTCCCTCCTGTTCCTTTTCACCCCAGATTCTGTCCATGGTGCTATCTGTGCCCGGAGTCCCCTCACCCCCATTATTAATCCTTCATCTCTCAAGGTCGATCCTGCTCCACCATCACATTCTGCTCCTTTCAGGTAGGAGCAGGTGTTGCATTCTGCTGTACACTTCTTTTAGGGGAGTTAGCATATTCAATCAGCTAACACCTATCTCCCGTATCTTTCAGAAAAGAATTATAAAGAATTCTGAAACGTGACACCGCTTATGAAGAACTTACCTCCACACTCTTCTATAAGATTGGCTATGGTTTCCGCCTCATCTTCAGCCATTTTTAATATATTACTTAGACCATCAAGTACTACTTGGACAACTTGTGCATCTTTTACAGTAAGCAAATTGCAAAAAGGTGGGATAACACTTTGTTGGATTAGGTAAGCCACCTAAGGAATGAAAACAACCAAACATAAGTCATCTTCATTTGAGTGATATTCTCAGAGGAATGGTGAATTCTGAGTATGGGAACATATTAACGTAATATTCTATTCTTTTCTTCTGGAGTCATACTGGGGGTGCTCTGGGGACCCTGAGTCTCAGGATCAAACTTGAGGCTCCTATAGGCAAAGCATGCGCCCCATCCCTTTGCACTAAACTTCCTAAGCCCGCTTTATTTTTATTTACTTATTTTGGGTCACACCCGGCGATGCTCAGGGGTCACTCCTGGCTCTGCACTCAGGAATTACCCCTGGCCGTGCGCAGGGGACCATATGAGATGCTGGGAATCAAACTTGGGTCAACCGCGTGCAAGGCAAAAGCCTTACCTGCTGTGCTATCACTCCAGTCAAGCCCCCTTTATTTTTAAGGCAGTAAATTCACTTTTCTTAAAGTTACAAAAAGAGGGAAAACTAACGCATCACTCAACCTCACAGGAAATGTTTCTTCCACAACAAGCACTTTCCCTTCAAATCCTGAGGAGTAAAGAGGCCGTGTGATACGTTCGATTCTGTGCCATATTTGAAGTCATTTTCTTTTGCTAGCTGGCACAATGGTAAGCCCTGGGGCCTGCACAACTTGGGGTCGAAGTGCCTCTTTGAATTCCATACTCCAGGGACTGTTAAGTCCCATCTTAGTTTTTCTGTTGTTGCAATTCATTTGCAGGGAGACTCTATGAGAAGTAGACTTATTCTATCCTATTATTTTAAAAAGTCCCTTTAAAAAAAATTTATATCTAGATATATCTATGGCTGAACACACACCACCCGCACCCAGCCCTGTTTGTAACTACGAATAATTAATTCTCATAGGCCAAGTTATTGGAAAAAGAACATTTTTTTGGTCTATAGACTGAGAGATTGCATAGTCCCAAAAAAAGAAACCTCTTTTGCTATTATCTTCAGTTATAACCAAGCGTGAAAATGACCCGAACTGTTGCGGAAGTTATAAAGAATAAGAGCTGAACTTACTTGATCTTTCCTTCCACTAATCGTTAAGTTACTAATGGCCCAAGCAGCTTCTTTCTGAGTGCCAAAATCCCCCTGTAAAAGTAAAGTAAGGTCACAAACCAGTAAAAAGTCAACCAAAACAATGTTTACTGAACTAAGTTTTAACTCAGTATTTTCCAGGTTTTCTTCTAGCTTTCCCACATCCAGGACTTTTCCTACTCTATTTAAACAAGCCTTTCCACCCAGACGTGTGTGAATTCTCCTGGCAACCGTGTGACAACACATTACTGTTCAATGACACAAGATTAGATGAAATGATTGGTCAAGAGAAATATGGGAATGCACACAACCACTTTACTCAAAGTCAAGTAAAAATATTTCACAAGTTTGAAAAACTGGCAGGGGCTGGAGAGAGCACAGCAAGTACGACACCATTGATCTGGTCCTCTGGGTGTGATTCCCAAACCCATCAATGTTAATCAAATAATGACAATAATGATAATGTCTAACATTAATCGACTACAGTTGCCCTTATCTATCATCCTTTGAAGACAAAAACTGTTTTAGTCATTTAACTATGCATGATTATATGATTCAGCAATCTCACTTTTGAGACTCTACTAATAAAATAATTTCAAGCCAAGTAATACTGTGTATTTTTAAGGCCCGTGATTCCCCCAGTGGGAAGGCAGGGTCCCTTCTGGGGGTGCTGGCATTCACGAAGCAGCCTGGTGACTGTCCTCTCCACAAACCGTCAGAGCAGAGCACAGCGGTGCCAAGTCAGGCAACAGCTCACTGTGGCCACCGGAAATAGAAGACTCGCCACCTGAGCAGGGAGTCACCCGCCCGGGCAGTGCTTGCAGGGGACAGACATGACAGAGCCCTCTTCACAGGTTGGGAATTGTACATCAGCCGGAAAACAAACGCCAGCTCTTCTTAAAGAGCGACCGAGCACATCCAACAGCACGCAGCGACTGTGACCCGGCTGAACAAAAGAACACCTTCCCAGTGCAGTGCAAAGGCCGGGATAGCAGCCCCGAGGACCAGAGCGAAACAAAGGCAAAACCAACCCAAGGGGAGGGGGGGCGCGGCGCACGGTGTGCAAGACATACACCTTCGCCTTCATCCCTGTACATCTCCCCCTCTGACCACTGCCAGCTCACAGAATCACAGTGCTCAGGATCACTCCTGGGGTTCTGGGGAGCCCGTACGCCCTATGGGATGTTGAGCATTCCAACTGGGTCTACTACATACCAGCGCTCTGACCACAACTATAAGATCTCAATATCAATTTGAATACTCACAACACATAGTAGGTTCAAATTAAGTGGGAAAGTATGCATTCCTGGGGTTTGTTAGGCGTAAGCCCTTTCCCCTGGCACTAGGCTGAACACAGGGCGGTTTCCTTACCTTATCCAGAAGGTGTATGATCATGGGCACAAGATTGGCGTCGATCACGGCCTGGACCTGCTGCTGATTCCCAGCGGTGATGTTGGAGAGGAACCACACGGCCTCCTGCAAACAGAGCCGTGTCACAGTCTGTCAGGACAGACCTGGCATCTCAACTCACTCACTCCAGGGCCCAACACGTCATTAGGAATGGTTCCACAATATAAACACAAATCCTAAAACTATTAATAAAGGAGATTCAGCACCCCCCAAAAAGTGTTTCTTTATACTACTCAAGAGTGCTGTCAAAGTAGGTAAATCTTGAACCCCCACAAGATTTAGTATACTCTTCTGTAAAGAAATTCTTAAAAACTAAAGCAGAATGCGCTAGCTGATTGATCATGGCTTACTCCTGGCTCTGTGCTCAGGGATCACTCCTGCTGGGCTCGCGGACCACATGGGGTGGCAGGATTGAACCCGGGTTGGCCACATGCATGGCCAACACTGCCTGTCATCCTCTCTCTTGGGCCCCTGGGCTGCTTTCTGGAACTTCTCAGGCCTTCTTGTGACAGCTGCTCTTGACAGGGCAAAGGGAGTGTTTTCCAATGGCAACGAGACAAAGTGTTTAAGATCCAGGTTTAAGTGTTTAAGTGCCAGGGGAAAGGGCTTACACCTAACAAACGAAGTGTTTAAGTGTTTAAGAGTATCTAGCACTAATAAGCTATGTAAGATAATTGTGCATCTAATCGACTTAATTGATAAAATGCATTAATATGCTATAGGAAAACACTTTCTAGAGTTAAAACAAGACAGAAAAGGACTAGAACTACTGAGTGGCAGGCTCTCTCGGATCAGATCACAGGACCATGCTGAAGGAACCTGTTAGAGATGTTAGGGTGTGAGGCTACTTAGGTGAGCTGTTTTTTGGGTTCTAATCATCGGCAGTGTTGGTTTACAACAGCCTCAGATGCACTCCAATATCAGCAGCACCGGTCAGTGCCCCCTTTCTGCAGCCTCCGCCCCCCCCCCGCCCCCGCACACACACATACACACACTCCCTTCATACACTCTAATAATATTTACAAGTCATTAAACTTACATACTAAAAACTTCCAATCACACAACATTCAACACCCAATCTCCATTTCATCATTTCCGAAAGAGCCAGATTAAGACTATTTACTTCTGGTTTGTTTTATATACGAAAAATTTACTAGTCCACATTATAGAGTCCCTTTACCTCTGCTGAAATCTAAAACACTCTTGAAAACATCACGGACACTTCTCAGGGCTGGTATTTTAAGTATAACCCAGCCACTCTCCCCCGTCCATTGGAAGCACTTACTTTGTTAATCTTCTCCTTGGGGTGCGTCAGGAGTGCCGGGAAGTGCGCGAGCGCATCACAGTTCAGCACGACTTGTGTCTGCTCATCGGTCCCTGTCACAATGTTGCCCACAGCTCGGAGAGCAGCGGTCTGGAACACAAAGGCTGCATCAAAAGCCACCCCCCCCCCAAGAGCACGAGGCAGACCCTAAAGATACATTCACCCCTCATGCCAACCGTCCTTTCCAGCAAGCTGTGCCAGACACAGGGTTTAGGAACCAAGAAGTAGCCAGACAAGACACACTCCCAGCTCTCAGGGTGCCGACACCACTGCACAGACAGCTGACAGAGTAAGAATGTCAGACAAGAGCTGTGGTATCGAAACAAAGACAATATACTTTAGATATACTGCTTCAATAAATTAAGAAAAAAAAACCTTCTTTCTCAACAAAGAAGGGAAGCTGCTTAGCATGATATTTCACTATAATATGAACACAAATCAATTTCTTAGAAAGTTTCATTAGGTCCTTTTTATCACGTTAATTTTTTTTGGTTGTTGTTCAATCCTGGCAGGGCTTAGGGGACACGATGGAGTGCCAGGAATTGAACTTGGGTCAGCCATATGCAAAGCAAGTGCCCTGTCCACTATACTACTGATCACTCTAGTTCTTGTCAAGTTAAATCTTCTGGCCAATTTCTTTTTAGGGTACAAATGGCCCAGTTTTATTTTTTCCCAAATTGATTGCACTCAGGAATTACTCCTGGTGGTGCTTGGGGAACCATACGGGATGCCAGGAATTGAACGGGATGCTGGGAATTGAACGTGATTCGGCTGCACGCAAAGCAAACACCCTTCCTGCTGTCTTATCGTTTGGCCCCAAATTGATATAATTTATATGTCATGAAATTCACCCTCACAAAGCACCCAATTCAGCGGCCATGACTGCGAAACCACCAAGTGTCAAACAACTGATGGGTGGGCTGAGAGACTGGCAGATACCGCAGAGTGCTGCCTTGCACGCAGCTGAGCCTAGTCCAGCCCCGGCACCACGGCTGGTCCCCCAGCCTGCCAGGAGCAAGTCCTGAGCGCTGAGCCGGGTGCTGTGGGAAGCTGCCGAGAGCACAGAGGGCCGACACTGGCCTTGCACGCAGCCAAACTGGGCTCAGTCCTGGGCGCCCCCCACCCCACCCCCCAGCAGTGCCAGACAAAGCCCGGGACCCCAAACCAGCGCTGTAGGAGTTCATCCCCACTGCACAGGCAGAAATATTCCGAGAGCACTTTCCTTCTAAGCGTCACACTAGGCTTCTCGCCTGCCATTCCTGCTTGGTCAAGGCTCACTCTCCCGTGATCGCTGCCTACCCCAACCGCCCCTCCTCTTGTCCCTCAGGACACAGATTTACACAGAAGGACCACAAATGACAACAGGCGAGCAACAGCACAGCGGGGGGTGGCGGGGGGCGCTTTGATCACAGGAGACTCAGGTGTGAGCACCGGCACCCCACACGGACAGTCAGGCACCACTAAGAGTGACCCCCAAGTACAGAGCCAGGAGAATCCCCTAGAATTGCTGGGTATGCACCTCCCATCCAAATAAAAAAAAGAAAACAAAAAACTCCCTAAAAACTAAAGGAAAAAAATTTCTTTTTTGTATGATTGTAATTAAAACCCAACCCCCTTTAGGAAGTCTGTGTGTGAGCAGCGCATTCTAGAACGAAGTGCTCTGGTGCAGGACAGTCACCAAGGCCAGCAGACAGAGGGCGGTGGGACGGGGGTCGGGGGACTGGAAGAAAAAAGGGGAAAAATGACGAGAACAGGGAACCCAAACTCACCTGGACCTTAACTTCCTGGTGGCTGAGCAGCGGAACCAGGTGCGGGACAATCCCCGAGTCGATGACCATTTGGATCTGCTCGTTGCCGGCGTCTGTGAGGTAGGACAGCGCCCAGACCGTATCTACCAGGATCTGGGGAGAAAGCACGGTTCAGAGTGGCTGGGAGCATTTTCTCACCCGCTGGAACTCAGCTCAGTCACTGCTCTAATACCGATAGACGCCATCGTCCTTTGTCCTGGATGTATGTGAGACTGCCCGTACCAGTACGTGCATCTTTCTCCCACAGCCCCGTGGCAAATGCCCGGACGCTGGGAAAGACCATCTGGTCCACACGAAACCCAGAGCACACGGGCTCATCAGAGCAGCTTTATTTCCATCACCAAGTCCAGGGAAGTGTGGAAAAAGAATGTAGCTTGATGTTAATGTTAAAGCTGTTGTATTTTTTCCCTTAAAAAAATTTATGTTGGTTGGGGATGGAGCGATAGCACAGCGGGTAGGGCATTTGCCTTGCACGCAGACGACCCAGGTTCGATTCCCATATGGCCCCCCAAGCACTGCCAGGAGTCATTCCTGAGTGCATGAACCAGGAGTAACTCCTGTGCATTGCTGGGTGTGACCCAAAATAGCAAAAAAAAGAAAAAAAAAGTTGGGCCACACCTGGCTTTTTGCTCAGGGCACCATATGAAATCAAACCCTGGTGGGCCACGGGAAGGCAAGAGCCCCACCCACTGTGCTGGCTCTAGCCCATCCCAGGTAATTCACACCAGGAAAGTCACCTACACGTATGAATGCATTTAAGTATAGCAGGTCACTGTGCTTTCTTTGATATTCTTCATCAGAATTTATAGTCAAAATGAAATAGCAATTTTACTGCAACAAAACAGTACAATTGCACAGAAAAATATACAACAATCTGTTACTTTTATTATTTCAAGGCATTTCTAAAATACAGCCTGTCAGATAAGCCAGAGAAGTTTGAAACCTTTTAACTGTTACATTTTTTTCTGTGGAGTTTGGAACTGAGCCCAGGACTCCATATCTGCAAGGCAAGGGACGAGTTCTTTTCTTTTGGGTTTCCCCAGCACCACACATGGTTGGGCCTGGGAGGGAAACCTTCTGTGGAACAACTCCACGTATGTGGAGGTAGAACTGGTGGTGGCTGTGTGCAAGGCAAGCACCTTCACCCTGTAACCAGCTCTCTGGGCTGCAGAGGTCACGCCTTTAGCTAATGAATATTGTGTATCCTGTTTGTGTTTGATATAGTACATTTCCAGAGTACAAAGGCTTTGCATTAGAAACTGTAAATAAATAAAGCAGCTGATCAAGCTTTGGTCTTGACAACAAATCATCTGTCAACAAACCAGAAATTCCCTACTGTTCCAAGCATTTTATCAACGCAGTTTCCTCTGCTAGTATGGAAGGTTTTCTATTTCTAATACAAGGATGGATGGTCTGAGGTACAGAAAAAAATGTCCTTTACCTCAACCATACTTCCTCCTGAGTTGCCTTTTCCTTTGCCATTTGTGTTGGCACTAGCCTATACTTCCGTTTTTGGGCCACAGACCTGGTGGTGCTCAGGTCAGGGCTTCCTCCTGGCTCTTGCGTTCAGGGGACCCTGTGGGGTGCAGGGGCCTGAATCTGGGCTGGCCTCAGGCAAAGCAAGTGCTGTGATGCTCTGGGCCCTCCTGCCCCTGGTATCATCCTGCGAGAGCACTATGTGGCCATTCCAGGACCCTCCTGTGTAGCCAGAGAGCTCGCAGAGGAGCGGAGGCCCAAACTGATTTACTCACATTTACATCTGTGTGATGAATTAAAACACAAAGAGCTGGAAGGATCTGAAAAGAAAAACAAATTAAAAATATAGATAAAAATCCATACCGCATGATATCATTGAGTCCAACAAACAAAACACTCATTTACCTCCTGAATCGTTTCCATAGGGGGTGGTGGGTCTTTGTGGCGACATAAGTTGACCATAACCCAAGTGACATTTCGTAAGAAAGTTATAGGAATAGATGGACTTATGAAAGAAAGTAAAGGTTTCACGACGCCAAGACTTATGACATAATCTCTACACTGTGGCCCATCACCTGTAGGAAAGATTAATTCAATAATTAGTGAAACATCAAGCACTGGATTCAATATGCTGCCTCTTGTAGCTTACAAACTATTTCCATTTACAAAAATTCTGCAGAGAGTAATATTTAAAGGTGCATGTAAGCTTTCTGAGCAAAGAGCAACAAGGTCTTATGCTATTTGTGTTCATTTACACATTCATGCATATACGCTTGCCACCTATAAAATGCTTAGGCCATCTGAATCTGAGAAGTCTAAGGTCCCATCCAGTGATACTCAGGGGTTACTCCTGACTCTGCACTCAGGAATTACTGCTGGCAGCACTCGGGGGACCAAATGGGATGTGGGGACCGACCCCAGGTTGGTGGTGTGCAAGGCCAACGCCCTCCAGCCGTCTGTCACTCTGGCCCCCCTAGGTTCTTCGCGAGCAGAGCATCACTGCCTTTATCTTCCCTCTCAGCAGAACTTTCACATTAACAAATTTTCAAGCACTGTAAAACATCTCAAAATACTACGAGCAACCAGAATTTCTAGTGCTGATTATCAGCTCACCAAGGTACTCCTGGGCCCACTCGCGCAGCCTGGTTACCTGGCTCTGCACGCTCCGAAACCATGTCCAGGAATTGGCGTGGTCCCGAAAGTGTGGTGACCAGTGGGCTGCAGCCTTATCCCTTATCCACTGGGTCCGAAACCGCAGGACGGGGGTGGAGAGCTTCAGCAGCCAAAATAAGCTGCTCCTTGGTGAAGCCCTGGGCCGGAGCCTGACAGTCTCCCCGTAAGAGAACCACTGCCTTAGAGAACTGCCAACTGGAATTTCTGTTTCTAGAACGCCACTGTAACTCCTAGCATGAAAACCATACTGGAATGTTCTATAACAAAGACACATTCCTTTGCACTATGACCTTTCGAGAGAGAATGCTGCTCTTTTTGAGGGTCCGCGGTGGTTCCTGGCATGGCAGTGCAAATGCATCCTCTAATACAGGACTGACTGTGTTAGTTGGCCGAGCACTGCTGGCTGCTGCCTGGTGCCCAGAGCCCGCCCAAGAGGGCCCCAACCAACCAAACAACTAAGAACTGCTCACTCTTTTAGCGTCGCTGAGTATTCTTTTTGTTGTGGTTTTAATTTTGGGTCACACCTGGTATGCTCAGGGCTCACTCCTGGCATGCTCGGGGGACCACACAGGGTGCCATACCTGAGTTGGCTGTGTGAAAGGCAAATGCCTATTTCTTTGGCCCCACTGCCAGAGTATTCTAATCACTTGTATGAAAACATGATTTTTTTTAAGATATTAAAAGTTGAGTATCTGGAGTTGCGGAGACGACGGCGTCAAGCGCCAGCGTGCATGCTTTGCACACGGGAACTCAGGGCTCAATCCCTGGCACTGCATGGTCCCAAGAAGTGCCCTCAAACACTGCCAGGTATTACCCCGAAAAGAGAAACAAAGCTGAAATATAATAGCTCTGAATCTAAAATATGGCTTAAATAAGGGGGCGGAGGCCCAGAGCGACAGTACAGCAGGGATGGTCACGCCGACTTGGACTCCATTCCTGGATGGGCCATATATGGTCTCTTGAGCCCCGCCAAGACAGACTCTTGAGCGGAGAGCCAGGAGTAGGCCCCGAGCACTGCTGGGGGTGGCCCCCAAACCCAAAATAAATACATGAGTTTTCAAAATAGTTTCACAAATTTTTTTTTAAAATGTAAACTTTTCCTTTCATATTAGCTGTCATCCTTGTTACCTAGTCTCTGCTCGCAATACTCGGGCTAGTTTCCAAGTCAGATACAAACCTATGATGTTTCCCAAGGCCCACACTGCTTGCTCGCAGACGTTTTGATGGGGTGAATGGAGAAGCCTCAGGAAAAGTGGCACAGCATCTGGAGGAGAAAACCAGTCATCAGTGAAGGCTACAACTGTGTTGCAACTTGATCTCAATGGAAAAAAGACTGAAGATACTATACTATCAAAAGCCAGCCTTGGTTTACATAGGAAAAAACCTACCAAAAGTGAAGTCGCACCAAACATTTTCATCAGAATAATAGCAGTGAACATTTTTGACTAGCAGATGACTTATTCAGCATCAAAGCTTTTAATACATGGTGTTTTAACGTTTAATTTTACCAGTCAAATTAAACGAGTAAAAATTCACTCACACCAGGACTTAATTTCAATTTTTAGAATAATTTCTTAGTCTTTACATTATAAAAGAAAAAAGGGTTTTCTTCTAATGGGGGGGCGGGGGGGAGGGTACTATTTAAAAAAAAAACCAACTTAGAAATCTAGAAACAGAAGCTTGGGCCAGGGCGTGTGCCTTGTGCGTGGCCAGCCCAGGTGACCGCTCCCCTGGCTGAGCTCAGCCAACACATGTGGTACAGGGATCGCTCGGAGCAGGGTCAATTATCTCTCCCACTCAACAGCTGCCTTTCTTTAGAGGGAAGAAAATCAGTTTACTCTTTACAACTTTCTTCGGAAGGGAAACATCACTCCGTGAGTCGCGACTTACTGGACTGGACGACTGCTTGCGTCTGCTCAGAGGTCCCGGATGCGATGTTCGTCAGGGCCCAGGCAGCTTCGAACTGTAAAGAAGGACTACAAGACACAGCCTTTAAGAACACAGGCCGACTCTACAGCCAGCCCCCCCCACCCCCCGGCATTTCAAAGCGCCAAACACTGTTTTCACTGAGAGGATGCACCCAGCACTATCTTTCCAGTATAAATACCATACTTTCTCCTCACATGTCCACATGTATATATGTGTAAACAAAACAAACCATTTTAAACCTTCTCTGAACCCATGGTTTCAAAGTTGTTCCCAACACAACTGTTTCAAGGTCCCAACTCCACGCCTCCCTCGTGTCTCCAGTCCTGCCTGCTCCTTCTATGTCTGCTCCAACATGGGATCTCCTGGCGTTAGGAAGCCGTGGGGGCGTGGAGGTGCCAGCTGGGCCTTCTGTGCCACTGTTTTCACTCCCTGAGCTGAGTGGCTTCATGCCACTTTCCCCTCTGACGACTGTGCTTCTGCTGGGCTCTCAGTACTGTGCAGTCTGGTGTCCATGCTTCAGTCACAGCCATTCATCCTTTGATGCTACCCTGGCCTCCTGCTGCCTCAGGGGCTGCTTGAGGTGGCTGGGGGGGGGGGGGTGTGCCAGGAGGTGCCAGAGCCAAGCCAGCTCTTTACGCTAAGAACTCTTTCACCTACCTCCCTCATTTCATAATTAACCAGCAACTTAGCTTCTGAAGGTAAAAAAATTAAACTCACCACCATGTAAGTTCCTCTTTGACCTATGTAGCCTCACCTTTTGGTGTAAAAATACCTAATAGTTTTTTTCCTACCTACTAATATTGAATTCTGCAAAATACATATCCCATTATTTAATAAAAGTAATGTACTTACTTATCATCTCTTTCAAGACAATGGACTAAAATAGGCAATATTCCAGATTTTATTAAGTCATCAATTGGTGGATTTCGATCACTGGATAAGAGTTTCCTATGAGAGAGAGAGGAGGGAAGAGACATACCCTTTGTGATGTTTAATGATCATTAAATTCAAAATCATATTAGACACATTAACAGAAATCTGAATACTCGTCACTAGTATCTCCCTGAAAGCTGCTTCTCAAATGTAAGATGCATTTCTCTAATAAAGATTAACATTTATAGAGACTGGTAATAACCAAGGAAAACTGTATACACTAACCACTTTGGCTACCTCATTATTCTCTTCTGAAGACCTGAAAATTCCTTATATGAAAGACAACCCAATGTTGTACATGGCGTTATCTTTGGATTTAATTTTGATGTCAGAGGAAAAGTGGGTAGGTTCTTTCCATATGGCTTTTACTATGCTAAGGAGTGAAGATGTCAGGAAAACATCCCTGTCATATCAAAATCAAAGGTTATTCAAGTCTAACAACATTTTCATGCCAATGAGGAAAAGGCAATGAGGGGACGCTATAGAGGCTGACGGAGAGAGGCGGAGGTGGACAGGATGAACACCTCTGCTGACACACGCGTGGCCCTTTGGAGGGGTTGTCGTGTTTGGTTTTGGACCACACTGGGCAATGCTCAGGGATTGTTCCTGGTGGTGCTCAGCGGGCCGTGTGGTGCCAGCGCACGCCCAGCCCAGAGTTCCCTCTCCGGGCCCCAGTCCTTAACCAAGCCTGACAAGAATTTGCCTCGTGTGAATTCTCTGCACACTAGGGCCAATCAGACCCTTCTCCTGCATAAGCCGAGTGCCGAGCTCGGTCAGGGCACAGGCCGGCTTCGGCTCATCAACTCTCAGATTGGCGTGTGTGGTGCCAGGGGTCAATCGGGCCCTTCCCTATGCCACGAGTATCACTGGGCATCACCTCTGGCACGCTGACCAGGCTGCAGGCCAACTCGGCAAGAATCTGGCTTTGCCACCTGAACCCGCTGCACTTCCGGCTGGTCTACTTCCATCTTCTTCCGAGACCCTTCCCTCCTATTTCCGCACTGGGAGTGGCGACCTCGGTCTACTGAAAGTCCATTTCGAGTTCTCTGTTTTCACAAAACCATCTCTGAATTCTGCAATATTTATACAGTATAGATTTGCTCCATTTATTTCTGACCTTCTTTAAAAGCAGGAATTACATCACTTGCTTTCCGACAGTTCACAGTATAATTTCCAGCACAAAGTAATAACCTGGTCTTTTAAACTCAGCCTTACTTTTTGTTTTCCTTTTTGGGTGACACCCAGCAATGCTCAGGGGTTACTCCTGGCTCTGCACTCAGGAATTACTCCTGGCGGTGCTCAGGGGACAATATGGGTTGCTGGGACTTGAACCCGGGTTGGCCACATGCAAGGCAAAAGCCCTACCCACTGTGCTATCACTCCAGCCCCGAGATACTGAGTTTTGAAGATAGCACAAAACAAACGCATATCTCATTCATAAAGTTTTGGATCAATTCCATAGTGAGATCATATTTTAGAGCTGGTTAAATAAGATATTACCCTTTTTCACTCTTTTCTTTTCACTGTTTGTTTTTGTTTTGGGGCCACAGGGATCACCCTGGTGGTGCTCAGGGGACCATATGGGGTGCTGGGAATTGAACTGGGGCTGGCGGCATGCAAGGCAAGTGCCCTGCCAGTTGTACTATTGATCTGGCTCCTCTTTTTCACTCTTTGTCGTGTGGCTCCATTCAGTGTCACTGATTGACTCTTGGTTTGGGGGCCACACTTGGCAGTGGAGGCAGTGCCTGGGGGCCTTGCATAGGATACTGGACCTGGGCCTCCAACATGAAAACATGTACTCAGCCCCTTGATCTATCTCTCTGGCCATGGAATATTTAGAATTATGTACATAGGGTTCAGAGCCATAGTCCAGTGGGAAGGGCCTTTGCCTTGCACCCGGCTGCTCTGGTTCCATCCCTGCCATCCCATATGGTCCCGCGAGCACTGCCAGCAGTGATTGCTGAGAGCAGAGCCAGGAGTTACTCCTGAGCACAGCAGGGTATGGCCCCCAAACTATAAAAACAAATCACTTAATCACTTTAATCACTTAATCCCCATTATTCATCAATTTACTCGAGCGGGTGCCAGTGACGTCTCCATTCATCCCGGTTGCGTGCTAGCGTAGCCCAATGGTATCTGTTCGTTGTAGGAACATGTAGAGCCTCAA
>JAOXYA010000009.1:8368714-8400642 GCA_028565675.1 Sorex palustris | reverse complement strand
ACAAAGACTATTGACATTGAAAATAAAATAGTAAAATAAATGAATCCTTTGCAATTTAAAGTACAATTAAAGACAATATATGTAGGTATAATAGTTACTTCCCATACAAACATAAAATTTTAGTGCACTTAGAGAAACATCAATTTCTTTTTTCAGTAGCAAAAAGGCCAGAGAACCATAATGAAAAACAAATTGTTTAATTCCACAACCTAAAGGATGGCAGAGTTGGTATTATCAGCCATGTTTTATTCTCAAGAATGCATGTTTGTATCTAATATTTATTGTCGTATAGGCAATGAGAATAGTTAAGTGTTTATAAAATCAGTGTAATGATTCCTTTCCCTCCATTGAAACAGTTGCTCTACCTTAAATATTTAAAATTGTATAGAGTATGCATTTTCTTTCTTTTTTACCAGCCTCTCTTTGATACATCTACATATATATATAGTGTGTATATGTATAATGTATATAATTTATATATAATATATATTTCAGCATATACATAAAACAGCATATATAAATGTTATGTGTACATAATGTGTGTATACTGCATATATATAGCAGCACACATATGTTTTATATATGTATATGTACAAAAATATGTTCATATAAATTTTATAGGGTAATGTAGTACCATAGTTTCATCTTTGTCATAAGAAAGAATGTTTTAAATCTTATATTCTTTTTAAGAACATTCATGTGCTTGAGAGCTATTATAGATATTAACGCTTTGTGTATTTCAGTGTTCAATCTTTGGCACCATATCTACCCTGGTTCACCACTATGAGTCATCTTTGAATAAATTCTGGACTGACCCCTGAGCAACACCTGATGAAGCCCAAATACAAACATATAGATAAAAATTCAGTCTGGGAATATAGCTAAGAGGAGAAGCACATGCCTTCCCTATTAAGCCTCAAGTTTTATTTTTATTGTTCTTGGTGTGCTTTCTGGACAGCAAATCATTCAAGCTATCTATACCTTATTGTGTTGTGAATGTACACTTTTAATAAATGGTCAAAAATGTTTTTTATATTTTTAATAGTCAAGCATTTAAGGGAAATATATAATTGCTATGATTTTTATTCTTTAGTTGTAAATTAACAAAGCTTTTTTTTTATTTCTTTCTTTCTGTGTTTGGGCCACACTTATTGATGCTCAGGAAACCATAAATTGTTCTGGGCATCGAATCTGAGTCTTTGGAGTGCAAGCCAAGCACCCAATGTGCTGAACTTTTGCTTCAGCCACTTCATTTATTTTTAATTAATATAGAAAACATCCTTTTGACAGTGTTTTCTAATTTTGTACACATTTGATGTTCAATACCAAAAAAATTACTCTGTTAAGATTTCTTGATAGTATGTCTAAAAAGCCTTTAGTCATTGTATTTTTAAAATATATCATTTTCCAAAGAGATTAATGACTACTAGAAAAGTTTCTCAAAAAAAATTTAAGAGATCAGGTTATCACTGAACATTCTTCTATAGGACAAAATCTTCCAGTTCTTCTGCCTTGGCATTGGTCTTCTCTGGTTAATTTAGTTGGTTTGTAGTAAATGACTTAAAGGGTGACCTAATCTCTAAATATTGCTCTGTGAAATGTTCTGTATTTTGTGTCTTTTATTTACTTTTGTGGAGTCTATATTTCTCTATTCAACCGCAAATCTAGTTTTATATTCCCCTGTTACTTTCCTTAGCAGAACAAACACTATATTATTATTTTTTTAACAGTAATAGTTGGCTGCTGCCCTATAGCCCCGGCTCCCCTCCCCTCAGCTACAGAGGGCGTCTGGTGACAGTGCAGTTGGGTGCTCTGCAGCTGAGTACTCATTCTTAATAAGCTATTCGTCTTGCCCGTTCCCCACCCTTGTGAGTGGGACCAGGAGCCTCTGAACAGTCCCTGCCTGGCAGAAGATGCAGGTGGCGGGTACAGCCGAGGAGGCAGTGAGGAGCTCGCCTGTTGCCCACGTGAGGCTTGGGACCTGTCCAGATGGGATGTCCAAGAGGGAGCAGTGCTCAGGGCACCTCCATCACCTGGTGCCGTGTGTGTGCGCGCTTACCTGGGGCTCAGAAATAGACCTGCACAGCCCCGAGCTCACAGATACATCGCTGGCAGTGGAAGCTTCTTCAGGAGTTGGTGGAACGAAGGTGGAAGCCTTCCCGTGCCGGCTTCCTCACAGCTGACCCTCACCCTTTCATCAGTTTGCAGGTATAAAAGGGTCACATGGTTTACATAAATCCTGTCATGTTTCTACTTTTATTTTTTTCCCTGGCTTTTGGGCCACACCCAGCAGTGCTCAGAGGTTACTCCTGGCTCTGGCCCAGGGATCACTCCTGGGGTTCTGGGGATTAAACCTGGGTCGGCCGTGTGTGAAGCAAACACCCAACCAGCCCCGTTTATACTTCTGATGAATGAAACATACAAGAACAACTTAAGAAATCATTCTCAAGTGTTTAATTAAAATTCATATAGCATTTCACAGGGATATTTAAATTTCCACTGACTTATACTTTAAAATCCTTTTGCACAACATTTTGAGGTTAACTACATGCTAAAAATCTACAAATGTACAACACAAAAATACATTTGGAGTCCATTCCAATGCAAGTTTAAAACACTTTAATTGCAGACAATGTAAAGATATTTAAAAACCAAAAACTACAAAACGAGCACATAAAAGTTTTCCCTTTTGAATATTTAATAAAATACTGCTCTGTATAAGACCTAATGAAAAATTCCAGTTACTTATAAAATAGTTATGTGAGAAAAAAATGAAAATATGTAGGTATGAAACACACCTATATTCTCTAAACAAGCAAAATGTTGAATACTTTGATGGTACCTCAAATCAAGACAGGTGAAAACACTCAGGAGCAACTGCTTGCAGGCAAAAGCAGATGGGGGCGGGCGGGAGGTGGGCAGCTCAGTAGCGCGGAGCTCAGTATTGAGTCTAACAAGAGACCAGCTGACAGCCCCTCTCGCTGGAAGGGAAGGCGAGGATGGGCCCACTTCGGATTCCTCATCCCTCCTGCTTCAGGAGCAGGGAGGAGAATTTGGCTACCAATGACAGAAACACCCCAAACGAAATTACTTGGGGTAGTTTAGTCAGTAATAAAGCAACTGCTGAAACAAGATAGCAACAAATGAGGAAAAAAAGACCATTTTTTGAGGTTTAGCAATGTAAAACTTTGGAAACCAGAGTCCCAGTCACCAACTGCAGGAGAGAGGCGGGACAGACTGACTGAGCGAGGCACTATCTGCACACACACACGCACACACACTGCATACACACACTGCATACACACATGCATTGCAAACACACGCACATCACAAACACACACACAGCAAACACAGACACAGCAGACACACAAACATTGCAAACACGCATAGCAAACACATGCACACACAGGAAACACACACAGCAAAACATGCACACATAGCAAACACACAGCAAACACGCACAGAGCACACACACACACACAGCAAACACACACACAGCAAACACAGACACATAGCAAACACAAGCGCAGCAAACACACACACAGCAAACATATAGCAAACACACATGCACACACACAGCAAACACACACACACAGCAAACACACGCACAACAAACACATGTACACACATACAGCAACCATGCACACACACAGATCAAACACACACACATACAAGCAGGAGAGTGCTGACAGTCTTAGCTGCAAACCCTTAGTTGAATCCTGCTCTTCCCTTACCAAGAAGGCTCTTGCTGTGTGAGTCTGAACTCAGAGCAGCCTGGACCTTACGCACCAGGGCAGCCCGGATCACGTGCCCTGGGGACACCTTCTCCTGACCTGGACGGAGAAACGTCCCAGGAGAAGTCGGTTTCACCAACAGACAGAACGGACGCAAGGGTGCTGCTGCGGCCTGGGGCTCCTTGCGGGCAGGCTTTGGGATGGACACGGTGATGGTCACCACCATTCTCCTGATCAGTTGCAGTTCCACACAGTAAAAACACAAGCTGGAAGCTGGGGAACCAATAAGCCAAACAGCCCGCAAGTCCCAACAGCTGGTCCAGGGGTGCTTGGACAATGGCTGTGCAGGCTGGACCTTCAAAGGTGATCTGGGCACTTCCTGCCACACCAGGTAAACCCAGACAATCCTGGGACAATGTACGGTTCGCAGAACAGTGGATTCAAGAGGAAGTAGACCCTGCAGGTGTGTCTCCTTGACCTGGAGCTTCAACACTGAGCTCCGCGCTACTGAACCGCCCTCGTGCTCCCGTGCCCTCCTCCGGGCCGCTTCTCCTCGACACCAGGAGGGACAAGCCAGGCCCGACAAGAGAAAAGGGAATCCATCACAGAAACGCTGCCTCCAGACGCCTATCCCTGCCGCCGTGCGGGGACAGCCAGCTCGCTCTATCTGTTGGTTCTAAATCAGCTACTCAGCCCTCTGAAGAGCAGCAAAGTCCCCAACTGGAGCCAAATCGCACCTACAGGGGCGACTCCTCTGTGAAACTGAGTGTCAAGATTTCAAACACTAGCCTCCATGATATTTATTCAGTCAATGAATCTAGCCGACGTGCCGAACAATAACTTTCAGAAGAAACTATAAAGAGGACTGACGAGCTCGGCAAGATCAATCTTCAAAATTCATTCAGTGTGCCCAGAAAACAAAAGGGAAAAGCAAACGTGCCCAAGCAGGAGATTTGGAAAGGCTCCTTCAGTGAGCGGGTTCAGAGACGCAGTCGCCTGAGTTCTGTGGGCTGGGAGCGGGCTGGGGAACCCGACAGGGCCGGTGCTGTGTCTCCCCGCCTCCATGGCGCTGTTTCCGAGTGTCCCGGGGTCCCACTTTCTCAGACACACATCCTGCACGTGGTGTGGCAGACGGGGCCCTTGAGGCAGTAGCAGAATGAGGCTCCCGGACCCCCTGCAGGGTGGGTGGCCAGCGGCTAGGACACAAGACACTTGCTTGCATCGTCCCAGTGCTGGACACCCCAGGCATTCTGCAGACTGGGGTGTCGACAAGCGCCCAGAGAAGGAGCAGAAAATGGCAGAAGTGTCAGAGCAGTGACAGGTGACGGGGAGCTTACGTGTCAGGAAGGAGAGACACCACTGAGCAACAAATACCCTACGAGCACAGAGACTTGCAGAAGGAACCCACTGCTGAGGGGCACGGTTGAGAATTGGTGACTTTAAGACTCAGTCGGGCTTTCAATGAGCTAAACACAGTGAGAGAACAAGCAGCTTCATAGAAAGAGGGACGGTTCCTATGCTGTAGAAAGATAACTTCTTTAAAAATATATACCTATCACAAAAAACAAACAAACAAACCAGGAGGTGAATATACATGTATGTATAAAAACTCAGGCCCTGGTACCTTCAAGGAATTTTCACCAATTCTAAAGTGATTTCGACTGCCACAGCACGAGCTCCACGCACCCACACACGACAGACAGCTTAAAGAAGGCGCGAGGGCGAGCCACAGCCTGGAGCACAGGCACCCGAGCAGCCGACGGGACATGCAACAAGAACAGTCCACCATCCGTAACAACATGATTCAGACTTGATACTTATCCGAAGAGCGACTGGAGATCAGTGGCCGTACCCTGTAAATTTGGAAGCTTCATTGTTTCAGAAATGACTAACGCTAGTTCCGCAGTGAGCAGAGAAGCTGCTCGAGCCCGGACGGCCCATCTCGTTCTGAGCGGCCAGAGGAGAGACGGTTTCTCAGAGACGAAACTCAGAGGAAAGCCAGACGACGGCACCGCCACCCTCTGACTGCGGGTCCAAGGCCCCTCGAGATGCGGGCACAGCAGCCGGACACACGGAAACGACACAGTTCCCACACAACGCTGCCACCGCGGCAAAGAGCATCCGCCGTCAGTGACGGACATCACAGGCTCAAGTCTCTCAAGCTCTGCGTCGTTATCCCTTGTTATGCAACAGGGCTCATAACGCAGAGGGCGGGGGGCTGCGAACGGGGGGCCCACGGTCGCACCCCCTGGCCAGCGCGCTTGGCCAGCACTTTTTCTGCAGCATGGGGGTTAGCTGGCTCTCCCCTCCCCCACCTTTTTACAGCTTAGTTGAGGTATGATTGCTAGAAGCCAAACTGCACGTATCTAAGATGTGCAACTCGCTATGCAATCTTTTAAACAGCATGAAAAGGCCCTGAAAACAAGATTATGTACAACTGAAATGGTTAAAAACAGCACATTTTGAGTTTCATGAGACAGGGATGGGATTATGAACAGAGGGTGGAAGAGGAGAGAAACTATGTCATTCCAGGTACCAAATTTATTCAGGTTTGGAAATGCCAAAATTGACAGCCAGCTTTCTTGATTTCCTCCTGGACGAGCTGGCTGGTGCTTTCCGGAGGGGGGCGCCCTGGCCCTGGGCAGGGCTGTCTGAGGGGCCCGCGGGTGTGGGCTGCAGTTTGGGTGATGGCTTGCCAGGCGCGGCGAGGGGTGCGGGCTGGCTGGTCTGAGGGGCGGTGGCTGGGGAACTCTGGGTCTCCTTATTCTCAAAGCTCTTTTTGCTTGCAACTCGCTTTTTAGTGACCTTTAAGGAATAAAAGCGTCATTCATTACCAATAAACACCCCAAAAGCTAAGATCTGAAAACACCATCAAGCATGCTGCTACTCTGCGAACTGGTGCCTCCTTATAACATCCAAACTGACTTTTAGGAAAATCAGGAAATACAGTTGTAAAATGTGCAAAAACTCTCCCCAACCTAAGCAGAAAAATATTTCTATTTTTGCTGTCAAGGCCCTCTGCTACCCAGGCAGCAGGGAAGCGGCTCCCAGCTAGGGTACAGGCCTGGCAACTGCCACACCTGCCTCCCTGTGCCAGCACGCGGGGAACCGCACTGAAGGGGACAGGCATGTGGGGAATCGCACTGAAGGGGAGCCTCCCCGCCCCCCGGAAATGGCCAGCACCACCCACAGCAAGTATTAGGATTGTCATTTTCACCAAAACGACCACCTCCAGCGATGATTAGCAGAACACAAACCTCCCTCCCGGGAAGCAGGTGGTCCTGGAGAAAGCAGAGTCTGTCCTGAGAGCTGGCACATGGAGAAAGGGCCTGCCCGGCACTCACCTGCAGGGGTATGAACTGGTGGTGCACCCCAGCGGGCGGCCCGGCAAAGGCGGTGTGGTGGAAGGCCTTCCCGGGTGCTGGCGCGCCCCACGGCAGGGAGCTGGGCAGGTGGGCAGGCGGCGGCGGCACGATGGTGGCTGCAGAAACCCACAGGCAAGTGCTCTGAGGCGCTGGCAGAGCTGGGAGACGCACGATGGAGCCCTGACTCCCCTTCCCAGGGGCCCGTCCTCCCCCTCCCCCCGCACCGTGGGCCATGAGAGGTGCGAGGGCTTACCTGGTCCCAGGGTGAGGCTGCTTCCATAGTGCTCCCAGCCTACAAAGCCAGACAGACTCTAGTCGGGAAATCTGCACTGCACGGGACACGCAGCACCTTTTTTTCTACCCCACCATATCGACAGTTCAGGGATGTGCTCTGGGGCGGGCACCTGGCAGTGCTCAGGGCCCCCTCAGGGTTCTACACTGAGAGGTCACTCCTCAGGGGCAGGTGCAGGGGCCAGATGGGAGGCCAGGAACCAAATCTTTCGGGCTGCCTCCAAGGCAAGGCCCTCCCTGCCGCGCTGCTGCAGGGACCGGCATTTCTCAGATGTCTGATTTGCTTCTGATGAGTGCAGTGGTCCGGGCGTCCCACCCTGGGTCCGTGGGTCTGCGTGGCCGTGAGGTCCGCCTGGCAGGGCTCACAGCCCTGGGGACCCTTGCACTGAGCAGTTCCACTCTCACCCGCTGCCCCAGCAGGTGGAGAACTATGGTTGAAGCTGGCAGGCCCCTTGAACACCTCTTGGGGAGCTCCAGAAAAAAGGGGGGAGTGGGAGACCCCTAATGAAGAGTCAATCTGGTTGATGAAGCATCATCAGCCTTTCCAGCACCGACAGCGAGGGCCACACTTGTGCGGGTTCAGGTGTCAGACGTGGGGAGGGTGTTAGTTTGCCTTGCGTGCAGCTGACCCGAGTTCGATCCCTGGCATCCCATATGCCTCCCTGAGCACCACCAGGAGTGATTACTGAGTGCAGAGCCAGGAATAACCCCTGAGCATCACCGGGTGTGACCCCCGAACAACAACAACAAGAGTAACTTTCTGAACCTGAACTTACTCATTGGCATTCACGACCAGGGTGTGAAGACGCTTACTCGACCAGGTAGAAGGGCTGAGACCTAGGTGGTAACTGTCCACGGAGCTGAGCACTGAACCAATAAGCGCAGAATGTCCACTGACTAGTGCATGTGGTATGGAATAAAGAGGCAGGCGGAGTCCTAGAGAAGTTTTTGGACAGAAGATGGCCGAGAGCCCGATGGCCGAGAGCTGGGAGCAGGAGGATTCTCAGAGAAAAGACGGAGGACCCCACAGGTTCTCCTTAGGGCAGATCTTTGTGTGTGTGTGGGGGGTGCTCGGGGTTACTTCTGGCTTCTGTACCCAGTGTTACTCCTGGCTCTTTCTCAGGGATTACTCCTGGAAGTGCTCAGGGGACCCGATGGGGTGCTGGGGATCAGACCCAGCTGGCCATGTGAAAGACAAGTGCCCTTCCCGCTGACCATGGACCTGGAACGACTCCACCTGGCCTCCCCGCCCTTACATCCTCAAGGTCGAATTTCAACCCCAATCACCTGCTGGCGGCAGCGGCAGGCACCCCCGACCACTGCCTCCCTGCCTTGGAGGCGGTTGCTGCCCCTTTCGAGAAGAGGCCGCAGGCTACTTCTTACAATTCCTTCTTTCATTGCCTAACATGTGATTATTTTTGGCACCCTCAAAATGATGCTTCCTTTGAAGAACCTTCGTTGTCTTCTGGGGGGCCCACCTGGCAGTGCTCAGGGCTCACTCCTGGCTCTGCACTCAGGGGACCACAGGGGACACGGGGAGTGGAATCCGGTTAGCCGCATAAAAGCAAACACTCGGCTGTACGAACTCTCCATCCCGGCCCAACACTGAGCAGAGCCAGCGGTCTTACCGGTAGGCTGGGGGTAAATCGGAGGGATGGCTCCGGGTGGGACGGCAGCGGGGTAGGTGGGTGGAGGAAACATGGGCGGAGCCAAAGGGAAGTTCATTCCGAAGGTGCCCTGCAGAGGAATGAGGCGTGGTGAGGCCCCGGCAAAAACGTCCGGGACAGCCACGCGGGAGGGGGCAGGCCGTCCTCACCAGCTGCTGGAGGGCGGAGAATGCGGCCCTCTCCTGGGCCTCGCTTTCCGAGGGACACTGGGGGCCCTGCACCAGCAGGCCGTTGGACAGTTTGACTTGGCAAATCGTCATCGTCTGCAACAGAGAAAGGGCATCTGGGAATCGCCGCCCGCGCCCCCAGGCCAGTGCGGGCACACGGAGCAGGAGAGTGGCCAGTGCCCACCCACGCCCGTGCCACAGGCCTGCAGGAGCTGGTCCGGCCTCTGCCCGCTGTGAAGGAGCGCTTACAGCAGCGCTTAGGTATGAGTTGCCTGGGGTGCGTGTGGCCCTCGTGAGACTCAGGCATGGGCGGGGCCGCTGTGCGAGTTCTGTGCCTGGAGCTCCAGTCAGGATGACTGGGGAAGACACGGGGCCTGCAGACAGTGACTGCACAGGAGTCGGGGATGCCCTGGAGACGCCCACCAGTCTTGGGGTCTCAGGGTCTGCCTGTCTCACTGAAGAACTGCCAACTGCGAAAACTTTTCATAAAGGGTTAACCGCTGAAATCAAAACGATTCCGCGCTTCTGGCCGTCTATTCACATTTGACAGCGCCTGACACCGGCTTGTCTTTGTATCCTGGCAACGTTTCTTAGAGGCCCCTGAACCTCCCACAGCGCGTCTGTCCCCGATCCCCGGGCACATGGCAGACGGGGTGTGGGCCCAAGCACACAGCCCAGCCCCAGCCAAGCGGGACCTGTTGAGAACCACAGTCCTGGGGCAGGTGCACCACAGCCCCCAGCTGGCACCTGCAGTTCCCCAGCACCGCACACCCTGGCCAGCACCTGGTCCCGCAGCACCGCAGACTCCGACCAGCACCTGCAGTTCCCTGGCCAGCACCTGCAATTCCCCAGCACCGCACACCCTGGCCCGCACCTGCAGTTCCCCAGCACCACAGACCCCTAAAGACGCGTGTGTACAAGCCCTGAGCACTACACTGTGAGCACAGGAGGGAAAGGGGAGGAGGAGGGAATGGCTGCAAGTGCGATCTCTGACGTCCGCAAAGAAAACCACTTTGAGGCTGGACAGTGCAGTGGGAAAGCGGCTGGCTTTGCACGGGGCCAACCTGGGTTCGTTCCCTGGCATCCCTGATGGCCCCCTGAGCACTGCCGGGAAAAGTCAGCCTTTGTGGGGGCAGGAATGTGGCCCATGGGGCAGCGTGCGTGCGTGTCTGCCCCACGACAACCAACCAGGAGGAAGAAGCTGGAGGCACCTCCAGCCCCGCCTGCCGCCCCCCCCCCCGCGCTAGCCCCCCGCTGCCGCACACACCTGTGGTGTCCGCAGGAAGGAGAAATCGGGCTGCGGCACGCCGACGAGGGAGCAGAGCCGGCAGAGCTCGGTGACGGAGCTGGGCACAGGCGGGAGCTGGCTGGGTGCGGGCCAGCAGGCGTTCTCCATGGGCAGGACGTGCCGGTACTCAGCGCCGGGGCCGCTGTCAGCATGAGAGCCTGCCGAGACCCAGAGGACAGAGCTCTGTCAGGGGCCGGCCAGACACCACCCCAAGGGCAGGTGAAGTGGCAGGAGGCGGCTCAGTGCTGCCCAAGCCCTGCTGAGAACTCAGCCACTCTAAGTCACCACGACACATGAGGAACGTAATGGATTTAAGCTACAGGAAACAGTTGGCTGCCCAAACTACCATCCCGACGCATTAATGAATGTGTTTTTTTTTCCCTTTTTCTTTTCCCCCCCTTTCGAGTCACACCCGGCAATATTCAGGGGTTTCTCCTGGCTCTGCATGCAGGAATCACTCCTGGCGGTGCTCCGGGGACCCTAGGGGATGCTGGGGATCGAACCTGGGTTGGACGCGTGCAAGGCAAACTCCCTCCCCGCTGTGCTATCGCTCCAGTTCCATAAATATGTGTTGCTGACAGGGAACTTACACCCCTGACATCTTTTTTCTTGGGGCCACACCCAGCGGCCCTCAGCAGCAGCTCTCTGCTCAGGGACCACTCCTGGCGGCCTCAGGAGACCTTCTGGGATGCAAGGAGATCGAATCTGCACCAACCGCACTCAAGGTACGCGCCCTCCCTGCTATGGCGGTCCTCTGCACTGACACTGAAGCTTCCTGTAAGGTTTTGGGTCACACCGGCCGATAATCAGGGCTTCCTCCTGGCTGGCACTCAGGAGGGACTCCTGGCCAGGGGAACTCAGGGTGGGCCCATGCAAGAGCACTCTGCCTGCTGTCCCAGTGCTCCGGGCCCACCACTGAGATATTCCAGTGCTTTCCGGGAGCTGACTGAGCGTCATGGTTAAGTTTGGAGGCTCTAGTTTCAGCTCGATTTCTCCAAAATGCCATCTTACACCCCGAGACTCATGGATGAATCTTTCTCTGATGCAAAACGATACTCTTAAAGGTTTTCCTGGAACCGAGGTGTCAGCGCTGCTGGTGGCAGGGCCCAGGCACAGTCAGGGCCCAGGACAGGCAGGGTCACTGCTGCAGCCCCACAAAGGGGCCTCTGCTGGGGCTGCTGCACGTCCAAAGGGCAGAGTTTGGCGCCACCCTGGACAGCCACAACCTGAGCTTCCGGTGCCCGGGCACCAAGGGTTTCCAACACACAAAAAGTTACTTGGTTTTGAAGCAGAAAGCATCTTTCCTGTTCTGTACTGGAGCCACACCAGTGGTGCTCAGAGCTCAGTACTCTGGGGTGCTCGGGCCAGTGATGGGACCACCCCGCACAGGTGCGCCTCTGCCCTCCGAGCTAGATCAAGCCTGGAAGCATCTTTTACTTTATGGCAAACGCGAATTTTTTTCAAAAGCAGGCCTGTCACCGGTGACGGTTTTCTAGATTACTGTTACCTCAGTCGTCTAGTCCGACTTTTATCAGCACGTAAGGGCTCCCACCTGAAACTGAGCAAGGTTGACTCAATGGACCATAATCTACTTCTCTCGAAACTGTGATGCCCTTCAGAGAAGCTTCAGTCCTTACGGATTCTGGGCTCATCACTTTACGTGGCAGGTGTTTTTCAGGTAGAAACACTAAGGTCTGAAAAAACACTAAGGAGGAACATGTGGACTCTTTCACTTGATTTTCTAGCTTGTTCTATTTTGGGTCACAACCCAGCAATGCTCAGAGGTTACTCCTGGCTCTACACTCAGGAATTACTCCTGGAGGTGTTTGGGGGACCATATGGAATGCCGGGGATTGAACCTAGGTCTGCAGCATGCAAATGAAATGCCCTCCCTGCAGTACTATAAGTCACCTGATTATTTTTAAATTACAGGTGGGAAAAAAAAAACTAGAATGTGAAAAGTCTTTCCTGGCTTGGGATCCACCGGATGAGGAATACTTATTGCTTATTGGAAACAGCACAATTTAATCACAAGCACACAGCCACGGACAGCAGATAGGGAACTACGGGTGTGTGTGTGTGGGGGGGGGCTGTGAGAGGGGAGTGTCATGAGACTGACACGGGCATGAAAATCATACTCCTTTCTCTTACTCTTGATTTGTCTCTTTTAAAAAGATCAGCTTCACGGGTAAAGAAAGCCCTGCTGGAGAGAGGCTGGCCTGGAGCCTGAGTGGTGATGGGCGTGTTTGTCCACTTCACTTACTTGGCTTTTTGCCTTGTTTGGCCTGGGAGGAGGGTCCCCGCTCTCCTCTGTTGCTTGTGGAGACGGTGGCTTCATTTCCAAACTGCTTCGTTTCGTTCCTATGGTCCGCAAGGCCAGAGCTGTCTATTTTCAGAATTTCCTTGAGCATCCGTGTTCCCTTCTGGTGGTCACAGGGAGCAAGCGGGGAGGAGGGAAAGGCTGGGGTTAGGCACAGGGCACGCCTGTGCCGTGGGTCAGCATGCAGATACAGATGCAGAAGCCGGGGAGAGGGCAGAGGGAAGGCAGGGGCAGAAGTGGAACCGCCCACCCCACCTCGGGCACAGAGCCGACCTGGGCCCTTCTGCCTGATGCTGCACCCCACTGCTGGGCAGTGATGGCCGTGAAAGCAGCTCTCACTTTCCCGTGTCTCGACAGGAGCAAGGAGAGGGTGGCCCCTGCCCCGTGAATCCCTTTCCACTCTGGGGACAGTAAGGGCACCGCAACTAGTCAGGGCCGTGGGGAGACAGGCGGGAGCCGACCGGGAGAGGGTCCCTGACAGACGCGCCTGCCAGTACCAACCAGGGCGAAGGACTGTGGGGACAGGTGTTCCTCCTGCGGTTCTTCACGAGGAGCCTGTCCTTCATTTTCTTTGTGGAGATTCAAGGATGCTAGAATGTTCTCAATTCCGGGGCTTGGCTAAAAGAACAAAGACTTTAGGCTTCAAGCTGACAGCACACGAATACGGAGAAAGCGGAGTTTCACGTGCACAAGCGATCATTTAATTTCACCCAATCATCTGCCCCAGTGAGAAATTGAATAAATGGTCTTTTACCTTATTAGCATTTGGAAGACCTGCCGTCTTCTGGTTTCCTGTGACTTCCGCATTTTCATTTCTCTTCAACAGCTTAATGTTAGATTTTCCAGGCCCTCCAGGCGCCTAGAAAAGGGTGAGAATGAGCTTTGTGTGCAAATAAACTTTATAACTACTACTTGTGTTCCAAGGGCTGGAGCTATAGCACGGTGGCAGGGCGTTTGCCTTGCACACGGCCAACCGGGCTGATCGGGTTCGATTCCTCCGCCCTTCTTGGAGAGCCTGGCAAACTACCGAGAGTATCCCGCGCCCGTATGGCAAAGCCTGGCAAGCTCCCCGTGACGTATTCGATATGCCAAACACAGTAACAACAAGTCTCACAATGGAGACGTTACTGGGCCCGCTCGAGCAAATTGATGAACAAGGGGAGGACAGTGCTACAGTGCTACTTGTGTTCTAAATAAATCATAAAAAGTGTGAACTTTTATGTGCTATTTCCCCCTTTATATCCTAAGGTTAAAAAGAAGGCCTGTAAAGTAGGTGATGCAAGCAGTTACATCTGTATCATCAGCTTCCCAATATTTAATATTCCCTTCAACGTAAGCAAAAAGGCAGAACAGCGAGTTAAACTGTATTTCAACAGAATTTGTTTTTTTTTTCAAATCTTAAAGACCTGATACTTTAGCATTAATTTTTTAGAATTTCCTGAACAAGAGTCCATAAGCTTCACAAGAGGTCCACGGCACAAAATCTTGATACATTTCTCCTCTGGAAGCAGGAAAATGGCCCCAGAGCTCCAGTGTGGGAGGAAACCGGGTGCCCTCCCTGGCAGCGCCTGGTTCCCAAGCACAGAGGCAGGACACTGACAGTGCTGTGTGTGTGCATGTGTGTATGTATCTCTGCTTTCTGAGTAGCTGCTCTGTGCCAAATATACTCTTTAATATAGTGCGAGCTTAGAAGAGATCTGATTTTTAAAATCTTCCCTTCAAATATGCATACAGAAAATGCACGTCAGGTATCAAAATAACGTGGCATTTTAGGCTGAAACTGCTTTGGTTATGAAGCAGACACGAAACATGACCTGCAAGAGCCACCTCATCTGCTCTGCAGTCAGCCGTGACTGCGATGCTGGCACACGCACGTTCAACAACACATTCCACATCATTCACGCATGTACAGGTGTGTGTTCGCTCACAGGCCTGGGCCTCGAGCATGCTACGACACACGCCAGCTCAGTGAGGAGTGTCTGGACAAACCAGAGGTCAGACTGAGCCGTACTGGGGACAGAAAGATCCCCGGGAGCACCAGGCTGCCCTGGCTGGCCGAGGGGGGCCCCTCAGGGTGCTGGGACCAGTCCCGAGGGGAGGTGTGGGCCCCCTGGGGACCCCAGGACTCTCAGTGTCCCGGGCGGAAACTCTTGAACCTCAGGAGCCGGAGGGCGTGTGGGCGCACACGTGCCATGTGCCATGTCCGTGCAGGGCGTCCAGGCCTCACACGTGGACGGGCAGCTCAGCCTCCCGTGGCCTGCCTTGGTCCCCGTTTCACGCTCGTTTTCCATCCAGCCGCCTCCCAGAGACGGCAGACACAAAGGCAGCCCCACTCAGACCACAGCGACTTCCTGTACCCTGGAAGCACGGCCACTGAAATCCATCCTCGGGAGCGACTGCGGTAGTGAGGGGCCAGCATCCCCGTGTGGCTCCCGGGCACTGCCCCCAGGAAGGCCGCCCGGCAGAGTGCTCACCTGCTTGCCGGGCCCTCGGTGTGGCCGGCTCTCGGCCTTGGCACTCCGGGACTCTTCTTTAACTGGAGACAGGGAAAGGGGGATTTGGGCTGTGATCAGAGACTGCGTCTCCCACACAGACCCCCTGTGCTCAAATTCGCTGGAATGGCAGAGAGAGAGAGAGAGAGAGAGAGAGAGAGCGGCAGGGGCCCAGGCACAGGGACCGTGGTGTCTGCCTGACAGAGGAGGAGGAGGGAGGGAAGCAGGGGAAGGGGCAGTGCAGAGAAGGGTCAGCGAGCGCAGGAGGACAAGGTGAGAGGAGGGAAGAGGGAAAGTGGGAGAGAGAAGCCCCCCGGGCAGAGCCGGAGGCAGGAAAGGCAGGGGGTCTGCAGGGGAGATCAGTGCCCGGCTCTACCACCCCCTCTCCCGCAGCGAGGGCATCTCTGGGATAGGAAGGTACCCGGCGAGGCTACGCTCCGGAGAGAACAGGCCTGAGGGGCAGGCAGGAGCCTTGTGAGAAACACCCTCCCAGCCCCCGAGGGGCCGGCCCTGCGTGGAGGTGTTGCGTCCACGTGGCCGCGGGGCAGCCTTACACTTCCTGTGCAGCTCCTGCTTCCTCGGCTGGCCCTTGGCACTGTCCGCCGGGCCGGGCTGGTGGGGGCGAGATGCGTGACTCTTCTCGGGAGGGGGCACGGTGCCCTGAAAACGGGATTCCAGAAATGACTTACATCGAGTCTTGCTTTTCCTCACCCCTCAAAACATTAGTTCAGCAAAAAAGCAGTTCATTTGGAAAACATTTAAAGAATTCAGAAAAGCAGGAAATCTAAAAGAAAAAAAAAGTTTTCACCAGCCAGGAAAAAAAAACAAACAAAAAAACCCACAACATTATTTGGAGATCTGTGTTTGTGTGGGGAACACAGGATGATGCTCACGGGTCACTCCTGCTCTGTGCCCAGGGCTGACTCCTGGCTCAGTGCTCAGGGCTCACTCCCAGCTCTGTGCTCAGGGCTCACTCCCAGCTCTGTGCTCAGGGCAGATGGGACCAAGTAATGCTGGGATTTGAAGACCAGCCATAGCCTCATATAACCTCTGATTATTTCTCCAGCCCCCAGATACAAGATTTATTAACACAGAGAGTTTTAGTCTAAACATTTCTATGTGCATTAAGTAGTAACAATCATTCTACAAAAAATGCTACTTTTTGTTTGTTTGTTTGTTGCTTTTTGGGTCACACCCAGCATTGCATAGGGATTACTCCTGGCTCATGCACTCAGGAATTACTCCTGGCGGTGCTCGGGGGACCATATGGGATGCTGGGAATTGAACCCAGGTGGGCCGCGTGCAAGGCAAATGCCCGACCCGCTGTGCTATTGCTCCAGCCCCCCTGGAAAAAGGTTTGAGGAAGAAAAAAGAAAGATGCTGATTTTGTGGCTTCCCTTCCCCATGGCAGGGGCAACATCTTGAGGCGGGAGCACAGAGCTGATGGTGCGCAGACAGGTTCTGTGGGACCCGGGGAGGGACCCAGTGAGAGTTTCCCTGGGGGCTTTGCAGGTGAACCCCAACTCCTGGGCACCCCAGGGGAAGCAGAGGAGCTGAGCAAGGGGCCATGACTACAAGGCAGGGGGAGGGGTATGGTGAGGTGCGGACACGCAGTTGGTTCTCCTCTGCACCCATGCATCGGCCAGGCCTTCCCGTGCCTCTGCCCTGCCGCCCCCTCGGGGTGCTGTGGCTCTGCTTCCTCTCCCCCTCCTCTTCCTCGCCGCCCGGCCCTGCTCAGGCTCCCCTGGGTTCTCGCCTTCAGCAGGAGGCGTCAGGTTGGTTTCTTGGGGGAGCCCAGGACAGGTGCAGGTTGGCACGGGGGTCATAAGAGCAGCCCCCAAGGAGGGGGTATGCGGGCACCCACCCCTTCGGCTGGCTCAGAAGCCTGGCAGAGACCGTGAGAAGGGGAGCAAAACGGGCGCCCCCAAAGGCAGCAGTGCTCGGGCCTGTGCACCAGTTTTGCATTGGAGTTACTTAAAGAAATGGGTGTGGGGGTTGGAGGGCCAGACCTGCTGTGCACATGGCCAGCACCAGCTCCATCCCTAGCACCGTGCCATCTCCTGAGCTCCACTGGGTCAGAGGCAGGCCATGGGCAGTGCTGGGCTAGCCCTGGCCATCCTGGCCCCGAGGGCTGAGCAGTGCCTCGGGGTCCTCGCTCTGGACACTGGCTCTATGGGGAGTGACCCTTCCCTCCATAAGTCACAGGGGCCAGCAGAACCCCGCCCTCCCAGGAGATAATACTCCCTTAGAGGCCTCCCTGCCCGGCTGGGGGACAGCGCCACCCACTGTCCCCCCACCCAGCTCCTTCATCTGCTCTACCCGCCCCACTCCTTCTTCCTCTACAGTATAGGAGTCACCTCTTGGGTCGCTCCCAGGGCCCTCCTGGCTCTGGGGTTCCCCTCCTTGTGACGCCACGTTTGTTTTCCTCCTGTTAATCTATCTTTTATGACAGCTGGTGGGGCAGCCAATGGCCCAGGGGCCCAGGAGGGCAGCGAGAATCCTCCGCCCTCCCCCAGGAGACAAAGATTTTCATGTCCCATAGCGTATGACAGACGCAGCCAGGCACTCGGTATACGGAGGACCAGGGGGCATGAGGACCGGATAGGGACGGGCTGGGGGGACAGCACACGGGGAAGGAGCTCATCGCCCTGCACGGGACCAACCCTGCTCCAATCCCCGGCAGCCCATATGGTTCCCTGAGCTCTGCCGGAAGTGACCCCTGAGCACAGAGCTCTGTTGGGTGTAGCTCCCCAACCAAAACCAAATAAACAAAAATCTGGAAAACATTGAACAGGACAGGATGGTGATAAAGAGGAGGAGGAGGAAGAGGAGGAGGAGGAGATACAGAGGAGGAAGAGGAGGAGGTAGAGAAGAAGAAAGAAAGGAAGGAGGGGGGAGGGGAAGAGGAGGGGAGGAGGAGTAAAGGAAGGAATGGGAGGAGGGAGAAGAGGAGGGAGGGGAGTAAGAAGGGAAGGAAGAAGGGGAAAGGGAGAGAAGGAGGGGAGGAGGAAAAGGAGGGAGGGGAGGAGGAAGGGAGGAGGGAGGGGAGGAGGAAGGGAAGGAGGGAGGGGAGGAGGAAGGGAAGGAGGGAGGGGAGGAGGAAGAGAGGAAGAAAGGAGGGTGGGAAGGAGGGAGGGGACAAGGGAAGGAAGGAGGGAGGGGAGGAGGGAGTCAGCACTGCTCCTTGGGCTGTGCTCTACACGGTACCCACAGTATAGATCAGGGAGCCCCTTGTCAAGTCCCAGGGACCATGAGGACAGTGGCGTGGCCAGCTCACAGGGACAGGCCCTGGGTTAAACCCCAGCCTGTGCAGGGGCGCGGACCAGCTCTCTTCAGCTAAGCGCGTCCATGGAAACAAGCCCACCTCTTCCCTCCTTGGCACCCTATCCTTGCTGCCCTGTGACCTTCGGGATCCCCAAGCGAGGGACAGCCACCCCAGTGGGGCCCCCGGGAGGCCGGGACGCTGGTTCTCCCACAGGGGGCACTCTCTGCACCCAGATCCAGGGCTCAGAGGCCGCCCGGTCTCCCCAGGGCAGAAGTTCGCCTCTCTTAGAGTCCACAGGGGCGAGGGGGGCTGCTACAGCAGAACCCCTGACCCTGAGAAGCCCATGGG
The DNA here is from genome assembly GCA_028565675.1 of Sorex palustris. Taxonomy (NCBI): domain Eukaryota; kingdom Metazoa; phylum Chordata; class Mammalia; order Eulipotyphla; family Soricidae; genus Sorex; species Sorex palustris. Next base: position 8,381,705 of record JAOXYA010000009.1, on the reverse strand, counting down.
GGGCCGCTGCTCACCCCCTACCCCCATCATGCAGGCCCGCGGCTCTGGGTGCCAAGAAGCAGCAGCCAAAGCCAACAGCCCAAGGCCACATGCTCAGGCCTGATCTAATTCTGGTGACACTGGCCATTTATCAGCTCCCGGCATCCTGACGGGTCTGTGGAGGCGGCGGGTCCTCCCCCACTCCCCAGCAGCAGGCTGGAACGAGGTGTTGAGAGACTAACACACGTGCAGAGCCCCCGTTGGCGGGAGATGAACAGCTCAGGTTAGCAGCACCCACTGCAGCAAGGGGCTGGGTGCAATGGGTCACCTCATCTGCTCACTGTCCTGGCCCCTCACCCCCACCCCGGGCCACCTCATCTCTCCCGGCAGCTCCCACTCCCACCTTGCACCCCGAAAATCACTTCTGGTGTGCAAGTTCCTGAGAGTCAGGTGGAAGCTTCACCCTCATTTTTCTCAACACGATTAGCCTCCAGCCAGAGGGGGGCAAAAACGCTCAAGCCTCTACACTGTTGGGAGGCTGGAGGGGGGTGGGGGCGGGGGGGCTCTGAGCCAGTGAGCATGGGGAAGAGGAGCAGGAGGAGAGAGAAGAGGAGGAGGGGGAGGAGGAAGAAAGGGAGGAAGAGAAGAGAGAACTAGAGGAGGAGGAGGAAGAAAGGGAGTTAGAGGAGGAAGAGGAGGAGGAGGAAGAAGGGGAAGAGGAGGAAGAAGAGGATGGAGAGAAAAAGGAGGAAGCAGAAGGAGAGGATTGGTCCAGCCCCCAATGGGTTCCCGCAGCCCCAGACCCGGTACTCGCTCCCTGTGCTTCGAGGGGGTCATTTCTTCCTTTTCCTGCTGTTTCTTCTCCTGGGGGAACGCAGGGGGTAGGGAGAGCAGGCAGGGCCTGGCTTTGCAGCTCCTGGCCAGCTGGGGGTCTGCAGGAAGACCCCCACCCTCCCGGGGGACAGCAACCCTCACAAAACAATGGCTGTGGCTTGGCCAAGTGACAGTGCCAGGGCTAGGGTCTATAAATACCTCCCGGCAGCGCTCTGGGCCAGCATCATTCACCAGGGCGCCAAGTCTCCAGGCCAGGAGGGCTCCGACACAGCCCCCAGTCTGGTCCCTTTGAGCCCCTCGTCCAGGGTCTGATGGGCTGCAGGACCAGGGGCTCAGAGGGTCCAGGAACCGCTCTGAGGGCTCCAGAACATTCCTGCAGAGAGGGTGTGTGTAGGTGGGGAAGGGGGGCAGCCCCTGAAGGGCCGTTGTGGAGGGGACCAGCCAGCAGCCCCAGAGCAGAGGAGCGGTCGGTTCTCAGCAGGCCGCTCTTTGCTCCCCCTGGAGCCCTCAGGATGCAGGAGGAAATGATGCCGGGGACCCCAGAGTCCAGGCCTGAGTATAGCAGCCCCCTGCCCTCATCCCCAGAACGGAGGACACCTCTGGGGCTTTCCCAAGGATTCGGGTGTCTGCTGCCAGGGTGCAGGGAGGGGCCTCAGAGCCAGGAGTGGGGTCCATCGCTGGCCCAGCCCCCTAGGGGAGTCCATCACCTGCTCTGCCTTTTTTTCTTGGCTCTTTTGGGGGTCACACCCAGCAATGCTCAGGGCTTATTCTTGGCTCTGCACTCAGGAATCACTCCTGGCAGTTTTCGGGGACCCTTTGGGATGGCGGGGATCGAACCCGCTGTACTATCACTCCGACCCCAACTTGCTCTCGCTCTTATCTCCCTCCCGGCCCCACTTCTGGCCTCTGAGCCTTGGGTCTGGACTAGCACGTGGTGGGCAGCATGGCCATGGGTCCAGCTACACGGCCACTGCTCGCTTGCTCGGGTCAAAAGATCAAAATACTTGGGTACCAGGTGGCACGCAAGTGATGAAGCATGTGAATCCCCCTCCCCACCCCTCCATCTAAATGCACCCGGGATCACAGTCACCCACCAGTACGTCAGAGACAGGGCTCACAGGAAGCGCAGAAACTTCCAGAACTGCTAGGGATGACAGTGTCTGTGCCCCAACTCAGGTCAGAATCAGAGGGGAGAGGAAACGGTGCCTCAAGACCCCCCAAATTCCCACAGGCATCCAGGCTCAGAAGGAGGCCACCCGGAGCCCTCAGAGGGCGACCTGGACCCTGCTGTCCACTGTGGTCACCTGCAGAGTTTCAAAGGAACTGGACAATCATTTCATGTCTACATCCCAGGAGACTTCCTGAGGCGGCCAAGGTAGGGTCCAGGCGCACGAGCCAGCGGGGGGAGACTTGCAGGCCGGGGGTCCCAGCACCCACGATCTGGTTCCTGTCCAGTCTTGACTGAGCTGTCCAGCGGTACAGCCAGAGACCACACGTGAGCTCACAAAATGTGTCCAGCCTAGACCGGGAAGCCTTAGCAGTAGCAGCCACGTGGCAGGCTTTACACCCGACAGGAAGGCACGGTGCCGGTTTGGTGAACGGTTTTTAGATCCTGGGTTATGTGTTGGCATGTTGGGTTAAGTAAAATGCATAGATTCGGTGTCAGAGAGAGAGTTCAGTGGGGTGTTTGCCTTGCAGGTGGCTGACCCAGGTTTGATCCCCGACACCGCTGAATCTCTCCCACCACCCAGGAGTGATCCCTGGTGCAGAGCCAGGAGTCAGCTCTGAGCCCTGATGGGTGTGGACCCTCAAACAAACAATCAAAAACAAGAACTTTGCCTGAATTTTCATGCCTCTTCAACATGCCTATGAACCATTTAAAGCACCTCATGAGGCCACATTTCCACTGGACAGGACTGGACTAGTTCATTTGAAATGAGTTTTCTATGATTCTTCTATTTGTCAATTTTGTTTCATCTGCTGTTTTGGGAAATCATTTTAAAAATTTATTTTAGGACTTTAGCTTCTAGAACATTCTCAAGATGACAAAAATCACAAAATGGACCCTAGGCAAGCAGGGCGGGCGGGGGGGGGGGGTGCGCAGGAGAGCCAGGGACTCCGCACTTTCTGTCACCTGCTGTGTGCGAGTCAGATCCAATTTGTGTGACATTGGACTCGCCCTGTCAGGTGTTCTCACTGGGGGCTGACTTGTCTTTGTGGCATGGATCTCACAATCCAAGTGTAATTAGAATCGTCAGCAGCACCTCTGAAACCCTCACTTTCATACTCTGCAGCTGGGACCAGCAGTGGTACAAACCTTCCGGAAAGCAATTTGGTAGCACGCATGGGGCCTTAGGCATTTTGGTTTCCCTGGGTCCCGGCAATTCTTCTAGGAATCCTTGCCAAGGAGATAGAAACAAGCTCAGAAACACACACACACACACACACACACACACACACACACACACACACACTGCCAGGAGGCTTCTCAGAACAGTTGGATTAGGGGGATTCTGGTTTCTCCCATCAATGGACTATCAAGTTGCTATTGATGGAAAACGCTGGTAGGATCATGTGAAGGGCAAAAAATAACTGCGAGATGCTACATAATTATGACTTGCTTGCTAATTTGTAGCGAAAACCTGTTCAAGGTGAGATGCTGAATGTAAAAATATTATTAGTGGCTGCTAGGAGCGGGGCTCTATAGAAGCATTCGGATCCTAGGTCCAAGGTACGGTTCTGTTCCCACATTTGCTTCAACTGACACCACATTTTCCTTCCTCTAATTGGATTCTCTGTGTTGGAACCAAGGGAACAAAGGCGGTAGGGGCGGGTGGATAACTCGCTCTCTACTGGCTGGTCATGGTGGTGCAGCCAGGAGATCGGGACTCACAGGTAGATTTAGGGTGCCACCCCTGCCCGCAAAAGCCACAGGCAAAGAAGAAGAGCCTGGAACTTCCGAGTTTTGTCTGTGCCCTTTGCTAGCAGAAGAGACCCTCTCCTGGAGTCACCTAGACTGAGCTTATGTCTGCTTGCAGCCTGGGGCTGAGATGAGGGTGGGGTGGGAGTGGGGTAGGAGGGTGACCAGGGTCTCAGGGACCACTACTGTCCTGGCCAAGGCCTGAGGCCACATTGCCCAACCTCCGGGTGACCATTTCAATCCCAGCCAGTGCCCCTCTCTGGGCCCAGCTCCCCTGTGTGGCCCTCCTCTGTCTCCATGCTATGGTCCTCCTGATGAGTCAACTATGCATTTTAAAACCTTACATGTTGCTGGGGCTGGAGCAATAGGAGCAATAGCACAGCGGGTCGGGCATTTGCCTTGCATGCGGCCAACCTGGGTTCGATTCCCAACATCCCATACGGTCCCCTGAGCACCAATAGGAGTAATTCCTGAATGCAAAACCAGGAGTAACCCCTGTGCATCGCCGGGTGTGACCCCAAAAGCCAAAAAAAACAAACAAAACAAAACAAAAAAACACAACCTTATGTGTTGCACCATTATTCACTGCAGCACTCAGCACAATAGCTAAGATGAGGAATTAACCCAGATGTCCAACAGCCAGATGTCCAAGAGCAGATCAGTGGATCATGAAGCTGTGGTATATAGACATCATCGAATACTACACAGCTGTAAGGAATGATGAAATCATGCAAGTCTCAGCAGCATGGATGGGCCTGGAAGGCGTCATGTTACATGGAGTAAGCCAGAAGAAGACTGAACAGGATGATCTCACTCACAGGTGGTGTTGAAAATAACAAGACAAGGGAAGCAACGTTTTAAAGGTGGGATGCCCTGATCAACCCTGACCCCAGAGAAGGAGGAGAGAAAGGGAGGAGGGGCGGGAGAGAAGAGACAGATGAGAGGCAGTGGGGGTCAAGGTCAAGGGAGTGAGGTAGCAAGGTGGTGAGGTGGTGTTAAGGGATGATGGAGCCAAATGTCCAAACCAGAATCAACAACACTGAAATCAAGAAACACAAACTTTAAGTTTGAACTCAGAAAGGTGGCTGGCAAGATGGCCGGCTGGAGTGTGTGTGTGTGTGTGTGTGTGTGTGTGTGTGTGTGTGTGTAGCAGGGGGCCATATGGGATGGAGCCTGGGGACATTAGCGGAGGGAGGTGGACAGTGGTGGTGGGATCAGTCTTGCAATATTTTAGGTCTAAAACTCAACTATGAATGACGCTAAATCATGGTGATTGATTAAACATTTGAAAATGTTTAAATTTCAAATGTTTAAAATTGAAACACACACCCCGCCACAAAAGGAAAAGAAAAAGAAAAAAACCAAAAACCTTAACTATTGGGCGTTGGATGGGGCACATACAAGCAGAGCTAATTCTGGGGCCCAAACTGGTCGTCTCTGATTCTGCTCCTCTGTTTACCCCTCCTTCTCTCCCGGGGGCAGCACTGGAGGAATCTGAGACTCCCCCAGCCCCCCTCAGAGAAGGGGAGAAGGGCCTCTGTGCTTTGCAGAATTTCCCGGTGTGCTAAAATAAGCACAACTTAGCTCACCCATGTGTATCACGTATATAAATATGATATGCCCTTTAAAACATGCATAAAAGGTGACCTACATCTCAGAAGGAGCAGCCAGAGTTTAAGGCAGCCTGGCGGGCGGGGGGGGGGGGGTGGTTGACAGTAGCCCTTCTCTGCTCCTTGCTCTGCCCGGGGCTCTCTCGATATTCTATTTCTGTTGGCCTTGTTCAGCTGCAGCCCTGCCTGGCCACATGGGCCCCTGATCAAGCCCCGCCCTGCCCGCCGGAGCGCTGTAGCCTCAGTATAGGACCTAGAGGGCAGGGATGGGGGTCCCAGGGGCCTGCAGGGGCAGTGAGTGAGGAGTACAGACAAAACGGGGTGTGGGGAGGTGGGTGGAAGCATCTGGAAGCTCACTTGCCTACAGCCCGTTCCCCGGAGTCCCTGACACTTGGTTTCTCCCCTCCACGGAGGATTTAGGATTCCCTGACTCAGCTCCTGGCTGGGCTGGAAGGACCATCCGGGGTCTCCTGCCAGAGGACTAAAAGCTTTAATCGCCTCTTGTCACCTTCTTCGTTTGATTTCTAGACTACCATCATGATTAATCTTTGAACAAGCTGCCCTGGGAAAGAACAGGGTGACCATCAGGAATGGGGGTTGGTGACCACACACACACACGCACACACACACACACACACACACACACACACACACACTCATGCATATACATGCAAGCACGCATATACATGCATGCAAACACACATACAAACACTTGCACACATATACACACATGCAAGCACACACATGCATGTGAACACACATGCACACACGTGCACACATATACACACATGCACACACACGCGCGCACACACAATGTGCTTGTAATCAGTTGCCTTGACCTTGAGCCTTGGCCTGGCTCACAGTATCTGACCCTGTCTCTGGGGTCGTGACCTCATGGCACTCCTACGCTGCCCAGGAAGAGGAGCTACCCACAGGAGATTGTGGGTCCTTCACGAGAAAACCCAAGCTGGACAGGGTAAGGTGGAACCCAAATAAAGATTTTCTCGGGATGCAGTTTTCTGGCTGCATTCACCCCATTCTCCCCAGGAGCAGGCACAGCCAGGCAGGCCCCAGAGCACAATCTTAGAGGGGGACCCTCAGAATTTGGGGCTGGGTGCTTCTGCTGCCACTCGGGAACTCTCCTGCTTCCCTTCCCTGCACCCCTGACCCCCCTGCAGTGCTCCTCATCTGTCCTGAAAGAGTGCATTCACTGGGAGGGAGAGACCTCCAGATGGGGGTTGGGGGGAGCCAAGGAAATGGACAGTCCAGGCTGGTGGCTCTATAGCCACCCCCGCCCCCCGCACTTTGGTTCCCTCTGCAGAGGTGGCTGGATGGAAACACACGGGCTGTGGGTCTGATATTATGAATTGATCTCGAAGCTGGGTGACCCCAAGGGCTCCCTGAATGGCCAGCCACTGCCTGCGGGCACTGAGGGGACACAAAGCTCTTAATCAATGCGCATGGGCGCATGGGCGGGGGGGGGGGGGGGAGAAGAGAGAGGGTGAAGGAAGGACGAAAAAGAGAGAAAGCAGGAAAGAGAAAAAGGAGAATTAGAAAAGAGAGAAAGAGAGAAAAGAATGAAAGTGAGAAAAAGAAGGAAATAAGAGAAAAAAGCAAGGAAAGAGAGAGAAATAAAGAAAAAGAAGGAAATGAAAAGTAGAGAAAAAGGCAAAAAGGAAAGAAAGAAAAAATGAAGACAATGACAGAGTACGAAAGAGGAGAGCGGAAAGAAAGAAAAAGAGAAGAAAGAGAAAGGAAAATGCAAGAAGGAAGGAAAGAAGAAAGAAATGGAGCAGAATAAGATGGGGGAGAAAGAGAGAGGGAAGGAGGGAGGGAGAGAGAGGGAGTGAAGGAGAGAGAGACAGTGGGGAGAGAGAGGGAAGAGAGAGAGGACGGAGGAAATCCAGGGGCTGCCGAGTGCTGGCAGTCAGCCCACCGTAGTCTGAATTTGGGTCTTGTCCCTGAGGGGGGGGCAGCACAGAGCTTCCCCCGGGACCTGGTGCATACTGTGATCCGCACATAGGTGCCTGTCACAACAGCGCAGGCTCTGTTCCGTCTTGTCAGGCAGCCCCTCCCTGGACACTCCCGCCCACCGGCGGCTTCTCTCCTGGGGCCTGAGGATGCGGACAGTAGCTCCTGGAGCTCAGCTAAGGCGCAGGCACCGCAGGAGCAGAGGTCCAGAGGCAGTGGGCAGGAGGCGAGACCAGAGCAGGCTCGGGGCCCGTTCATCAGGGACCCAGGCTCCACAGAGAGACTGAGTGAGAGCCAGGGGGTGGGGCAGCGGGCAACATGGTCTGACCCCTCCGACACGAACTGTTCCGGGGGGGCTTCTCTCCAGCCGCGGGGGCTGTGAATGCCTCCGATACTGGCCATCACAGACGCTGGCCTGGACATTCTGGGGTCACCTAGGAGGGGCTGAGGCCCGCGCCCTGCCTCTCAGGGGTCCACAGCCCACCTGGACAGCAAGTGTATGTGTGTGGGGGTGGGGGAGAGGCTGTGGGGTCCAGGTTGCTAGGACCTTGGAGAAAGGTCCAGGCCACCAGTGCAGGCGGCAGCAAGGCCAGGAGTGACCTTAGGGTGAGGCTGGGAGTGGGGTTAGTGGAAAGGTGGCCGTAACAGACACCAGCAGCAGGGGCACAGAAGCACAGCGAGCCCGCCTCCAACAGGAAGGTGACATGCTCCACGTGGCCCAGCCCAGGAAACACAGTGGCACGGAGAGGTCAGCATCATGGTCACATGAGATCCTGGTGCAATTTCGAGAGGTTGGACATCGTGGTCACGTGAGAGCCCCCTGATATTGAATGTCCCATACGAGGCCCAGCTCCTTGCACACTTGCCTCCCGGGCGTGGAAGGGGGCAGAGCTGGGGAAGGGCCTGGAAGTCACTGTGGGTGGGAACAGACTTCCTTGGCGGAGAAGAGCATGTGCAGGGCCAAACCTGGGGATGATGCTCACAAGAATGGACTGAGTAAACGTCGCCTCACGGCCCATATGCAAAGGATGGAAACGAGAGAGGAATAGGTAACGGTCAGCAGGCACTCCGCCGGGAAACGCCCAGGGCAGGTCCTGCACAGCCTTGGCATTCTCTCTCCTCCCCCGGCACACCGCTGGCAGGAGTGTTTCAGCCATGTGCGGGCGAGGCGGCCAGTTGAACCAGCGTGCAGGACTGGCTATTGCACACTCGCTTCCCAGGGCTGGGATGCTGCACGCCTGCTTCAGCATCACACACACACACACACACACACACACACACACACACACACACACGTCCTTGGCTCTGGCTGGGCCCACAGAGGTGGTGGCTCCTGGGGGGAGTAGCTGCATCTCTCAGCCCTGGTGCACGATGTTCTGGGACCCTCCCCTGTCTGTCTGTATCAGGACGAACCAGCATCCCTGAGCGAAGTGGGGATTTGTCTAAGATCACAGGGAGTCACCGGGCTGGACCCCCATCGCGGATGCAAGTCACAGTATGCACCATCTTCAGGTCCCTGGGGAATTCTGTGCTGCCCCCCTCAAGGACAAGACCCCAAATTCAGACTACAGTGGGCTGACTGCTGACTGCTGGCACTTGGATTCTCTCTTTCTCTCTCTCTCTCTCTCCCTGTTCCATTTCTTTCTTCTTTCCTTCCTTCTTGCTTTTTCCTTTCTCTTGCTTCTTTTTCTTTCTTCCCTCTCTCCTTCACTCCTCTCTTTCTTACTCTTTCTCCCTACAGGGCTTCATAGCCTGGCAGTCATGGGGGGTCCCAGTGGGGTGTCTGTCCCCCAGTTGCTGTCCCTGCCTACACCCTCAGGCCCACCTTTCTCCTCTGCTGCTCCAAGCTGCTCTCACTTCCTGGGAACTCCCCCAGCTCACCTGGACAGGGAGGGCTTCCCTGCTGGGCTGGAAAATACCCCACAACTCCCCACCTCCCATATCCCCCCGCCCCCTCAACTCTCTAGCATGGGTCCCGTGTGTATTTCCTTCTGTCGCCAAGTTCCTGTGCTGTGACTCCCGCAGGAACAGGACGGAATGGTGCTGTGTTCGCAGGCGGATCCCGAGCACGGCTGTGCTCCCCGGGGACGTCTGCCAGCTCTGGGGACCTTATTTCTGGCTGCCACAATGCGGGGAGGCCAGGTTGGCTGCTCCCTCTGCTGCAAAACACATGGGACAGACGTTGGCACCCCCCGCCCCCTGCACATGAATGAATAATCTGGCCCTGAGTGTCGGTAATGCCTCGGGACTCAGAGCGCTCCACGTGGTACAGAGTAGGCGCCCCATAAATGCCCGAGTCAGAAGGAGGAAGAGCAGCTCTCTCCTCGTGTGGATGTGCCCACACCTGGGGACCCATTTCCGGGGATTGAGACTGCCCAGGAGGCACTGGGTGCCAAGGTCAAGCCCCAGCTCCAGCAGCGCCTGTGTTCCCCGTGGTGGCCGGGTCCCAGACTGAACACTGCAGCCGTGCATCGCTGGGTGGTCCCACACACAGACTATCCACTAGTGGGGGAGAATGGGGGCCACTTGAGAGCCTCTGGCCCCAGAGTCCGGCCGTGACCCCATCTTTCTCCCTCTGGCCTACTTGGGCACTCGAAGCTGTGACCAGGCCAGCAGGATGCCCCTAGGGGCCCCCGGTGGGCTACCCTGCCTGTCGCCTCGTCCCGGCCCTCCCCAGAACACTCAGCCCAGGTGCCCTGGCACGAGCTGTGGCGTGATCTGCATGGCAGCTGGTGCACTGATGGAGTCGGAGGCGCATGGGGACAGTTGGGGAGGCCCCCCAGACTCCTGCCAATGGCCTAGCCCCAGTATCCTTCTGACCCCTCCAATGGTGGGAGCCCTGGCTCTCAGGCACAGGGAAAGACAGAAGCCCGTACCCCAGTCCCCCTGCAAGGCACCCCCCCATCACCCCAAAAATGTGACACCCCAGATTCCTGACACGGCAGAGAATTCGTGTCCAGCACTGGACCTTCAGAAACATTTAACTGCCACCAATGGTTTTTTTTTTTTTTTGCGACTGTCCCCCTATAATTAGTGACGCCACCGGACACGGGGCCAGGACCCTGCAGATAAGGAATTCGGTTACCCCAGAGCGCAGAGTGGGAACCCCTAGAAAAGAATAGCTCCACTCAGCCTTGGGCGGCCTCTCCCTGTGCCCCCTCCCTTGGGGTCTCCCCCATCTCACCTCATCAGAGTCCACACAGCAGGGGCCACTCTGCTTGCTGCTGTCCCACCTCCTTTCCTGGGGACTTCCTGCACTCACAGCTGGAAGAGTCAGGCGTGGCCAAGGACCTTCCTGTCCTTCCCCCTTCCCTCCCACCCACACACACACTGCCCAACTCCCCTCACAGTCTTCAAAGCTTTCACACATGTCACTGGCACTAGGGCTTAGCGCAGACACAGCCGGCGGAATGAGTTGCTAATGGTGAGGTGTCAGGCGGGGTTGGGGAACAGGACGGCATTTGGCTTTTCTGGTGGCTGGAGGTCACACACAGCTGGCCCCGATTCCGCCAGGGAGTGAGGCTGATGGGCGAGAGGGCCGGGGGTGCCCGGGGAGCCCTGCCAACGCACCCTCAGGCTGCTGGGTAGCAGCAGCCCAAGCTCAGGAGCCCCCAGAGAGGTGGCAGCACCCCCAAAGGTGGAAACTGGGGAGTCTGTGTTCCAACTCTTCTTCCTCATGTTCTGAGATTCCGACTTTGATCGAAGATAGATCCTGAGACACCCCTTCCCCATCACCGCTCTGAGAGGGATGTAGGGGCCTGACACTCCCTCCATTACCCCCACCCTGAAAGGGGTGTGAGGGGCTCAGAACCCCCTGCTGCCTCCATCCCTGAGATAGTTGTAGGGGGTCTCAGCCATACACTCCACCTCCAGTGTTGGCAAGACAGGCTGGGGTTGGAGGGTGATGAACCTGAGGACCTTTGGCGGGGGACCCCCAAATACGTCGCTCTACTATTGTGGAGCCAAATCCGGGGTTGTATCACCTGACAGCCTGGCCCAGGTTCGCTCAGTGCCCATGTCCTGGCCGCCACTGAGTCCTCCCTTGACCTTCCATTCCCTTTTGCATTGTCCTCTCTCGTGCCCCCCGGGACCCCCCAGATCCACCTTAGAAGGGCAGAAACTTCTCCCAGCCCAATACTGGACAGGGCAGCCCTAGCCTTGGACACCTGCTGCCCCCAACTTTCACAAGGGACCGCCCTTCCCCCTTCTCCAAGGGAGCCACCGGCAGCTGTGTTGGGAGCAGAGAGAGGTGCCCCGTGTTCAGACACCCTGGGGGTCTGCTCTGCCCTTGTGTGTGTGGGGGGCACCAGCTGAGACAGGACGCTGGCCCTGGGGCTCGGTGGGTGGGCAGGAGGACTCTCGGGCCCAGAGGGGCCACCAGCTCCTCATCTGTGACCCTGATGCCTGAAACCAGGACTTCAGATCCAGGATCACCCCCTGCCCTTGTCACCTGGACTTTGCAGCCTGGGCGGGAGGGGGCGGGATGGCCAGAGGGACCATGGGGGTGGCAGGGGAGCGGACCAGCCCTGTGCTCCTGGCAGCAGCAGTGTCCGAGCAGGGGACAATCTGTCCAGCTCAGGCTCCCCCTGCAGGTCCCCGTCCTGGGTCCTGCTCCCCACAAGACCCATACGAAATGGGTGAGTCACTTCCTTTCTCTGAACAAAAGCTTCCTGCACTGCACAAGGGGACCCCAGGTGCCCAGCGGGGTTCCGGGGGCTGAGGTTAGCACATAGTTGCCCCCATCACTAGGCACCCGGGCAGACCAGGTGTCTGTCTCTTTCCACCCCAGCCAGGCTCCCAGCAGCCACCGCCCGCGTCCCAGGTGGTCTGGGAAGTGATGGTTCGGCTTGAAAATTGCTAAAAAACTGCATCTCGCTCAGCGGATGCGGGACGAAGACAGAGACAGGCCCAGGAATTAGAATGTGGATGGCAGCGTGTATGTTTGTGTGTGTGTGTGTGGGGGGTGGTCTCTCTCAGCATCGTCTGCCTGCAGGTCCCCATCCTGGCCATCCTCTGTCCCCCATCTCTGATTCCTGGCACGCAACCGGGACCCTCAGGGCCCTCAGAGTGGACCCCAGGGAAGTGAGACCAGCCCGGTCCAGCTGTGGAATTGGACCTGTATCCCCCAAATCACTTCTGCTTGTGGCCCCCACGTGCATTGCGCGGGGCCAGCCCTCAGCTCGGAGTGGACAGCAAGCCCTGTCCAGCACATCCGCAGAGAGGGGCCATCAGCACCTACCACACACACACACACACACACACACACACACACACACTAGCGCCCCTTCCTCCACGACGCCGGACCGGGGTAGGGGGTGGACACAAGCGGGGCTGGGGGTGGGGTGGACAATCCCGTCCCTGTCCCTGGCTCCGCGCCACTGGCCAGGCGGTCAGGCAGTAGCCGGGGCTAGGGGCGGTGGGGAGGGAAGAGCGTCTTCCCGGCTCTTACCTGCGGAGCGGCCGCGGCCCCCGGCCCCGGCTCGATGTCCCTCGCGGGACGGAGGACACACGCGCGAGGCTCCCGGGGTTGCCCGTCCCGTCCCGTCCGGCGGAGCCTCCCGCGCGCGCCCGTGGCCGCTGCCGCCAGCACCGCGAGCCGCTAAGCCGGAGAGGGCGGGGCCAGGAGGGGGCGGGGCCAGGAGCGGCCGGGGCTAGGGCCTGGCCGGGCCGGGGCCGG
>JAOXYA010000009.1:8255332-8270597 GCA_028565675.1 Sorex palustris | reverse complement strand
CCACCCCCATCCCACCCTGCCTCTGTGGCAGGGCATTCCCTTTTGCTCTCTCTCTCTTATTGTACCCCCAGATATTTTTAACAATAGGTTTCAAAAAGCCTGACAGATTTCCTGAGCTAGAACCTCCCAGGAGAGAGCCCTGGGAAGTTGGCTGGGCAGTTCTCCTATGGAGCCGCATTTGGAAACCATGAGCCATTGTATAACTCTGCAGGAAACCATTCCACCCAGTCCCACCAGCACCCTAGCCTGCCCTAATTGCGAGCCTCCCCAAAGATGGATCTTGGTCTTTATATATGCTGCACCTGAGGAAGCTCTGTTTCTGGTGGAGAGATTGCTCTAGTGGTACTGTGCGTGAGGCCCCCTCTATTCTGGGCACACCATGACCCCTCCTCTGAGCCCCCTCGGGTGTGCCCTGTAAAAAGAAAAAGCAAGCTGTCTGTCTGATGGCATTGGGAAGCATATAAGGAGCGCGCACACACCTGCCACTTGTCCCTCTGTCCTCTTCAGACCAGGACTCCTTTCAAGGCATTGCGGTTTGCTTATTTTTTTGTATCTTGGGGGGCCACACCCGGCAGTGTATACCCGGCTGTACACTCAAGGGTCATTTCAGGCCCTGCTTAGGGAGTGTCAGGAATCGAACCCACTTGTCTGCATGTAAGATAAGTGCCTTCCCTTCTGAGCTCTCTCTGTTCATATATTCTCCCTTAATTTAAAAATGAATTTTAAAAACTTCCACTTCTTGAGGGAGTGTGCATTTTTGATAACCTCTGAAGTCAATAACCACGGGCTACTTCCAGCACCACACAGTTGAGGCAGCTAATAAGAAAGGGGATCGCCAGGTCTCACGTCTGTTTGAGAATCGTGCACGCCCTAGAAGCCTGTTTGCATATCCCAGGAGGCTGTGTCTCCTTAGAATCCTTCCAATGCAGCGTTTCCAGGATGCTGAGAGATGTCCTCCACCGAAATTGGGGTAATTCTGCCTCTAAAGTAAGTCCATCTGCTGTTGGCTCTCTCCCGGTAAGCCAGGAGATGCTATTTCAGTAAACAAACATTCTGTAATGCTGAGTCGGCGCCAGCAGTAACACACCAATACGAAATGTTTGATCTCAAGAGCTGAGGAAATCTATGTCATATTGTCCCCATGTTCCCTTTCTTAATGAGGACTTGAGAATGTGTTGTCCTGGCAGAGAGGCCAAGCCAAGTGCCTCCAACAGTGTTGGCCTGTTAGAACACAGAAGCACTTGCTCTGGGCCCTCAGAAGCCCCGGTGGGAGCAGACGGGAGGTTTCTGGGGGAATGAATGAATCCTAGCTGTGTTCAGATCACCTTGGCCGGGAGAGAGGCGGAAGCTGCTCTTGCTCTGGCTCCGCTTCTGTTGGAGACGCGAAAGCCATTCTCCACCGGACTGATGGCTAGGACTCCTGGCCAGCTACTCACATCTAATTCACCAGCTCAGCATTCAGCAAATGTTCACGCTCTCCCAGAGAAATCACTTCACCGTCTCTGCTTGTTTTTGCTCTTTTGGGTCACACTGGCTATGCTCTGGGGCTACTCCAGGCTCTGCACTCAAGAATTACTCCTGGAAATGCTCGGGGGGCTATATGGATGCCAGGGGTCGAAACCCGGTCGGCCACATGCAAGGCATACGCCCTCCCCACTCAGGAGTCATTCCTGAATGCACGAGCAAGGAAGAAGCCCTGTGCATCGCCGGGTGTGAGCCAAAAGCCGCCCCCCCCAAAAAACAAGGGAAAAAAATGAACTGGGTTCTCAGAACCGAGAGACCAAAGAAAGCCTTTTTTGGCCGTGATAAGTACTATGTAACAAATAAAGCAAATTGTTCCTTTATAATATTACTTGTGATTCTTGTTTATTTTCTAAAATGTCACTGCATGTCACTGTAGTAACTGAATTTCCTCAGTCATTGTGAAAACAAGAAATTTCATCAGATCTTTAACTACGGTCATTTTATAGTCTTTTGTCAGTTTGCAAAAGTAGTGCCCTGATGCTTTTACCAATGTGTTTGTCTCCAAGAATGTAATGGGAAAGACTGTCACAACCATGCCACGATACTGGTTTATCATAAAACTGAACCGGAAAAGGAAGTCCGGGACTCGTGGGAGAAACTGGATTCATGACACTGTGCTCACAACAATCCAGAATTAATTACACCGGACTGAAAACACTCATGATGACAATTGCGATCTCAGGACTTTGGTCTGTAATATTATTGATTCTTTTATGTTCTGCCTTTTTTCAGGCTGAAAACACGGAACAGCCTTTCCCTCCTTTTTTGGTGGGAAAAGAGTTTGGGACACACGGGGGATGGAGTGGCACTTGGAAGCAAACCCCTTCTTTTTCCTGTTCAGCTTGTCTAACTCAAATACCCATTTTTTCCCCCTGTTTTTGGTTGTGTTTTTTTTTTGAGGGGGGATACACCCAGGGGTGCTCAGGGCTTACTCCAGACTCTGCTCAGGGATCACCCCCACCGGGGCTCAGGAGACCATATGCAGTGCCAGGATTGAACCCAGAGGAGATGCATGCAGGATGAGCACTTTACCTGCTGGAGTACCTTTCTGCTCCCCACTACCCTTTCCTTAAAGAGAAGAGAGTAAAGGTGCAGTGAAAGTGGGCTCGTGTACGGCGGGAAGAGGCCGGCGGTCCCTATCCACAGGCTTCCCACACCCGCGGCCAGCACAGCCGCTGCAGTGACCACATAGTAGATAGCACCAGTGGGTCATGCAAAACAGATCTCTAAAATCCACCCGCCTTCAAGGCGGCTGCCTGAGAAGTCCCCGGGCCGCGTTCTTTCTAGTGAACAGCACGACGGCAGGAGAGTGCCTTCCAGCCACTTCCTCTGCAGAGGACACGGCCTGGGGACTGGAGGGCTGACGCCGAGGTGGGGACTGGGCCTCTTTCCACCTGCTCTCAGCCTCCTGCCTCACCCTGGAGGTGAGGAAATGAGGTGGGGGCCACTTCGGGCCAGGAGGCTGTGGGCCCAGGGCCAGACGGGCAGGAGGTGAGGCGGGGTGGGGGGAGGGACAGCACAGGGAACTAGGAGGCAGTGCCCAGAGCACCCCCGCTGGGACGGCCATCCTGGGGCCAGTTCGCAGGCACCCTGCTCACCGGTACCCCCAGGCTGGGCCTGGCGGGTCTCTAGGCTGGTCCAGGAGGTAAGGCCCCGGGGCTGTGTGTGTGTGTTGTGTGTGTATGTGTCTCTGTGTGAGTGTGTGTGCAATTGTGTGAGTGTGTCTCTGTGTGAGTGTGTGTAATTGTGCAAGTGGTGTATGTGTGAGTGTGTCTCTGTGTGAGTGTGTGTTTGTGTACGTGTGCGAGTATGCGTATGAGTGTGTGTGAGTGTATGTGCGTATAATTGTGTGTGACTGTGTATGTGTGTGTATGTGTATGAGTGTGTGTGACTGTGTGTGTCTCTGTGTGAGTATGTGTGTAATTTTGTGTGTGTGACTATGTGTATGTGTGAATGTGTCTATGACTGTGTGTGTGCACAATTGTGTATATGGCTCTGCGTGCGTGTGTGTGTGTGTGTGTGTGTGTATGTGTCCCCAGCTCTTTAGAATCCCCTTCCTGGCCCTGTAGGGTCCCCACCCTCCCACCGCCTCCCACCTCAGTGCTCCCCAGACCCCCTCGTTAGAAGGAACTTCAGGCTGCACCTCTGTGAGTTTGAAAGATGCTACCACCCCAGCCTGGGGCCCAGAGAGGCAGTGGGATGATACTGCAGAGACCAGAGAGGGCAGGTGCACAGAGACCTGAACCCCGGCTTGGGGGCCAGGCATGGTGCCCCTTTCCTGGGCAGCCCTGCTCCCCAGTGAGAGGTTGGTGGTCTCGGGAGGGGAGTGAAGGGTCTCCAGCCCAGGCCACAGCAACTTGGCAGATGTCTGTTCTGTTTTGAGGCCACATCCAGTGGTGCTCAGGGCTTACTCCTGGCTCTGTGCTCAGAGATCCCTTTGGGCCGACTTGAGGATTCTTTGTGGTGCTGGGGGTCATTCTGGCTGACCCAGGTTTGAGGCAAGCCCCTTCCTTGCTGTACTCTCTCTCTGATAAACATCTTCCTAGCACATTCACAAGGCCAGACAGAAGGGCGTCGTCCACTTGACGACCCGGATCAGGCTCAGCACCACGCAAGGGCCCCTGAGCACAGCCAGGGGTCACTCCTGAGCGCACAACCAAGAAGAGGCCCTGACCACCACCCGACCCACCACCCATCAAAAAAGAGGAGAAAATTGGAGCTACACAAAAGAACGTGCAGGGAGAGAGGCGAGGCAGGACATCCCTGCCTTTAATTTCCCTGGAATCAGCTCTCTAAGAGGGAGAGGAGGGGGACGCAGCAAGGGGAGCGGGGACTCTGACGTGGACCCAAGAGATGCTGGAGGAGGGAGCAGGGAAAATTCTGGATGGGGGGCTGGAGCGATACCACATCGGGGAGGGTGTTTGCCTTGCATGTGGCTGACCCAGGTTCGAGTCCCAGCATCCCATAGGGTCCCCCGAGCACCACCGGGAGTGATTCCTGAGTACAGAGCCAGGAGAAACCCCTGAGCATCACCGGGTGTGACCCAAAAAGCAAAAAAGAAACTTCCGGATGGTCTTATCTGTCCCTGAGAATGACCCCCCCCCCGCCCAAAAGGACATGCTGGTCGGGGTTGGGGGGGTGGGGGATAGGGGACCCCCAGACAGTGCTGGAAGGAAGGAAAATCCAGCCAGTGTCCAGTGTCAAGGGACAGTTTAGAGACGTCACGAATGTTGCAGAGACCCACCTTATGACCCAGCAGTTCCACCCGGTACCAACCCTCTGGAAGCCGAATGCACACTCCTGTGTGCTGCAGAGACACTTCCAGGAGCCAACACCTGGGGAGCCACGGGGCACCCGATGGAATGAAATAAATGAGGATGGAGCAGGTACATGCAGACTGGGGGAGTCCCACCCCCACCCATCGTGTGGGCCCAGCTCTTCCTAGCGGCCCAGCGGGCATGACTGGAGCTGTCTCTCTCTGCAGAGGAACTTAATCTCTCTTAGACCCTCAGACTGGCCGTGAGCCGAGGGGCTGAACGTCTCATTTCAGCATAGCTTGAGCCGCAGAATTCCCATCACCCCAAGATCCTGAGAACCGGGCAGGGGGCTGCAGTCCCGAGTCTGGACTTGGTCTTCAGCAGGAGGACAAAGTCCATCCACCTGGATGACCCATGGAGAATATCGTCCGCTGCCCGGGGGGGTTGTGCACGACTGCCTTGGCCCCTGGTGCTCTGGCAGCCCCTGGCCTGGCCTGTCAGTGGTGTTACCTCCCTCCGCTGGGAACATCTGCTCCACACTCAGACAGACCCACAGGCTGGTCACATGCTTGGCCGGACAAGCGCCCCACAGGGTGCGCTGGGCCCAGCCCCTCCATCTCCTTCGTCCTTGTCCGCGCGCCAGCCAGGAATGGGGATGACAGAGGCATGCCCGCACTCCGGACACAGACAGCAACTGGGCACGTCTGCCTGTCACCTCTTCCTTTCAGGAACTGACCTCTCCCCCCAAAGCAGTTCTGGAAAGGACCAGGCTGGGGCCAGGCCTGCAGTGTTGACGGGGCCCAGGTGAGCTCCATCAGACACTCTCATGGGCAGGCCTGGCAGGGCAGCTGAGCAGTGCCCTCCGTGGCAGGGAAAGGAATCTTCCAGCCAAGGGTCCTAGGGGGGATTCTGAGCTCTGTCCAGTGCCCTTCTGAGGTCTCTCCTGGGATCTCCCGACAGAAATTCCCAAGAGGAGAGGAGGTGTCCCCGATGCTGCAGTAACCCAGGCTGGGACAAGTCTGCACCCAGAGTCCCGAAACGTGGAATTGGGGCTGGGACTGGGTAAACCCTGAGCACTGCCAGGTCTGGCCCAAATACCAAAAGTGAAATTTAAAAAAAAAATTAAAAAATGTAAAAAGTTCTGGAAGTTGATATCTGTCGTGTGGGCCACGGGGGACAGAGATGTTACAGTGTCAGCCCAGGCCCCAGGACAGGAAAGCTCCAAGACCTCATTACTAAATATTTTCTTGGACAATGCGAATGGATTTGGAATAAGTCATTTTGGCTTTTTCCACTCTGGAGGAGTCTGTGTTCTGTCTTGAACGCGTATTTCTCTCTCTTTCTCTCTTTCTCTTCTTTTCCCTCACATTTATCTAGGTGAATTTCTTTAAATAAAACTATTTTTCGTTTCACTGAAAAATTAAGCAGATCAGTCATTTTGTGGCTGGCGAGACAGCACAAGGGTTGGGTACTTACTTGCCTTGCATATGGCCAACTTGAGTCTGATCCATGGTACCACATATGTCCCCTGTACATCAGGACTGAAACCTGAGCGCAGAGCATGGAGTAAATTCAGCACAGCATATGTATCCCTCCCATAAAAAATTTTTTTATTTTTATTATTTATTTATTTGCTTTTTGGGTCACACCCGGAGCATAGGGGTTACTCCTGGTTCTGCACTCAGGAATTACCCACTGGCGGTGTTCAGGGGACTATATGGGATGCTGGGAATTGAACCCGGGTCTACCCGCTGTGCTATTGCTCCAGCCCCTAAAAAAAATTTTTAATAAGTCATTTTTATTCCTTTTAAATTGTACAAAGTAATAAGCTAAGAGTGCTCCTTCAGGTAAATCCACATTCTCCTGCCTGCCGATATTTTTTTATAACCAGGATAATGGTTTTTCTCATTATGTTTATTAGCATTTTACAAGTTGCTTCTTCATTTAGGAATAATTTGCTGAAGGGTAGCTTCTGAACACAGAGGCAGGCCAAAGCAATCCTACACTGGTTGCAAATGCTTTATTTTTATTTCATACATTTTTTTTCCAGGAGGAGAAAAATGCATAGTTATAGTATATCTGTAACAGAATTTCATACCCAAGACAGAAGGGAACAGGTCTTGGGGGGAGAAAAAGAAAGAAATCACAGCCAACTGTCCCCCAGAAACCAGGTCACAACTGCGTGTGTGGCTTCTGCCTGTCGAGGGGTGTGATGAGTGTTAGCTTCCTGGCAGGCGGTGCAGCTGAGCTCAGCCACTTGGTGGTCCCTGAACAGAAGGTCACACCCCCCCATGCCTCTCTGACCCCCAGGACTTAGCCGAAGGCTGGATGGGTGTCCACCCAGCACCCCTCCCAGCAGACCCAGCAAATAAGCCATGTCTGCTGGTCATCCCTGCTCCCACCCATGAGAGAGACCCCCGCTCCACAGAATAAAGAAAGAACGGATACAGACGGTGTGATGGTCACTGCTCCAGTGAAGACATCCGGGAGGGCTTTCCTGCAGAGGAGATGAGAGTGTGGAAGGCAGATGGTGGCTGAGAGTCTTCTGTCCCCGACCTGGAGCTGGTGCAGAGCGCAGTGTCCACAGGCCGGAGAAGGCTGCCGTGCAGGGGGGCTCAGAGCCAGCACGTGCCCCTGCCCCCGTAGGGGGCCCCCTGAAAACCTTTTCTTGGCTGCCGGGGGCTTTGCTCTTCCTGCTGGGAGGCAGCGAGCCGCTGTCCGCTGGCTATTTTGGGCTGTCTGCTGTGGTCGCTGCGGCCCCGGCTGTGCGCACCCGGCTTTGCCTCGGGCTGTACGTGCTCACCCAGGGGGAGTTTGCTCAGAGCCTCCAGAAAAGGAAACCAGCCTCACAGGAACCGTGGTTTCTGTGCTCGGCCTTGGCCAAAGCGTGCGCTGAAATAAAATCTCTAGAACTTTCCAAAAAGATACTTAAATTTAACTTTGAGACCCTCCAAACTGCTTCCTTATTTTTTTTTATCCTCTTTACACTATTATTGACATTTTTAAAAACCACTTAGTTCGTTGTCATTTGGGTAAGAGCTCAAGCCCACTTAACTCCCAGGAAAGACCAGGCTTTCTAATGAGCAACAGTTCTCCCCTATGAAATAAGGGCTTTTAAAAAAAAAAGGGGGTTTTGTTTGTTTGTTTGGGGTTTTTTTTTTGCTGTTATAAACCTTTAAAATATAAAATCAGACTATTACAAAAAATTGCTTTTGCATCCAGCATTTATAAAACAGATTTTGCTTTCAAACTACAGATAGAACTAAAAGAAATTAAAAGTACCTATTATCCATTTGGAAGATAAGAGCTTCTTTCTATTGTGACTTTTCTCAAAGGTAGGGTTAGGACCACCTCTACTACTCAGACTGGGACCCCCCGAAGCCCCTCACTCCTTTACTGCCTTTAACAATTTTGGGGGGAAGAGCTGTGAGACCTGGGAAGGGACCCCTTTCACACCTTGGAGAAACTTTCCACTGGAACATCAAGTATAAAATCGCTCCCAGTGACTGGTCAAGAATAAAAGAAATTTAACGTTCATCCATTACACTTAGAAGCACAATCCACCAGGAATCTTTTTCTGAAGTTCAAAAAAAAGGTGGTTTTTCCAGTGAGTTAAAGAGTAAATAAGTGGGCGCATCTATTTTTGTTGCCCTAGGCCTGCATTTCAGAAAATGCTTTCGAAAGTCACATCCTGCCACAATTAACAGCCAACTGAGCATTCTTGGCCTCTGACCTATAAATGAACATTTGAAATCTGCGACTTGCAGAGACACTGAAGAGGTTGTTTGAAAACAATGACAAAGCTGGTTAGAACTCTGCAGACGGGCAAAGTAGCTTGTTGGTCCCAGCTGCATCCACAAGAATTTATATGACCCTTTTAGAACAGAGGATGAGCATGGAGACCCATTTTCCTAATGAAGAGGTAATTTCTCAAAATATTGAGAGGAGACGTTACTGGTGCCCGCTCGAGCAAATCGACTACTAACGGGAAGTTAAGTGATTAAGTGATTGAGAGGAATAAGACTCTCTCCTGGACGGCAAGGGGCGAAGCACTCAGATTAAGCCAAGGAACACTTCAGTCTGTATCCACCAGTTTCACCTCTGACCAAGTGAGCATTGGCAATGTTCGAGAAAATATTTCAAGTGCTGATTCAAAGTTGAGTTTACTCCCGAATGCCCTTTTGGCCTCATGCCCTCATTTTATGAAATGAAACAGACACTGAGCCAGGATCCAAGTGTCCTGCTCAAAATATACATGAGTACTAGGGCTCAGGTCAAATACTCCAGGTGGTGAGTAGCCGCTAAGCAGCGCTGTGACCCACCTACTTGAGCGCTGAAGCGTTACTACGACCTTCTAGGGACAAGATGAGAATACGAGTGAAACTGCCCCTGCTCCATCAGACATTCTGGTTTGATCCTTTTCCCTTCCCCAGGCCTTCTTTCCTACATCTGATATTTCTCTTTTGTGACTTGCTCCAGCCTAATTTTTTTTCTAAGACATAGACCCTAAAAAAGGAAACTAAAAAAACATCGGTTCATCTTTGGAGTTTCGCTTTTACGCTTAGAAATCTGAATTCCACTCTCGACGAACGACATTTCGTCTGAACGGCTTCAAAGTTCAGGCACTTTGGATGAACCCTTGCCTGCCTACAGCTCTGGATGGACCTTCCCAGAGTCTCTGCAATCATCTCCAGCATTATCAGCAACGCTAGCTTTTTAATTCTGTGTTCACCTGGCTTGAACAGGAGATTTTCAAGGGATCTTGAACCATACAAGTTAGCCCAGGCCCAGGAGGAGAACAAGATGGAAACCCAAGCTGACTAGAAGTCAGCAGGTTAGCTGAAATGAAGTGCCGTCTTGGCAGGTCTTCCCTGCACTGGTCAGAGTGGCTGCTTCTGGGGGTCTAACTTTGTAACTCTGTCTGACCAAAAGGCAAAGGATCAGGCCTGTAAGCACGGCCGAAATCCTTGCCAGGGTTCGCCATGAAGTAGGTGTTCAATGGTCACTGAAGACTTGAAGGAACCACTGTGTAGCAATGGGCAGAAGGGACGGGGACATGAAGGCCGCAGCAGCTGGCCCACCTCCAGCAGATGAGGGTCAGATCCAAAAGGAAATCCGTCCTGCGGAAGCTGAGAACAGCTCAGGAGAGTTCCACGGGCCTCAGAGGAGCCAAAGCTGACTTGGTTCTCTCTGACAGTGATAGTCAATGAGATAATGTGTGTGTCTGAGTGTGAGTGTGAGAGTGTGTGTATGTGACTGTGTGACTGTGTGTGAGAGTATGTGACTGTGTGTGTGAGAGTATGTGACTGTGTGTGTGACTGTATGTGACTGTGATGTGTGTGAGAGAGAGTATGACTGTGTGAGTGTGTATGTGTGACTGAGTGCGTGTATGACTGTGTGAGTGTGTGACTGTGTGTGTGATGGTGTGTATGTGTGTGAGAGAGTATGTGACTATGTGTGTGACTGTGTGTGTGACTGTGTAAGTGTGTGAGTGACTGTGTGTCTCTGTGTATGTGACGGTGAGTGTGTATGTGTGAGAGTATGTGACTATGTGAGTGACTGTGTATCTCTGTGTGTGTGACGGTGAGTGTGTATGTGTGTGAGAGTATGTGACTGTGTGAGTGAGTGTGTGTGTGACGGTGAGTGTGTGTGTGAGAGAGTATGTGACTGTGTGTGTGACTGTGTGTCTGTGTAAGTGTGTGAGTGACTGTGTGTCTGTGTGTGTGACGGTGAGTGTGTATGTGTGTGAGAGAGTATGTGACTGTGTGTGTGACTGTGTGACTGTGTAAGTGTGTGAGTGACTGTGTGTCTCTCTGTGTGTGTATGACATATACACATATTCTACAAGTCGCGGCTGTGTTTGACCCGGCGACAGCCCAGCCACTTGACCCAGTGAACACAGACGCAGACGGGAACCATCTCACGTTCTCAAACCAGTTTTGAACTTTATTCTGGGGAATCCAGCTGAGGAGACCCTCGTCCACCTGCCACCCGCACTGAGGGGGACTTCCTGCCTTTCCCCCCCCTCATTCCCCTTCTCCCAAACAAAATCTTTTCTGAATTTGAAGCAAAACACTTGACTCTGTCCCCTGGGCCCCTCAGGACCCTGTGTCCCTTACGGATGCAAGTGGCTCCGTCTGTGCCTGTCTCCTCTCAGCTTTGTGCACAGGAAGTCAAGTGATGTGGCGACCTGGAGAGTTTTTTAAAATGCCTGGTGTTATTGCAGGCAGCAGCACCGTGGGGGCGGGGAGGGATACAAATGGGGTACACTCCCAACGTGTGCATTCCGGGAAACTATTGCCCTAGAGGAGGAGGACGAGGAGGAAGAGGTGGATGAAGATGGCGGGGGAGGAGGAGAGGAAGGAGGAGAAGGAGATGGAAGACGAGGAGGAGATGGAAGAGCAGCAGGAGGGTTAGGGAGCTGCAGCAGGTGACTGCAGGCAGGATTTATGAATGGAAACTGGGGCAGACTGACCTGGGGCTGAAGCCCACCCCTCCGCTCCCCACGCTGTCCTCCTGCGCTATTTATAGGAAGCAGCGAGCCAGCGGGAAAGATCACTTATTCATGATGGGGTCTGAAAACTTACTTCCTCTGTGTCTGGGACCTTGGTCTCTTCCCCTGAGGTGGGAGCTGTGGGAAGGACGGGCTCCCCAGGAGCCCCTTTAGGGAGCAACACCAGCCCGAGTTGTCCCCACGCCTCCGCCTTCAGACGTGGCTCGGCTCTGCTGCTCGGGATGTCAGTGCGATCATGACTAACGGGTAAAAATAAAACGCATTACATAAGGCGCTTCGAACTCCTGCTGCCAAGAGAGGCTGGACCGAGATAACAACAGGCATTCTCGGTGACGGTGTGGCCGACACTTCCAATAGCTGGGACGGGGCGACGGCGTTTGAACTCGTGGCAAAAACTGTGTGAGAACAAAAACCTTGGTAAAGAGAGTCAGTCTGATGGCCCTGAAGGGACGGTCCTCTGACTCCTGGAGAGCTCTGGGCCAAGAGGGAGTCCATCACTCCTGGCGCTCAGACAACCCTGTTTAATCCTGATAGGAATCCGAAATAGTTTCACAAGCAACAGGTTTCCAGCCAGCCCTGGCCCCGCACAGCACGGACATCTGCACCCGTGATAGCAATGTTCTCCACGCAGCTCCTGCAAAGGAAGGTGCCCGAGAAGGGGGCAGGGGAGGAGGGCAGGGGAGGCCTCTTCTTTGGGGGCGCAGCCACCCTCGAGGGGGAGTATGTCACCTCACACATGTCCCAATCACTTGAAGATGAAACGGGCATCATTTTATTCCAAGGGAGCCTCTGTCTTTAACAAGCCCACAAGGGTGAGAAGAGAATTCAGTGGCTGTAGATGACCTCTCTCCAACACACAAGTCGAACGATACATCTTGGGGGGCTGGCTCTCTGGACCTGACCCGTCTCTTGAAAAGTCCATCTCTTGGAAGTTTTTTTTTTCTTGGATTGATACCCAGAGATGCCCAGGGGTTACTCCTGGCTCTTAACTCAGGAATTCTTCCTGGTGCTACTCGGGAGACCACCAGGGATGCTGGGGATCAAACCCGGGTCGGCCGTGTGCAAGGCAAACGCCCTCCCTGCTGTTCTATTGCTCCAGTCTCTCTTGAGAGTTCCTTCCGAAAGGAGAGGTCTCCTGCTTATCTCTCTGGCTTCCCCTCCAATGATTTTGGGGCCCCCAAAAACACGGGCAGGGGGAGAGAGAGTGACTTCCACGGCTGCCCTTGAGTGCAGGTTAACAAGGAATCAAGTCAGGGCAGAGACGCAACCCAGAGGGGTCGTGTGCTGGCCACTCAGTCTGTGTGACCTGAAAGGCCCCTCCAGGCCCCGCAGAGTTTGTGGCCCCGCGCCAGCAGCACCCCTCCCATTAGGAGGATTAACAGAGATATTTATGAAGTTGACTTCTGCACGCATACGAACACACAGGGGTTCCAGCTCCTCCGGGAGCCCTGCTCTGTTTTCAAGAGAGAGCCCTGCGCTAGAAAGCAAAACAAAACCAGCAATCTTTCTAGGGCTGCCAGCCTGCAGAAGCCCAGGTTCCTGGGCTGAGGAGCTCCACCTCCTCAACGACACCACGAAGCCAGACCTCTCATTCAATGGCTTCTTTGGCGCGTTAACAGAAGGATGTGTTGGGAATGGTGACAGTTCAAGGAATTTGCTAAAGCGCTGTCAGAGGGGTGGGGAGAAGAGGCTCTCGGGGGCGCACTTGCTGCTTTCCCAACAACAGGGGGCTGCAGCCACTCACTTCTCTCCCTTGCACCCCAGAGACTTTAGCATCGAACCGGGCAAACTGAACGTTAATTCAAAGGGCTCGGTTGCAAAAGAAGGACTATGCCTCTGACTTTCCTAATTGTCTCAGTTATTCCTGAAAGTTCTGCGTCAATGGGAAGCAAGGACAGATGCACCTGTCCCAAACAGCATCTATGGGCCGCTCGAGGAAACCTCAGTGATGGGTTTCTGATCACCAAAGGAGAAGCCAAATGCTTCTACAGAAGTTCTGGTGACTTCCCGGCTACCAGCAAGTTGACAACCAACACCCAGGCAAACTCTGGTTCGCAAGACCTTATTTCTTCCGCGAGAAACTGCTTTGAGGACCAGTCACTGGGGCATTGCTTCAAAAGGCACATTTATTCCAGTGGCAACGTAAGTTGAGAAGGAGAAAACAGCAATCCAAACAAAAGTAGGGTTGGTTTGGTGCATACATTAACATCAGTCGGAATCCGGGGTCCACACACACCACCAGCTCAAGCCACATGTTTAACCGGAGTCCCTAGGGTCCAGCGATTCACAGTTGTATCGTGACACACACAGACTGTCAGAAAACACTGTTTTTCAAAAAAAAAAAAAAAAAAGAGGCGACGCAAACTCACAAGCAGCTCGCCCTGAGGTCCAGTTCAAGTGTCTGCAATGCAGAAGTCTGCACATTTCCAAACTAGGTGACAAAGAACATTCAGTGCATATCACAGGTTTTGATAAATTATGGGGGATGGGGGGAATCTCTATTACTACCTAAAAAAGAGCTGAGAAACAGTTCAAAAGAATTAACTTGTGTTCACATTCCATGCATTTTCTAGCAGGCGAGGCTCTGGGATGGCATCTTGGTGTGCCCGGTTCACTGAACTGACACTGGACAAATCCCAGCCTTCCTGAGACAGATGCAGAAGGACCCGGGGGTTTTCGTATGCTTGCCTGTATCCGTACTACACTACCAGAGACCCAGAGGACTGGACAGTGGAAATGATGGGGGGTGGGGGGGACACACCAGGGGAGGGGAGGGAAGAGTTGGGGACATTACACGTGGCCTGGCTCAGAGGTTAACAGGTAGGAGCAGACTTTTCCCCCGAGGGATGGGAGCCCTCGCTGACCCCTTCCTCTACCGCCCAAAGCCCCCCAGGTGCCACGCGACCTCCCGGGTCGCCTTCCCCTTCCTCCCCCGCGGTTCGGAGCACCCTCCAAACCGCGAGCAGAGTGGGAAACGCGGCCCAGCGGGGGAAACAAAGCAAGCAACCAAAGGGACCCTCCCCAAGAGAAGCTCCCCCACCAAACGGGCGGGCCGGCAGCCTCGAGGGGCTCGGGGCTCACTTGTTGCCGGAGCCGTGGCCGCCGTGGTGCAGGAACCTCCTGATGACCAGCGCCAGGCACGCGACCAGCAGCAGCATGTAGCCCACCGTGCCCGAGAGGGTGGGCGCGGCGGGCGGCGCCTGCAGGAACTGGCGCAGCCCGTCCTCCACGTAGTGCGCCTGGTCGTAGATGCTGAGGAAGGTGAAGATGTGGAAGAGCTGGTGGCTGTGGCCCACGATGTCGAAGCGGCCCGGGCGGAAGCGCTCGGGGATCTTGCTGACGTTGAAGAAGGCGGCCACCACCAGCCAGAAGTAGCGGCGGTAGAAGCGCGCGAAGAGCGCGGGGTTGCGCGCGCGCAGGTCGAAGAGCCAGCTCTCCAGCATGATGGGGCAGGCCATGCTGAGCGGCATGACGAAGACGAAGGTGCGCAGCGCGAACGGGTAGGCGCACCAGTCCGTGCGGCTCTTGCAGCAGGCCACGGTGCAGGCCACGGCCAGCACGAAGGCCACGGGCAGCACGAGCGCGCGGTAGGCGGCGATGAGGCGCGTGCAGTCCAGGTGCCAGCCCAGGCGCTGCTGCACGTAGGGGGTCATGACGCGCGCGTCCAGCAGGCGCAGGCCGGGCAGCAGGTAGTAGTAGTAGGCCACGGTGCTGCCGAAGCCGTAGTAGCTGATGGACGCGTAGTCCAGGTAGAAGAAGGCGGCCCGCAGGCGCAGCGACAGGCAGCTGAACACGTGCGCCGTGCAGCTCATGGCGAAGGTCAGCAGCACGCCGGACGCGTAGCACCAGAGCGGCAGCAGCCCGGGGTGGTGGAAGGGCAGGTCGCCGCCCGGCTCAAAATGCGGTATTGCATGCTTCACATATAGGGTCCTAGGATTTGATCTCTAGCACCACATGGTCCCTAAGCACT
>JAOXYA010000009.1:8164225-8179351 GCA_028565675.1 Sorex palustris | reverse complement strand
CTCTTTCTGACTCATTTCGCTTAGCATGATACTTTCCATGTTGTACCACTTGTATGTAAATTTCATGACTTCATCTTCTCTAACAGCTACATAGACACATACATTTTTATGGCACTTAATAAGCATCAGATAATACAGCTAAATGTAATATACATTTTGCTTCATATTTTAGCATCAGGGGCTGGAATGATAGCACAGTGAGTAGAATGCTTGCCTTGCATATGGCTGACCAGATTGAACCTCCAGCACTCCATATGGTCTCCCAAGCCCACCAGGAGTGATCCCTGAGTGCAGAGCAAGGAGTAAGCCCTGAGCACTACTGGAGTGGCCCCCAAACAAACAAAAACATTTTGCATCAGAAATCAATAACTGCAATATTTATTTTTAAATTTGTTTGCTAATTTTATGACTCAGAAAGTTAATTGCCCAATAGCTCGATACCCATGGAGATAAGTTTATTTAATTTACAAAAAAAATCTTTGTGAGGCTGGAGCAATAGTATAGTAGGTAGGGAGTCTGCCTTGCACACAGCCAACCCAGGTTCGATTGCTGGCATCCCCTATGGTCCTCCAAGTCCTGCCAGGATGAACATTGACTACAGAGCCAAGAGTAAGTCCTGCGCACCACTGAGTGTGACCCCTGCCCCACTGCAAAAAAGAAAAAAAAACTTTATATACTGCTGTAAATTTTTTCCATTCACAACTGTTTTGTCTAAGACATGCAATGTGGGCGAATGTTGCCAGAAACACATCTGACTCATTTTGCAGCTGATTTTGAGTATATTTTCGGTCATGGTTCATTTAGACATATTTTACTGTTGTCGAATTTTTGTCACATCCAGATACAGTTATGGTGACCAATAGTTTAAGAAGACTCTAAGAGGATGTGGGTAATAAATCTCTAAATAGTGATAAGGTTGTTTTCTCCATAAATTGCTCACAGTGCTCTTGGAGACATTACTTGAAACGTATGCAAAGTAGGAGGACAGTGATTTCATTTAGGTCAAATTGGTGCTTTTGCAAATGTTTACACAGACCTTTAACTAATGTTTCCCATCATTTTTTGTTTAGACAACAAACAGAAACATCCATAAAAATGTTTGCTATGAAGTTTCACGTAAGTGATTCTATTTATAAGAAATTAAATTAGATGTGACTAAAGACAATATAAATTCAGGCTTCTTCAAATAAATTTTCTCCTTCTAAAATGTATTTAATCTTTGTGTGGGAAAGGGGCAAACATCAATGTATATGGAATGCAAATAAAATAACAAATGTGACCTAGGACTTCCAAACTTATTTCTAAAAGCTATTAAGAGATGATATACCCAGTTCCAGATGATCACAACGCTGTGAAGATTTAGACATCACATCTAACCTTGGACTTGCAATGAATTCTGAGCCGTACATGTGGAATTAGCCTACCTAAGTTCAACACCATGGGTTGTGTAGTGCTAACCAGCTGCGTGATTCTGGGTAAGTCACTTAAACCTTAATTCCAGTTACTTCCATGGAAGTCAAATAAGGATACTTTCCACCTTCCCCAAAGGTAGTTTTGGAACCCAAATCCAGTGACACAATGTCATGCTCGATTACATCCAAAGAAGGGTACAGGGGGTCCAAAGAGGTCTGAGAGTGCCAGAGAAAATCAACGATGACCACATTTCTCTGATCTCTTCCCATTATAAACCAACAAATGGCTAGAGAGGAAAGTGACAACAACCAGATCATGAAGGTCAGACACAGGATGGGGAAAGAGATCAAAGGGCTGGAACACATACCCAGGCAGCACTAGGTCCCAGTACTGCCAACCACCCTCTCCCAGCACTGCCAGGAACAGTCCTCATGGCCCCTGAGCGTGACTCGGGTAGCTGTGAAGGTCCCCAGGCACAGATTGGGAGGCCCCCACCAAAGAAACTGAGATAAGGCGTGGGTCCTTCTTGTATTGTTCAATGTAATCTGAGCTGTTCTGCACTAACTGGCTTTTCAAGCTGCTATAAAGTGAAGAATACACACACACACACACACACACACACACGATCCTCTTCATCTCACCATTAAACAGAAAGCAAGAACAGCAGAGGCTTTGCTAGTTCCCTTTAGTAGGATGGAAATTCTTTAGCAATAAAGTGGTCCAAGCTTTCTACTGGTTATGACAGAACAACTCACATTGGGGCCTTAGGTGTACCTGAGGCTTCCCTAGGAAACTGGGGCTCTGTTCCCACATCCTAAGTTGTTTAAATCTGCACGATTTTTCCTACTGCCTTTGAAACAATTCTGCTTTCAAGAACAATGGAGCGTCAGCTCAGCTGAGGGTGGCCAATAATAGCTCTCGGTTGGAGGAATATTTTTGAAATTTCTCTCTCTCTGTCTTTCTCTCTTGCATTCTCTTTCTTTCTCTCTTACACACACACACACACACACACACACACACACACACACACACACACAAGAACTGGGGGATGCCAGAAAGCAAACGCTGAAAGAGAAGAGCCTAATATCTGGGCAGATAAAAACACAGCACAGACCGAAGGAATGTATTGTGGACATAAGCCATAAAAATGTTTTCAATTTCTGTTGGCGTGAAGATACAGTGTAAGAACGAGTCAATTTCTGGAGCATCACTCCAGGCAATCTGCATACAGAATGTTTATTGCAGGACCAAAACGTGATTCAGAGGAGCCCGAGTCCATTCTGGGGACTGTTGCCCCACGACCCCATCCCCCGTTTCTGGAATTGGGGTATGAGCTCCATGGGGGAAAGTTGCCCGAGAGGCAGAGGGCAGGACACTGTTTCTCCAGCAACAGTGACATGGTTTAAATTTAATTTGCACCTAACTGAGGTAGCTTGGCTAGAGATTTCTGTCCGCTTACTGATTCTTTCAACCTGCAGAGAGTTCTGGACTTCTCTCCCAGCACCAGAAAGGCTTCTTTTGTAAAGCTAGATGGACACAGACTCACTCAGTTTGTACACAGGGGGAGATTCCTGCCCATATTATTGTGTGCATAGCAATCCCTTTACAGCCAACTCTGGGAAAAGCAGTTAATGATACAGCCCGGGAGGGGGAATTTCACGAGGACAAAAGAGCGAGGAAAATGCTAGGAAAAGTGACAGGGATTGAAACAAGGGGAACGTGCCAAAATTAGAAGACGAAAATGAATTTATTCAGACCTTATTGCACACAGAACAGGACAGATGCTCGCTCTGGAGTTCCGGGACAGGGATGGGGTGCAGGTCTCAGCCCTGATACTGCTCAGATGACCATGGGTGTTTCCGGTCCCTCTGCTAACCAGCTGCCTTACCCACAAGCTCCTTCTCAAAGAGC
The DNA here is from genome assembly GCA_028565675.1 of Sorex palustris. NCBI lineage: Eukaryota > Metazoa > Chordata > Mammalia > Eulipotyphla > Soricidae > Sorex > Sorex palustris. The sequence continues at coordinate 8,176,027 of JAOXYA010000009.1, read as the reverse complement.
AAATCCCTGACCTGGATTGAAAGGAGGTGCCCCTTGCATGAGTGTTGCATCCTGGGGGTCTCCTGCATACCCCCATTGGCTGCCGCGGCCCCTACCCAGTGCTGTGGGTCCTCTCACTGCCCCCCCCAACACACACACACACACACACACACACACACACACCAGCCCTGTCGGTCTCCATGATGCTTCTCACGGGCCCAGGATCAGCCTAGAAAATGTGCCCAGGAAACCCTCCGTGACAAACGAGTCAACTTTGTGGCTTTTCTGAGAAGACGGCTGCCTTCCACCCCACGCCCCTGCCTTCTCCGGGCAGAATCTGCCAACAGCTTGCTTTCCATCTGCCTCCTTTTTCACTTTTTTATTTCCCCTCTCCGTCCTTCTCTTCTCCCCCACCCCCTGCTTGCTTGCAACAACAACAACTTCGGCTTTCCTCAGCCTGAAGCCCCACTCCCTGCCTCGCACCCCCCCCCCCCCAGCTCTAGGCGGCAACAGATGGGGAGAGGCTCTCGGCTGAATACTGAAGAGCACCGTCCCATTGATGAGCTCATTTCAGAATTTGCGAAAATTATTCTTCATGGTTCCATGGCCAGGGAGGAAACAGCCCTGGATTTTTGAGAGTTGGGTGACTGCTGTCAGATTCAAATCATTATTAAAGAGACAAAGGCTTGCCGGCTTGAGCTGCTGCTGCCGGGAAGTTTGCTTTAGCAGGAGGGAACGACAATCAACAGCACTCACCTTAGGCCGAGCAAGAGCCCCTTTGTGTGTGTGGCTGTGTAATTACTTGTCACTGTATCTAAATGTCAAATCTGGGAGAGCTTATCTCCCGTTAGACATTTACAATAGCCTCTGCCTGGGGACGGCCCTGGAAAGATCGCGAATGGTCGGTATTAATAGCACGTGCTGGCTCCCTCCCCTCTCAACCATGTGGGCAAATGTGTTTGAAGGGTGTTGTCATGCCTTGGGCATAGACAGAGGGGTTCAGGCATTAGCATCTGCTTGCCACATTGGAGGACCTCATCTCTGACTCCTGGAATGAGTCAGGAAGACTAAACTGAGGGATTCCTTTGGGGTCATCACTGGGATTCTGGGGAAAGCCCATCAATTGGGTATCGAACCATATCTCCAGCATTGATAACACACACCCAGCTGGGTTCAAAGGACAGACGAACACAGCGGCAGTACCCAGTAGGTAATTACCTTCTCTTGCAGTGATTTTCAGAGCATCTGACTCTGGGTCAAACACCTCTGTCTCCCACCTGGCCTCGAACTAAGAGACGCTGTAGTATATCAGAGCAGCTTACTGTAGGCGGGGAGTGTGTGAGTGTGTGTGTGTGTGGGGGGGGTCTCTTGGTCTCCTAGCAACGTGAGTAGAGCAGCATCCTTAGGCTGCTTCTTTTGCCGAATAATGAAAGGATGGTCACAATATTTTGCATTTTAAGCAGCACAGTCTCCAAGGACCATAACGTCTGCTGTGAATAGAACAAGGGGGTCCCAAGAAGCCGCTCCTCAGGGAAGACTAGCTCCATTTTACTGATGGCTGAGCTGGAGCAAATAGCACACGGGGCTCCCCGGCTCATGACTTGGCCAAGCCATGCAGAAAGCATAACAGAGAGGACTTCCAGCCGATGGAGAAGAACAGGGGAGCTGTCCACCAGCCCATTTTTTCTCATTAAACTTTCCAACTCCTAGGAAGCAAAGACCATGTTCTTAATATATTTTGAAAGCCCCAGCTTTATGGGTTGCTAAATTATAGATGAAATCAATGGGCAGGTGGTCTCTGTTACAGCCTCACAGCGGGACAGAGGGTCAGCTGCAGGAAAAGTTTGCAAGAGACTTTTCAAAAGGAGTAATTATTCTGCCTCCTGAAAATATAATTTATCTCCCACTGGAAAGCAGGCACTGTCTGCTTATTATTATTATTATTTTTTTCTAACACTGATGGCTTAACACTGTTGCCACTGAACTTTTGGTGCTGCTTCCACAGAGACACGGGGTCTCTGCAATCCCCAGCCTGAGGCAGGGTGGGCTGGTGACCCATCCAACAAGCAGAGAATCATGCAAGTTGGGCCTGACAACTTCCCAGGCTGGTTCGTGAACGATGACTCAGCTTTCTTCTTGCTCACCGGGACATTCCCATCGAGAGCCCAGGAACCCTGGGAGATGCTTGACTTCCATACGGTGTAAATCCTAAGCACTTGGGAAGTGAGATACTGGTTCTCTGGTTATCCATCTTAGCTGAGCCCGGCCTTCCCATCACCCCCTCTGCTTCTAGGCACCCACAGGCAAGTGAAGGAATCTCTGGATAATTATTTCGAGCTTCTCCACCCCCGCCATCCATTTCACAATTCCTTCTAGAGGCCCCAGGCATCATGAAAGAGAGGCTAGGCATCTCTTCTGTGTCCCCTTTCTCTTTTTTTGGTGCCCCCTTTCTCTTATCCATATAATTTTGGTTAATTATTTTTAAAAATCAAGATAAAATTGGGTTATACCACCTACGCGTATCACCACACATAGTACAATAGCCAAGGCATGAAAGCAATCCAAATGCCCACCTACAGATGAGTGGGTCAAGAAGTTGTGGTCTATAGACACAGTGGAATACTATGCAGCTCTCAGAAAGAACAAAATCATCTTTTCCCTTTGAACTTGCTTCACTTACTAGATTCCCCTCCAGCTTCATCCACGTCAGTTCAACATGCTGACACTGTGGCTCACACTTGCATATGGTTTAATTGACACGAAATTGCAGTAGTATTCGTGTGTGTGTAGTGTGTGTGTGTGTGTTTGTGTGTTTGGATTGTTTCCAGACCTTGGCCATTGTAGCTGGCACAGTGAACCTAGGCGGGCACATCTTTTCCAATTAGTGATTTTATTGTCTTTGAATTGATACTTAGGAGTAAAATTATTGAATCCTTCAGTGCCCTTTCCAAATTATCCATGAGGATAATTAATCTTTGTTGTTTTAACTGTACAGAAATTTCATTTCAAAATGATCATATTTTAGGTACTACAATGGTATTAAGGTTAAGATATTGAGGGCAAGCAACTACCAGAAGCAGATCAAACAAACAGAATCACAACTGTCTACCTACTTCTGCATGTTTATATTCCAGAGGAGGGGCTGTGTGTGTGTATGTGTGTGAATATTTGATTTTTTATTTAAGGCAATTATGATCATATTTTTCTTGCTGTATGTTCAGGTAGGCACTGTCCTCCTGTTGTTCATTGATTTTCTCGAGCAGGCCCAGTAATGTCTCCATTGTGAGACTTGTTGTTACTGTGTTTGGCGTATCGAATACATCATGGGTAGCTTGCCAGGCTTTGCTGTGCAGGCAGGATACTCTCGGTAGCTTGCCGGGTTCTCCGAGAGGGGCAGATGAATCGAACCTGGGTCAGCCGAGGGCTGGAGCGATAGCACAGCGGTAGGACGTTTGTCTTGCATGCAGCCGGCCCAGATGAGCTGGGTTTGGTTTCTCCGCCCCTCTCGAAGAGCCCGGCAAGCTACCAAGAGTATCTCATCTGCACGGCAAAGCCTGGCAACCTACCTGTGACTCATTTGATATGCCAAAACAGAGTAACAAGAAGTCTCACAATGGAGACATTACTGGGCCCGCTTGAGCAAATCGGTGAACAATGGGAGGACAGGGACAGTGATGTTCAGGTAGGCAAGAAATGCTATTCTGGCCAGTATGATGAGTGGAGAAGTTTGTTGGGGATGCTGTAAAAAAAATTCCCCCTATTTGCAATAAAGTTTACATGGCTGGGTGGTTCTTGCTGTTGCCTTTGCATGTTGTTACCTTACCTTGGGTAACTTAGTCTGAGGACTATGGGGGAGCGGGTGACATTATTCCAAAGGGATAAACCACGCACTGAACGTATGGATGGAGAAATTGTGTCTTTCATGATGATGCTCAATCTTGAAACTACCACTGCCATTGCACCTTCTGTTGTTGAAAGAAAGAATAGACTTTCCTTATTATTTGAGTTTATTTGCACTGGGCCATCCAAGAATTTCAACTGAAGTTTCCTGACTGGTCGTTGATGTTTCCGCGTATAGGCGTAGAGCTGGTTAACACTCTCAGCTGAGTCCAGCCTTCCCAACATTCCCACTCAGGCCTCAGAAGCGTGAGTGAGAAAGCCAGGTAGTTACTTTGGACCCCCAATCAGTCTTATGCTGTTTTCTTTGGATGCTTCTGACATGGTGAAATAAACACATAGTCCTGCTTCTGGATTTGGCTTTAAAAATCCAGGCTCAAATTTGGTTTGGCCACCAATATGCTTTTGAAATATGGAGTTGCTCTGACAGTGCTTCTTCATTTGCAAAGTCAGGATAAAATGCTTTCCATCATTGAATTTAGGTGAATATCCAATCATTCACTCTGAGTACTTGGAGAGTAGCTTTTGTGGGTCAGGCACCATTCTCAGTGCTGGAGAAAGAACTCTGAATGAAACCGATGAGCTTCGAGGCCACATCATGCCAGAATTTGTTGGAAGGAGACATGGTAAAGGAGCGACCAAATGAAATCATTTCAGAGAGCGGCAAGTGCCAGGAAGGCAAATGTGAGAGGCACAGAGAAAGCCCCTGTCCGGGCGCTCTGTAAGCAATCAGCGATCATGATTGTGCCTCTCGCTTTCCACTCTCATGAAAGCAATCCAACGACCATTAGGTAAAGGGAGTGAGCATGGGGAGGGGAGGCAGAAAGACACAGTTCTTCCCCCTCCATTTCCAGTCTCTAGGTGAAAGTGGTTGAGGTCTGTTCTGTGCGCCAACTAGAACCTCTCTTCTGCTTCCTCCGAGATCCTGAGAACTCAGTGCAGAGGAGAGGAAAGGGAAGAGGCTGGTTAGAGGGGAGTCCAGGCAAAGTCATATTGTCTCTGCCCTAAACTTGGGCCCCAGCATCATTAGACATGTCACACGGAGGTGACCCATGTACCTGGGTTCTGCTCAAGGCATTTCTGACTCAGCTGGCCCAGCTCGGCAGAGCTGGTGCATGTCAAGCACAGCCTCTAGAGTTCACGCACCGAGGGTGCTGGTTGAGGGTGGCCTGCTTGCTCTGTGAAGGTGGGGAGAAGCTGCATGCACACAGAAGGGCAATCTGGGGTGGGGTGGTAACTGCTGGCTCAAACTGATGAGTAAATACAAACTCCACGCCACATGAGGAGGGGTTAGAGAGAGAGTACGGCAGTTAGGGTTCTTGCCCGGTATGTGGCTGATCTGAGTTCACTCTCCTGCGCCTCACATGGTTCCCTAAGCCAAGAATTATCTCTGAGCACAGAGCCAGGGAAAGCCCTGAGCACTGCCACATATGAACTCAAGACAAAACCACAGAACAAATAATATAAGAAGGAAACAGAAAGTCTGAAAACAAATCGAAACCCAAACCAAATCCGTGGGAACAGAGGGGTCACGGGAAAGTCCTTTTCCAACATCCAGGATATTTGACTTGAGCCCAGGATTTGTGACATCTGTGTGCTGTGTATGTCATTACTGAAGACCTCCATGAGGTTAGTGAGGCATGGAGCTGGCGCATTGCTGACGTGGTGCTTAAAGGTGCTCCCAAGAGAAGGAAATTGACTCATGGGAATTTTCTGGAACACTTCAAGAAGGTTATTCTGATGTAGGGCCTGCGTTTTGAAAGCTCTGGGTACTTAAAAACACAGAATGTATTGTTTCTGTGCATAGTAAAATAGCCAAGATATGGATAGAACCCAAATGCCTCAGCACAAAAAATAAATAAATCAATAAGCTGTGCTTATTGATTATTCCACTCCAACAGTGGAATACTATGCAGCTAGATGGCTGGAAGAGATCAGGTAACTTGCCTCTATAAAATTATAGATTTTGAGGGCATTATGCTGAATGAGTCAGTGAGAGGAAAGGGATAGGTACAGAATGATCCCTCATATGTGGGACTTAGAGATACACAGAAAGGGGCATCAAATGGGGCCAAAGACCATGGAACTGGAGTGTAAGTTCATAGAATTGTTTGTGATGGTGGTGGTGGGTTGAATGGGCGGGAACTTTGGGATCTGCGTAGAGGGAAGTGAGCACTCTACCCATGATGATGGGCATGGTTTTCGCATGACGTCTGCATGAAACCATCATTAACAGTAAATAAATAAAAATATCTGAATATATATATATATATATTTTAAAAAGTACACTTGAGGAGGGCTTGTCTTTAAAACCTGAATCTCTTTTGTTCTTTTCTGAAGAGTCTAGAGTTTGGCATCTTCTGTGAATTGTAACATCTCCCAATGAATCTGAATTTTTTTTGAGTTTTACTGACTTTCTTCCACCCTGGAAATAGAGCTATCTTCTTGGGCCACTGACTTTGAACGACTTTGAAAAAACATCTTAAATAATGACCAGTTCTATTTGACATCCTGCTGGGACCCTGGAACACCTCTCTCTGCTGGCTTGCAGGAGGAACTAAGGATGGAAGGAATTGATTGAGCACCAAAGAGCTAGGAGCATGCCATGAACAGTTTTGCATGTAGAATTCTTGCACAACTGTCTGCTGAATGAAAGGGCATATCAAAGGGTAAAAGCAGTGACAGTGCCAATTTACTCCTATTCAGCAATGATTGCCTTTTGTTTGGTACTGCCTTTTGAATCTGGGAGATTTTTGTATTTTTTTGGAACACACACCTTTTTTCAGGGCATACCTTTTGCTTTGCACACAGAAATAACTCCTGGTGGGCTTGGGTGCTCCTGGTGGGCTTATGAGTGCTGGGAATCGAACCTGGGTCAGCCGTGTGCAAGGCAAACACCCTACCCACTATACTCTTGCTCCGACCCCTGAACCTGGGGGATTTTATGATCAAAATAACACCAATATATATCAAGCCTGGCATAAGGCAATTTCCCATTTGTGATTTCATCTCATTTGGTTTGGTGCTCAGAGAGGAGCTTGTATTATTACTTGTATTTTCTTTGATGCTCAGTTTATTAATTTTTTCCCTCTAAGCATTTATTTAATAAGTTTAGACATAATATTCCACAAGTCACACAAGTCTTAAACCCAAAGAGCCCACATTAATGAGTTTGTGAAGATTATTTCCTTTCCCAAACTAAGACATTTCATTCATGGAACTTTCAAAGAGCTAATTTTTGCAAGTTCCATGTACCATATCCCCTTAAGTGCTCTTAACACAGTCAAAAGGAGATAAAATAGATTTGTAAACACAGATGAAACACATCATAATAGCAAGTGCTGGCTTTGTCCTTAGACGTACACCTCAGATTTCGGTCCATATTCATACCCATATCTTTATTCTCACTCTTGTTCTTTTATTGATTGATTGATTGATTGGTTGAATCACCATGGGGTACAGTTACAAACTTATGAGCTTTCATGTTTGCATTACAGTCGTACAATGATTGTTTACCCATGCCTCCACCAGTGCCCATTTTCCCTCACCAATGTTCCCAGCATCGCTCCCACCATCCCCATCCATCCCCCACCATCCCACCCTGCCTCAGAGCAGGGCTTTCCCTTTAAATCTCTCTCTCCTTTTGGGTGTTGTCTCATTCTCGTTCTCATCCCTTCCCAGGGCAGTCACAAGTGGACCCACTCAGCATAGGTAGCGGGTTCTTGGATGTGCCAGCAGACCCTTGGCTTGGAGTTGGAAACTCTTTTTAACTTATTTTATTTTTTTAAAAATTTATTTATTTATTTATTTATTTGCTTTTTGAGTCACACCTGGCGATGCACAGGGATTACTCCTGGCTCTGCACTCAGGAATTACACCTGGCGGTGCTCAGAGGACTCTATGGGATGCTGGGCATGGAGTCCGGGTTGGCCGCATGCAAGGCAAACGCCCTACCCACTGTGCTATTGCTCCAGGCCCCTTGGAAACTCTTTTTAAAAGGGGATTTAAACCAGACCTCTTGTCCATGATTGGTGTTGGGTCTACTTTTTATTTTTATTTTTAATTAAAAATTTTTTTCTTTTTATTTTTTTGGTTACACCCAGCAATGCTCAGGGGTTACTCCTCACTCTGCACTCAGGAATTACTCCTGGCAGTGCTCAGGGGACCATATAGAATGCTGGGGATCAAACCCAGGTGGGCTGCATGCAAGGCAAATGCCCTACCCAACGTACTCCAGCCCTGGGTCTACTTTTTAATGTGTTTTTCTTGTTAGCCTTGTGATTTGGAGGTTGAGGCTTTTAGGCATTTTGTATTTGCTGTATTCTTCTCTAAACCACTTGTATTTTGTCCCATGTGATATTAATGCAATAGGCTCACGGCAGCTTCTGAAGCAACATTGGATATTCTTATGCTTTCATAAGATCTCATGATTGTAGCTTAAGTGCATGTAAATGGTTAGAAATTCTTTCCCCAGGTCTGGAGCAATAGTATAGTAGGTAGAGCAATTGTCTTGCACTTAGCTGACCTGGGTTCCATCCCCAGCATCCCATATGGTCCCCTGAGCACTGCCAGAAATATTCCTGAGTGCAGAGCCAGGAGTAGCCCCTGAGTATAGCCAGGTGTGACTCAAAAAGAAAAAGAAATCTTTGCCCCGGGATGGAGCAATACTAAAGTGGGTGGGGAACTTGCCTTGCATACAGCTGACCCAGGTTTGATCCCTAGCATCCCAAGTGGTCCCCCAAGGCCAACAGAAGTGATCCCTGAGCTCAGAGCCAGAGGTAAGCCCCGAGGATAGCTATGTGTAGCCCCCAAACAAACAAACAAACAAACAGAGAATGAACAAACAAGAACAAAGTTCTCTTCTCTGGGCTATGGAGGTGATGATGTGACAAGCAGTCCAACTCTTGAGAGACTCCTGATACTCCTCACCCTCCTAGGATTGGCATGTGACATTGTGTCTTTCTTCAGAAATGTCCTGGACACAGGGACTTACCAAAGAAGTTGATCCCAGTATCCCTTCCCACGTCTTCCATAATGGTCATTTCTACAGAGCTTTTGCGTTCAGATCTATGCTAGATGTGCTTACTTCTTTGTGGGCACTGAATCAACTTTCCCGATCACCCACTCCCTCTCTTGCTTACAGTTTTCCCAAGAAGACCCCTGCTGCACATATCCCACTGCTTAAGAAGCTTCCACTTTAGACTTGGCTTTCAAGGCGTCCAGCAACACAGTAAATCATTTATGGTGAAGTATAAAAGGCATCCTCCATGGCAGGATGTGAAGTGCCTCTCACTTCCAGCAGCCCAAGGACAGGAAAGCTTGGTGTCCAGCTTCGGGCTTTAGGCTAAGTCCTCACTGGAGCTCCAGAAGAGGGGGGTCTTCTCAAACCCGGCCTGTTGACTACCTGAACGGCAGGATCAGGCTCCAAGTTGTGCGATGGGGTCCTCTGGGTTAACATCAATAAAAATCCTAATCTTGTTTCAAGCAGAGCGAATTCAGTCAGAGGAAAAGGGACAGATGTTGAAGTCTCCTGTTTGAAGTAGCAAGGGAACGTCAAAGGGCCAATGGCAACGCAGTGGGGGATTCACACAGTTGAGTTAGTTGGGGATGGAGATTGAAAGGGAGGGGAGTTGGTGGAGGGAGGTGGGGACACTTGGTGATGAATGAGGTGTTGAAATCAGGGGCATGGAAACCATCATTAACAGTACTGTAAACCACAGAATCCCCATCAATAAGCATTTTTTAAAAAGAAAGAATAAATCTACTAACTTAAAAAAATCACAGAAAATCTTAATCCCAGAGTCCTCCCAGTTCTCTAAGTCTGTGCAAGAAATCATGCTCCTTACAGCTAAGGGCAATTTCACCACTTTCTTGAAGATAAGGTAGAAGCCTTTGACTTGAAACACAAGCATGGATATCCCATCCATCTCCAAGTTCTAGCTCTTTATCTTCTCCAGGGCAGTAACTAGAGGTTGGCTGCAGAACAACCTGGGTGGGACGAGGGGAGAAAGGGCAATGTGATCTCAGGTATGGTCTCTGGAGCTGGAAGGTAGGAATGGGGTACTAGCTCAGGGGGGAATGGGTGATGAGGAACTACACAGCTGGCTAAAAAGGAACTTAGTGACCTGGGAACACTCTCCCAGAATGCATGACTCAACACCTTAATTTTTAAAAATTTTTATGAAGTTGTTAACAATAATTTATTATATTCAATATTCCAACACCAATCCCACCTTACCATTACCATTATTTCAAATTTTCCCACCACCACCCAAGCCTGCCCAAAGGCAGATCCTAAATCATTTGTTTTGTATTGCTTGTTATGAATGCACTGCACTGTAGTACTGTCCTCCCGTTGTTCATCAATTTGCTCGAGCATGCCCAGTAGCGTCTCAATCGTGAGACTTGTTGTTACTGTGTTTGGCATATTGAATACATCACAGGTAGCTTGCCAGGCTTTGCCGTGTGGGCGAGATACTCTCGATAGCTTGCTGGGCTCTCTGAGAGGGGTGGAGGAATCGAACCTGCCTGGGCCGGGCTGGCTGCGCACAGGGCAAACGCCCTACCACTGTGCTATTGCTCCAGCCCGTAATTGTAACATTATATAATATAATTGCAACATTACATGTGTGAATTTCTATCATTAACAGTCTTGCAGTGTTGTCTCAATAAAAATTAATAAAAAAGAAAGATGTGCTAGATTTCCAAAGTTATTTATACACATTCTCCCTATAACTTCAGATTTATCAGCAATTGATCTGTATGACACTGATGTCCTCACATATTCCACATATAAGATGTTTATATGTGTATGGACTTTCAAGACTCTTAACTATTTTTCATTGGTCTTAATGTTCTAACACTGTAATGATTCAATGATTATAGTTTTTTAAATGTAGTTTGAAGGAGCAATATACCTCTATTCTTCAATGCCCCCCAAAAAATTGTTTTGATAATAGATTTTCTCTGTTTCTATGCAAATTTTATTACTAAACATTCTGTTTTCTTTAAAAAATGTTATTGATATATTGAAATGCACCCAATAATTAAACTATCCAGTCCGTAAAGTATCTTTAATTACAGTATGATTCTGTCATAATGAATCAAAAAACTGTGGAAACCATTTATACTTACCCACACTATAAAATTCCATAATTGGTACCTACCATATGCCAAGATCCATCAAGTCTTTTATATACTATCACATCTTACCTTATTTTGCTATCCTTATTCTAAAATCATTTGAACATAACAACATATACAGTTACCCCTTTTAGTATGCCTTTTTTCCACGCCCATCATTCCTGAAAATTTATTGCTATCCTTCTTTTCAACATTGTCAGGTTATAGGCAAACTCTCATCAATCACTTTTCATATCTATTTCTGCTCTAATAACATATAATTTTCTCTTTATAATATTAACTTTCCAGTGACACCCTTATTTCTCCCACATACCCACATCGCACACCCTTATTTCTCCCACTCATACCAGTAAGTCTATATGGTATAAGTGTGCACCTTTCACACTGTACTTTTGTGGCAGATTTTATTTTTAATGATAACTACTACAAGATTACAATCGTACCTTTTTAAAAACATTTTTGGTGAGAACATATAAATTATATTCTGGTGGCAAATTTATATGATATAATATAAAACTATTAGCAGCTTTAATATATATACATATGAACACGTATTTATTTGTCATAGTACCTTTGAGAGAAAAAAACAAAAAATGAGAAATATGTAAGTCTGTTTTACATTCTAGTCCCAGTCTCCATTGTACTGTATTTCCCTCCTGGAGCGATAGCACAGTGGTAGGGCTTTCGCCTTACAAGTGGCCAACAGGGTCGACCCGAGTTCGATTCCTCCGCCCCTCTCGGAGAGCCTGGCAAGCTACCGAGAGTATCTCGCCCGCACGGCAG
>JAOXYA010000009.1:8146551-8162073 GCA_028565675.1 Sorex palustris | reverse complement strand
CACAGTAACAACGAAGTCTCCAATGGAGATGTTACTGGGCCCGCTCGAGCAAATCGATGATCAACGGGAGGGCCTTTTCTGTTGTGAATTTTTCAGTTTTGTTTTGGGGCCTTACCCAGTGATCCTCAGAGCTTACTCCTGTCTCTGTGCTCTGGGATCACTCCTGGTGGTGCTCAGGGAACCTTATGGATACCTGGGGTCAACCACATGCAAGGCCAGTGCCCTTCCTGTTGTACTGTCTCTCCAGCCCCCCTGCTAAGCATTTGAAAGGGTGACAGGTCCCTCCCTTTTATGTCACCGGGTGAGCGAGTGTGGCTCCTGCCCTGAGCTTTCCTGTCCCTCAGCCCCTCCTCCATCGAGCTCGTCTTCCCTGCATTCTCAGTGCCTCCCTTTGGGGCGACTGTGACCCATTCCTCCCATCTGCACACTTGGCTCTCCAGCTGACTAGTCCCTGCCCACTTCGACTCTGAGGTTTCTGAGAAAACATACCCCTTAGTTTTGCTGTAAATGTGTCTGCGGGGATTTGGATTTCTGACCTCAGCATCCTGCTCATCTGGTGTTGTGGGCTGGAGGGACAGAAAGACCAGGTTTTTGCCCCCTCTGCCATCTTCCTGGAATTCTATGTTCTATCTGATTCCAGGTGGTGGGTACAGTGCACAGAAGTCCTAAATGCTGAGGTGGTCTGGTTAGGGTTTTTTTTTTTTTTTTTTTTTTTGCTTTTTGGGTCACACTGGTGAGGCACAGGGGTTACTCCTGGCCTTTGTACTCAGGAATTACTCCTGGCGGTGCTCGGGGCACCATATGGGATGCTGGGAATCGACCCCGGGTTGGCTGTATGCAAGGCAAATGCCCTACCCTCTGTACTATTGCTCCAGTCCCGGGTCTGATTCGATTTTTAAGTGCATCCTGCATCCTGTGTCACCTGCTGGAACTCTCCAAGAACTGTTCCCAAGTCCACACCTGGCTTCACTTGGTCCGTGTGAGCTCCTGCTCAGACATGCCTGACTCAGACCATCCCCGAGAGCTCAGGATTCTTACCTGTCCCAGAACTCGATCTACGAGAAAGTGCCTGTGTGCTTGTCATTTGCAGACAGTGTACCCATCCGGAGACCATCCGTATTCCTTCGTCCCCTGGGCGCTGAGCTAGGAAACTCGGGTCAGAGTGATCAAGAATTCAGGAGGATGGCCGATGAGAGCCCGATAGAGCCGTGTCACACGATCCTATGTATATGGTTTGGTAGGAGCCACCAAGGTTAACAATACCTCTTAGATGGTAAGATTGTTCCACTGGGTGTCTTGGCTCCTAGGGACAGTTCGGGGGACGGAGAGAGCAGCAGGGTTTGCTGGATGGTTTCCCGGCGGGCTGCCAAGACCAGCTGCTTAAGTAGGCCAAGTGAGCACACAGATAACTGGGGGCGACTGGAACGGGCAGTGGGAGGGAGTCCAAGACGTCACCTTGGCCACAGCCTGGCTCTGAAAATGGAAGAAATTCTATGCCTGGGACTTGTCCAAGGGAAGGCAAACCGAGCCCTGGTGTGTCAAAATGCAGATTCCCGGCCCCCTAGGGTGGAGACTGATAATCTATATTTCAAACCTCCCCCCACCCGATAGAATCTAGAAAAATGAACTAACTGTTCAGTCCAAGTGCTGCCCATGGCGTCTGGTCCCCTGCAGGCCCTGAATGATGTGGAGGTGCCACATCTGCTGTGCAGGGAGTGACAGCAGAGTCCGTGGTCCAGTGCTGGCGCTTTCGCGGCCGAGGCTCTTCCTGTGTCCCCAAAGCTTGGAATTGGGACAGGACTGTCCACCGTCCCACCTGCCCCGGACACCTCCCCTGTTCCCCCGCTGACCGGTATATTTCACTTGGCCCCGACTGGGGAAGGTTATTGGGAGCGGGTGGCCCTTGGTGGCCTTGGGTGGCCTTGGGTGGCCTTGGGTGGCCTTAGGCAGCCTTGGGTGGCCTTGGGTGGCTGGGCAGCACCAGCTGTGCCCACACCCAGGTTTGGTCTGGCAGCAGTAATGGTGACGCCAGGCCTGGCCGGGGCCACCCTGACTGCACTTCGGGGGTCCCGGATGGAACCGCTCCAAGCGAGTGTGGAGCAGACGTCCATTCGGTTCCTCTCCCCAGTGGACTGCATGAGGGTGGGGGACGTTGCTGACCACCCTGGAGTCTCTGATGCACATCTAAGGGGTTTCCAGGGAGTCAGCTCCTGAGCCAGCCGCACTGTGTGTGAGGATGTGTGTGTGTGTGTGTGTGAGTGAGTGTGTGTGTGAGAGTGTGTGAGTGTGTGTGAGAGTATGTGTGTGAGTGTGTGGGGGTATGTGTGTGAGTGTGTGAGTATATCTGTGTGAGTGTGTGACTGTGTGTAAGTGTGTGAGGGTGAGTGAGTGTGAGTGAGTGTGTGTGAGTGGGTGTGTGTGTCTGAGATTGTGTGTGAGTGTGTGGGTGTGTGTCTGAAATTGTGTGTGAGTGTGTGTGAGTGTGTGTGAGTGGGTGTGTGTGAGTGTCTGAGGTTGTGTGTGTGAGTGTGTGTCTGAGATTGTATATGTGTGAGTGTGTGGGTGTGTGTGTCCTATGGGTTTGAAGGCTGGTTAGACGGGAAAGTTTCTGCTGGACTTTAATGGGGAGACAGCAGTCACCGAATGCGGGTGCTGGGTCCAGGGGGCCAGGACCCCTCCCCGTGAACACAGGCCTTCAGAGCTGTAGACCTGGTGGTCCCCTCCCTCACGGTGCCCTTAGGGATGGGGGTGGACACTGTGTGAACACGAGCTGGGGGCACGGAGAACCGAAGTGGGCGTCTCATGGTTCTGGACGCCAGGAGCCCGCCCCCCCCAGTGGAGGGGCTGGCAGGGCCGATGCTATGTGCTCTGCCCCCACTCTATGGGTGCTCCCAGGGATCTGCACAGCTCTAGGGGTGCTCCAAGGGGTCTTCCCAGCTCCGTGGGTGCTCCCAGGGATCTGTACCCACTCTGTGGGTGTTCCCAGGGATCTACCCAGCTCTGGGAGTGCTCCCAGGGATCTTCCCCCACTCTGTGGGTGCTCCCAGGGCCCGCCCCAGCTCTGCGCAGCCTAACTTCCGCTGTCCTCGGGTTGGGCTGTGGCCCCTGCCCCCCCCCAGCTTCATCTCCTTTTCATGCTCCCCCATGCCCTGCTCTCCCCCACCCCCGCCCATCTGCGTCTTCTCGCCAGCATCTCACCGGCCACGGGGACCCTGATACAGAGCACCCCACCCAAACCACATCTGCACGAAATCTCTTTCCAGTCGAGGTACTGGGTGAGAGTCCACAGGCCCTCCCTGACAGCCCTAACTTTCCAGGCGTCTCAACCCCCTCATGTTTCTGTGACTGTCGGCGACAGGCTGTGCTTGTCAGTCCTGCTCCTCGGTTCTATGCCTGCAAATTCCCCGCGCTCTCTTGAGCCTCATTTTCCTCACCCATAAATGAAAAGCACTTACAGTCCTGACCTCAGAAGGGAGAGGATTAAATGAGATAAAAATAGATAAGGAGTTTTGCATCATTCCTACGACATAATAAGCACTCGATAAATGTTAGTTAACAGTATCATTATTTTTCACTGCATCCCTGGAGGAGCCCTGAGCATTAGGAATGTATTTCAAACATCCCAATTTGATTTACCTGGAAACACCCAGCACAGCCTGGATTGCTCCTCACGGCCCTTGTGTGGGCCCAGGTGCAGAGATCGGAGGGGGAGCCTGGGTGCCCCATGCTGGGGCCCACAGGCCCTGCCATGATTCCCTGGCCACGGGAATCCCACCAGACAAGAAATCTCTCTGCCCCGTGGCAGTGGTGAGGCACTTCTGGAGAAGGTGTGTTGGTGCTGTGGGTGTCAAAGGCATTGCCACCTTGCAGCGACAGTTTCTCATTCTCAGGTTGCTTTCTTCCTGTCCCAGATGTCCCCGAGGCCGCCCCAACACCCTACCTTCCAGGGACACCTCTACCCAACCAGTTGGCAAGTCTCTTAGCAGGCCGCACACCGTGCCTTTCTGAGGAGACAACACAGAGAACACACGTGTACATGCACACACACACGTGCATACACACACTCACATAGCATGCTCACACCAAGTTCATGCGTCAGTGACAGAGGCGCCAGGTGACAGAATGAAGCCCACTGAGGAGACCCCTCCAGGGCTGGCAGACAGTGCTTCTCCTCGGAGTCTAAACCACAGCCCCTTCTCTGTGCCCACAGGGTGTCTCACCCAAGCGAAGAGCTCCGATGGACAGAAGTGGCCACCACACTCCCAACGTCTGAAAGCCGCCATTGGCTGAGGAAACAAAACTGTCTACAAGGTGAGCATGAAAGGCTGTTCTGGGCTCCCTCACACTCTGCTCTCCACACAGTGCTCCCAGCCCTTTCTCTTTGCCTTTCGGCTTCCCCCAGCAGGGCTGGTGGCCTCTCCTTACCCTTGCTCTGGGAGGCCTCTGATTCCATACAGCCGCTGGTGGGAGAGATTACGACTTTGCTGCCCAAGGCTCATCCCCACAATGGGAGATGGGTGCTTAACAAAACCCAGGACGTTTGTTGAGGACACTTCTAAAGAGGGTCCTGATGAAAGCCTCCTCTTGCCTTAGGCCTCCTCTTCCCTGGACGTTGGATGAGGTTTCTGGAGTTCCAGTGGCAATGAGGGGCCATGACGGGAATCTGAAGACAGAGACTCATCTAAGGGTCATAGAGAAGAAAGCAGGACCAAGGCTTAACTGATGGATCCTAGAACTCTCTCAACAGTTGTCACTTCCTTTATGCCAGCCTTATTTTATAGGAAATTAAAGCCTGATTTTAATGAGGCTGTTGTTATTTGTCTTTTATTTTTTCCTTCTGGTTCTAAGCAAGCAAACCTACTCCAAATGGATGCACAGTTCAATACCTTTCCTTTGTCCTAATGCTTTATGCCAAGTAGGGGGTTTCTTCATGGGGGCCACTGCGGGCGATCATGAAGCTCTCTCTGATTACAGTGATCATAATCTAGCAGAATTCTTGGTCTACATTTCATCTCTCCTTTTGGACCTTGACTTCCCCGAAGGAGGGGCGGGGCCTTACCCCTTGCTTAAAATTTTAAAAAAAAGTTGAGGCCACACCCCGCTGTGCTTTGGGCTGTTCCTGACTTGAAGCTCAGGGGCCATTCCTGGGGGGTGCTCAGGGGAGTCTGTGGCACTGGAGACCAAGTCTGGGGCCCTGGGGGCAGGGTCTGTGCTCAGCCCTGGGCCCTCTCGCTGTCCTCGACCCCTAGTGCCCCGTGCCTGCTTGGCTGAGCCAGAGCGCTCCCAATGTTTGTTGAATGGAACTGAGGCTTGAGAAAGACCCAGAGCTTTCTGTTAACATGAAAACTCTTTTGAGAAGGGATTTATCTGAAATCTGAGCTGATTTGGGATTTCGTGGGCGAGAAATCAAGCTAAGGAAATGGCACTGGGTTGGGGGGCATTGAGGACAGGCCTGCGGAAGGCAAATAGGGTTGGACAGGCCCCCAGCAAAAGAAGTGGGGAAGACGAGCCATGGGCTTCAGCCCTGCAGGGGTTCTGTGGGCAGCCCTGTCGGCCTTTCTGCTTCTTCATACAAAGCTCTGGGGGGTACAAAGCTCTCAGGCCCTCCCTGGAGACTGGGTATCGCAGATCACTGGCTCCCCTTCATATGCCCCACGCCCGTCCCCGTGATCAAACCGCGTTGGGAAAGCCCCTCTCTCTTGGGTTGCACAGTGAAATGATCGTGCATGAGGGTAAGATGCTCTGGGGGCTTGAGACCAAAGTCTTCGTGACTCGGGGGCTTCTAGACCCCTGTCAAAACAAGTCTCCAACTTGCTTCCCCACTGCCACTGAATTAACGG
The DNA here is from genome assembly GCA_028565675.1 of Sorex palustris. Taxonomy (NCBI): domain Eukaryota; kingdom Metazoa; phylum Chordata; class Mammalia; order Eulipotyphla; family Soricidae; genus Sorex; species Sorex palustris. The sequence continues at coordinate 8,156,233 of JAOXYA010000009.1, read as the reverse complement.
TGAGAAAAGGAGGGGTTCCCATCCAGACCCACCCTCCAGGAACTCCCAACCTCGTGGAGGGGGGAAGAGCTGTGTTGGTGCCCTCAGAAACCAGGGTGCTGAGAAAGAAAATCTTTTTTCGAAAGCTACAGCTCCCAGTAAGCTCACTCACAATGGCACACCGGATCTGACCAAGCCATAGCAAAGCCTCACATGCTTCACGATTATTCTTTCCCTGTTAAAAAAACATCGCAAACGATGTTTCGGTGGGTTTGCTGTGATTGGACACCCGCTTTAATGAGCAGTTCTGGGGCCGTGTGCTCCGAAAGGCGCAGAGCTGGACTTCAGCCAAGCCAGAAGCAGAAGCCGTCCCTCGGCTGAGGATAAGGAAGAGAAAGCACAGCCTTGTAATACAATTTCACTCTCCTAAATCAAACCTTCCATTTGCCACGATTATTTACCATTGCTTTGTAATTGTGAGCAGACAGCCGAGTGTGGCTGGAAGTCTATTCATTCTTTAAAGTGACATAAAGTGGCACTTGGAGTCCCCTACTATAATTGTTCTTCTTTCCTTGTTAATACCCGACCGCTGCTAGGAGTTCTGTGAAAGATTCATTTAATGCCAGCCCCAGAAATTTCTGTGGGATTCACTTCCTGGCCTCTTTTTTTTTTTTGAAAGCCTATTTGAAATTGCCCTCAGGAATCGGGAAGGCTGAAATGCTTGTGACCTTCAGTTAGGATTCTTCTCTAAATATTTGAGCAGAACCAGCCAAGCCCTCATTTCCATTCCTCTGGTACCTGGGGGTCACAGCCCAGCCTGAAAGGAAGGAAGGAAGCAGTTACTCAGAAACAAGATGGTTTGAAGACGTTCCCAGCCCGGTTGCACCTTAGCACCTGCACTGTGGTCAGGACTCCAGTTCTTTGGGGTGTTCTTCCAACCTAACTGGACCCGGGTCTAGACAAAGCCTTTGGGGGACATTGTGCAATTGCTCCTTAGCCAGACTCTTAGGGGGACCCCCCACCATGGAAGTGATCATTCATGCACCACGGGCCAAAGCCATGGGACTTGCTGCTGGCAAACTGAGTGACTCCTTCGCTCAACAAGAGGCTTTAGACACCCTCAGCGGCTGACTGATGGGCGACAAGTTGGGGGTAAAGCAAGAGCGTGTTAACAGAACAATCCCTTTTGTGCTACAGAGGACTGCCTTCCAGTCCTGCACCCCAGCCCCAAATCTCTGTTTTTTATTATTTGTGGTTCAGGCAACAGTTTAAGTAGTTTAGAATGGAGTTACCGCTTATGGTTCTGATGCATAGTTACTGCACCTCACCACCACTGCTGGAGTACTCAAAACACACTTCCCTTTTTCTGGTCCTTCTGTCCTGTCTCTTCCTCCCGGTCCCTTTCTTCAGAGCTTGGTGATCTGTTTTGTACAGCAAGGCAAAGTGCTTGTCATTGTTTGCTACTGTCTGTTCCTTTATTTTGCCTCTCTAGATCACAGATGAATGGGATCATCTGGTATTGGTTCTTCACCCTCTGACTTATTTCGGTTGGCACAATGACCTCCAGTTCCATCCACGTTTCAGCACACGGCAAGATTTCATCTCTTACGACTGCGGCATGCTATTTCATTGTATGTGTAGACCACCCTTTCTTTATCCATCCACCTGTGCTTGGACATTTGGGTTGTTTGCATTTCCTGCTGGTTGTACTCAGCACTGCAATGAACAGTATGTATATATCTTTTCAAATGAATTGCCCAGGCTTCATTTGTGTTTGGGGGACAGATGCTAAGAAGTGGGATTTCTGGGTCCTACAGAACTTTTGTTCTTACATTATTCAGAGATCTGCATTCTGTTATCCATCCCGTCATTTTGATATAGGCCATCCCACTGGAGCAAGATGAGGCCTCATTGTCATTTTGATTTGCCTCTCCTTGGTAATCAGTGATGAGCTCTTCTTCATAAGTCTACTGGCCATCTCCAGGTCCTCTTCAGGGAGATATCTGTTCACCCCTTCTTCCTTTTTGGATGCCCCCTCTACCCCTCCCACTCCCCTTCCACCTCTCCACCTTCAAAAGCTCGGCCATGTTGCTGACTTTTAGGTCTGAGTTGGAAACAAAGGCAACTGTCTTGGGCTAACCCGACCCTCTGCCTCACATCTGGGGTTTCCAAGGTGCCTAGCATTGATCAGGCATGAAGTATGTGGGGCATGGTATATGAGGCACTTTCCCTGATTAATTTCCTTTAACTCAGGGGCTGGCTTTATCATTCCCTCTTCCACCCCCTTTTATGGGTGAGGAAACAGAGAAGGAGCCAGCCTGTGATCGCACTGTCCAGCAGGGAGGAACTCGGACTGGGACTGGGGACTGCAGGGGGAAATTCGGGTCGGGGCTTGGGGACTACAGCCCAGCCCAGCCTCAGGAAGTCTTCAGCGCTGCTTTGAGGAAAGACCCTCACTTTCCTGCATTATCCAGGCTGCTTGGCACCATCAGTGGCTGAGGGCGCTAGCTGTGCCTGGGAAGAGTGCCTTGGAAGGAGTGGCATGCCTCCTGGGGTGTGTTGGGTCCAGAGTCTCCCACAATGCGGCAAGCAGGCAGCCTCCTGGAGAGAACCCGGGGCGATGGCTGAGCTGGAATATTTTGTCCTAGTATTTGTGTCCTAGTTTCCTGGAGGAGAGAGATGGGAAGCACAGGCGAGCAGGAGGGCCTTCAGAGAGAGAGAGAGAGAGAGAGAGAGAGAGAGAGAGAGAGAGAGAGATACAGACAGAGACAGAGGAGAGAGGAGAGAGGAGAGGGAGGAGAGAGAGAGAGAGAGAGGGAGAGAGTGAGGAAGGGAGGCTGGGAGGGAGAGGGAGAGAGGAAGGGGAAGAGGGAGGAAGAGAGGGATGGGAGAGAGAGAAGAGGGACAAAGAGTGCACTTCCTTCTTTTCTGCTGAAATTTTGAGGTTCTACTCAGGAACTGCAGTACCTTGGGCAGCTGTGGGCTGGATGGGCAGTGGGGGAGCAGGAGGCCTGGTATGTTACCAAGCCAACGAGGTTGGACTCCAGAAGGGTGTCACGTGATAGCACAGTCTCTGTTCTTTCAACCAAGGCGAGGGTGTTGCCATTAGAGACTCTTGCCCTGGAAAGCTGGGCATCTGACACCCACCCACTCCTGCAAGCCCTTTCCCCCCTCCTGCTGTTCTCCCTGGGCCTGGCTTAGGGGGCTGGGGTGGGAAGGGGTGTCTGAGGGTGCAGGTCCTGGGCTGCACGGAGCATGTGCCATCCACGTGAGGTCATGTGGGGGCCAGGCACCTTCTGTTGGGTTCCTTGAGGCCTAGGGCTTCTGACACCAGGCAGTGCCTCTAACGCAGCATCATGAGGGGCCAAGGAGGCTCCTTGCATGAGTCAGTGTCCATGTATGGGTCAGTGTCCGTGAAAGGGTCAGTGTCCATGCGGGAGTGTCCAAGCATGGGTCAGTGTCCATGTGTGGGTCAGTGTCCATGCGTGGGTCAGTGTCCATGAGGCAGTGCTCCAAGGTGCCCTGCACATGCTCTCTTCCGCCCACTCACTGGAGGGGCTGACCAGGCAGCTCAACCTTGCCCATGTGGCTGCACACTGGCTGCTGTCTGTCAAACAGGTCACCCCCACTCTTTGCTCTGGGCCTGGCTGGCCTTTGGGGGGGTCACGGAGAGGTAGTTTATAAAATCCCCGTATCCATAGACTTTGGGACTTCGTGGAGAATCGCAGGAAGTGGAGACCACAGGGGACAGGGTGATGGACCATTTCCCAGAGATCTCTCTTTGGAATGCTAAAATCACTCAGTCCTGGGGCTCACTTTGGAGCAGAACTAGGACTAGGATGGTGTGTGTGAGAAGATTCTGGCCTGGAAGAAACAAAATTGTCTTCCTGGAAGAAAAATGGATTTAGGTTCTAGATTGATTTGTTTTTATTCAGAAAAGCTGACGTGGAATTAATTTTATACACAGAGCACTGGCCATTGCTTCCACGGCTGACAGTACTACAATAAGGAAAAATGGAACACTTCCTCTGGACAGAATTGTAGTGAATTGAGAACTAAAACGCTTACAGAAAATAGCTTTCAAATGATTATTTTTGTTTGCTTAAATGCTTGATTATGATGATTGTGCGTCCAGCTTTACACAGAGACAGCCTGGGAGAAAAGCTAAGCCTGGACTCTTGCTAAAACTGCACGGTCACACTCAGAAAATGGCTACATCCCTGATGGACTCTGGGGACTGAGAGGGAAAATATTAAGATACAGCTCCCATGCCACTTAGCCTCACGCTCAGGGCCAGGATTGTATTTGGGCTAGTTGTGAAAGGGCCACCTTGGCTCTGGATGACTGTCACCATTTCAGAAGTGGAACACGAGATTAAAATTTGTATGCCAAAGTTTGTTCTTGGGATTACAACAGGGAGCCTCGGGCTCTAGATCCAGGCCTCATGGCAGACCCCGCCTGAGTCCACAGCTGCCATGCAGGGCATTCCTCTGGCCACAGCAGTGCCTTCCGGCACAAGCCTCCTGGTAACCAAGTTTATTGAGTGATGTATCTTGTCCTTTGCTTGGAAGGAGCAGAACTTTTATAGATGAGTATCACTCTGGCCAACATGGTGACAGTGAACATTACTTCATTATTAATATTCAAGCATTAGAATTATTGTACCTCTTGATAAACCCTGAAGTCCAGGACCTAAAGCCAAGTGTGGGGACCTTGGTAAGATCTTGGCAGAACCAGGATGGCCGCAAAGGTGGAAAGTTCTCTTCCTCCTTGGACCAAGCAAATCAAGCTCCTTGGATCTGTTCTCCAGCTGCGTGCAATGGTTGTGGGGACAAGTGGGAGGGGATGGTTGGCTCTGCGGTATGGTGAATGGCATCCCAAGCACCCCATGCCTGCTGCCTCCATGGCAGAGGGGTCCTAGGTCTGCTTCCGGGATACGGTCCTTGGGCTGGGGGTGGGGCTCTCACAGGCCCTGCTCCTTTGCAGGGCTAATCAGAAGAGTGTGGTAAGGAAGCTCCATACCTGCCTCCCAAACCATGGCAGGCTGTGATTGCCACTCCCAGTCACAGACACGCTATGCCACATGTACACTGTACATGACTTTTTGTTTCATTGGCTTTTTTGGTTCTGGACCAATTCTTTGTAAATGTCCCTTTGTCCAGATTCTCGTACGCCTGAAAGGTCTAGAATAAATACATGAGGGCCCTTCCCTTTTGCCCTGACCAAAACCGGCCTCCTTGCCTCTCTCCCCCGAATCCCCCTTTTCCCTCTCTGCTCCCTGTCTCACCGAGTGCTCCAAAACCCACTTCTGGGCATGAGTCAGACCTTTGACTTTCTCCATTCTCCACCAAGGCCAAATCATTTAATTAACCACCACAACCTTGACAACATCTATGCAACTAGTTGGCAGCTTAAGAATTTAGATAGCAGCTAGTTCCTAGTGCAGAAAAGAGGGTGCTCCAGATCACCTGGCTAACAACCCTCGAGTTTTCAGATTTCAAAGTCCATTTGGATGAAAGCAGGTCGAGGGATCCCAAAGTATGATCGTGGTGGCTAAGCCTCACAGTGGATTCAGAGGCAAAAGCAGGCCCGACCTGTCTCATCCGCTGAGCCCGAGGGAGGCAGACACAGAGCCCAGTGAGCTTCACCTGCCTTCCAGGTCCCTGTGCTGCCCCTGTGGGGCTCTCTGCCACCCCCAAGATTAAAATGAGACCTGGGCAGCCTCAACCATGGACTGCCACTCCCTCCTGGTGGTGCAGACAAGCAGAGCAGGAGTCAGGAAGGCCAGGCCCAGGGGTCCAGTCCCTGGAACCCAGCTAGGCATTGTTCCAGAGCTCCATTCTCTCTGCTACCCCGCCCCCTCCTCCCATGAGAAGGCCCCTTGCTCTTCCTGGAGTCCGTGGAGAACCCCTAAGCTGGAGGACCCTGGGCAGTAGATTGAGGAGTGTGGATCAGTTGACCTCCAAATGGGCTCACCGCAATGGGCACAAACCTGTCTCCCCTGTCTGATATAGGGCTCACCCCAGTAGATGCTGAGGAGAAATCTGTGCCCTCCGCTCTGGGAATCTGGTCCCAAAGGCAAGAGCCTGGTGTCTTTTGGATCAAGTGGCATCGTAGGTGCCCAGATGCCCAGGCCCAGGCGGCACCAATCTGATGGCAGCTCAGGGGGTCATAAGGGAACCAGGAGCCCAGCGACAAAGTGGAAGATGCTAATGACACTGCAGTCCCGGAGCTGGAACCAGAGCTCAGACTCTCTTCCTTTTTGGGGTGGTGTGTAGGATAACATTGGTTTGTCCTTTCAGCCCTGCCACAGGGAGCTTAGGTTTATTGGGTTACTCTATCACAGTGCTCCCATTCCTCTGTGTTGACTTGTAAGCTCTTTCTTTGTGCTCTGCTTCCCAAACCAGTTAATCACCTTTATCTCCTAATCAGACTCTGTTAATTTGTAAATATTGCTTTTCTCCTCTCCTTAAGTCCTTTGCATAGTTAATTCAGAGCAATGTCCTTTTTGTATAGACACAGAAAGACAGTTAATATTATGCTTTTGTAACTTGGGAGTTAATTGACTCTGAATGATATTCACTCCTGGGCATCTGTTCTCTCGACTTAAGCCTCAGTTGGCCTTACTTCCTAGATGCCCCAAAGCAGGGTTCCGACAAGGGACTGGATGGACCCAGGGCAAGCTGTGAGCTACCCTGGCATCGAAATGGGCCAGGCCAAAGTGCCATAATACTTAACTATAAGTTAAGAGCATGGTCATGGGCAAACTCTGTCATGATCCAAGAAGTAACAGCTGGATTAGGGCCCTGCTAGGGTCAGGAAAGATTAATCTGGCCTGAGCACTGAACTCTGGGATCAATAGCAAGATGTCCCTTGGAGAGCCACCCTACAAGCTTAGTGTCCATACAAAACAACTAATATTAAGAAGTAGAATTAAGATGTTAATTAGGTTATTGGACTTAGGAGAGGAGAAACACCCCCAAGTGGTATTTTGCCCTTGAGCAGAAGAAGGGCTTTCAAATGTTGATTGTACTACCTGACAGGGTGTGGTGGCTACCCCCAATTCAGGGAGTTGGGGGATACTAGAGAGAGACCAAGGTGGTGAATGGGGCGTGGAGAGATGAGCACGGAGAGACAAACTAGGGAGACAACAGGAGACAGCAATGAGGGACTTAGTGGGATTGGAACAGGTGTGTGGGGAGAATGGAATAAACGGCAACGGATCACCAACCAGTCTGACCCTCGTTTCCTCCTTCATCCATCCAGGGCATCGGCCATCTCAGGTCCCAAGACCACCAAACACAGGCAGCAAGAGAGAGCCGAGGGGCTTCCCAGCTGCCTGGTGATTACACAGTGGTGGGGACTTTCCACTGGGGAGTATGAGGGCGTAGAGCTCCTGTCTGATCTGTCTTCACTGAGGAAGCATTCTGCTCCCTGTTGGTCCCTGCTTATGCATGAATACAGAACAGAGGTGCCTGGTTCAAGGGTGTCACTGATCTGGGTGTGTGTGTGTGGGTCCTCCTGAAGATCTGCTGTCCTACTGTGTGCTGGTCTGGGTATGTGTGTGTGTGTAGATCCTCTTGCAGATCTGCTGCCCCACTGTATGCTGGTCTGGGTGTGTGTGTGTGTGGGGTCCTCCTGCAGATCTTCTGCCCTACTGTGTGCTGGCCTGGGTGTGTTTGTGTGCGTGGGGTCCTCCTGTAGATCTGCTGCCTTACTGTGTGCTGACGCTCATGTGACCTGGTCCATGGCAGGTCAGGGAGGTCTCACCAGTGGCCTGGCAGCCTGCCAGAGTCCTCGTTTTATCTTCCTCTTAGCATCCCCTGGTTCACTCTGTGCCCCCGCCCGCCATCAGCGTGTGTGTACACGTACACGTAGCTCTGTGATCTAGAAGGCCAGCCTGTCCTAAACAGATTGGTTGGAATGGCCAGGGGAGGGCCATTGGTGGCTGTCCTGTTCTCTTGTGTAACTGGGATTTTGCCACCATCACCCTCACAAGGGGAAGTGCAGGAGGCTCCCAAGGCCAGGGTTCCTGTGAAGTTTTATTTGGGGCCCACACCTGGCTATACTCAGGGATCACACCTGGAAGTGCTTGGGGGACCCGGTGCGGTACCAGGGATGGAACTGGCGTAGACTGCGTGCCAGGTGAGAGCCGCTGCCCTGTGCCACCTCTCTGGCCCCTGACCCGGGATCTTATCAGAGACTGATGCGGGTGGCTGTGAGTTCTCTGCTTCTGGGTCTCAGGGGCCCAGTGGAGTCCACTGGGATTGAAAGCTCCTGGGTAATATGACTCTGAAAAATGGGCAGTCTCAGAATTGGAAGGCGGGCTAATCTCACGACTGGCTTTTAAACTGTCATTCCCACGGTGCCAACTAGTGCTGGACAATCCTGTATTTTCGCAAAAGTCCATGTTGTGAAAACCTCAAACCCCAAGAAGGAATTTGTTGTTAAAAACAGCATTCGATTAGGGATCAGAGAGGAAAAAAAATAGTGAGAGAAGAAACATGTTATGAACCTCTTCTTTTACACACATATATAAAAACAAATAGAACAAATAAGAAGAGATGATGAAATATAAATTCATATAAAAAGCTGTGGAATAGACTCAGACAAGTCAAGCGCTTGATGCATTGAAAATAATTCTGTTTCTTGTACACTGAATTACAAAATGTTGGCTAAAAAAAATCAATGGGCTATTATGTATGTTCCATTTAATCTGGGTGCCTTAATAATATCTATCTGGCCAAATACAGTATTGATTTTTCATTGCTGTGGGATTCAGTTAACCTCAAACAAAACGGGAGAAAACTAAACCCAAATCGCCTCTCCTCTCTGATAATTGTTGGTGTTTACAGTGGGAACAGACGGTCTGTACCAGGCAGCTAAATGGGGGAAACTGGGTTTCCTGCCTTCTCTTAGAGACACGCCCCACCCCCACCAGGCCAGGCCATCCATCTGATGCCAGAGGAGCCTCCTGCTACCCTCGGCTCCAGTAAGTGTGTGACAAGTATGCCCAGAGGTAGGGGAGATGACTCTGGGCTAAATTAGAACTTCCGGTTTCTATCTGACGCCAACATAGGGGAGAAATAGGCTGGACGCTAAGTGAGCTGTCCAGACAGTGAACAAAGGGAGATTCACAGGCAAGACAGAAGGGGCCGTGGGCACGGTATGGCTTTGGCTGAGCTCCTCTGAGTGGGCCTGTGCCCCGTCATTTCTGGCATTTGCCTTCTTTCAATCATCTCTGGGCTTTAGTCCACAGGTGGGCATCTCCCTTTCGCAGATAATAAGCCGAGGCCAAGTCTCACAGGTCCTACTTAGTGGGAATGGGGGTGGGAGGGTGCACCCCCATGGGTGTGATCACAAGCCCTTCCCCCACACGACCTGTGTCAGGAATAGAGGCAGACACGAGTGAGCATCTCCAAGAGGATTGAGAGCTACAACCGTGGGGTTGCCATGACTTCCTGTGAACTATTTCCTTCTGCAGGAGGAAGCTGGTGAGCAGATTGCCAGGGTTCTAGCTACAAGAGAATTGAGTACCTGGATACCGGTTTAGGAAAGTTGAGATTACCTCCAGGATCTGGATTTGGTTTGCAGGTAGATCTTATTTTGCCTGTTTGATGACTTCAGAACCCCTCTCTTGACATCAACGATCACTTCTTTGTAGAATGGTGAGATCCTGGTAGTGAATCCGCGATACAGCTCA
>JAOXYA010000009.1:8108635-8118914 GCA_028565675.1 Sorex palustris | reverse complement strand
AGAACCCCAATATCCCCCCTCCCACCCCTCCCAACTCCTGTGAGGCAGATGAATTCTACTTAACACTCTATCTACTTTGATTACATTCATTATTTCGGCAAAAGATGCACCATTATTGTTTAGAGTTTACACTCAACAATCAGAACTGCTAAAAAGGCATTGTGAAAAAATTTGTTTTCTACAGTTAGTTATGAGAACCATATGATGTCGCGTGGCTGCTATTGAGGCCGTGCGATTTTGGATTTCTGATATTTTACTTATTAAGCCTAGAGGTATTTCTGCCAAGAGCCAGATAGTTACGAGATTGGTTTCTGTGGCTCTGGAGTCATGGCTGTGCCGGAGAGCCGCTCGTGGGGGGCAACTCGTGACCTCGGTAGGGCGTGAAGGATGAGCCAGAACGCCCCCCTTCCCATGAGGTTTCAGTTGCCCCGTGACTGCCGGCTCATACCTGGCTTTCCAGCCTTGTAGCTTTCTTTGGTCATAAGCACATTACCAAGGTGCCAACAGAACATTTCTGAGGCTAGTCCTTAAAAAATTTTGCATGTGTTTTGTTTTAACCTAGCTCCTGAAAAACATGAAAGAAATTTAGGAGAAAGCTGCAGGAGACATTTCCAGGGGAAGTAAAAGCTCAGGGCTGTCCATTGGTCCCAGGTTGAAGATAATCCAATGGAGTACAGCAAAGTCATTGGAACTAATGCTCTTGTCGAGCACCCAAGAGCCATCCAGTCCAGGGCATGTGCATGAGCCCAGCCCAGTAGAGTTGTTTAGCTTGGCCATGCATATATGAGCAAGACCAGCCCCGAGCAGCTGAATCCCACAGATGTGTGAGACAAATAATGCTTAACGTTCCAGTCCTGTGAGACTCAGGGCTGTTGGATGTGCAGCTCCAGTGTGATAATAGATAACAGGTACAATCTGGCTCCTGTCTCTGTCTCTGACTGATTCACATCCTACAGTGCTCCCCACGGCCTGCTCCAGTCACACTGGTTCCCTGGCTGTTTCTCAGAACAGACTGAGCATATTTCAGTTTCAGGGCCTTTGCCCTGTCTAGGCCAGTCTTCCTTTCACACACAAAAATGAATAAGATTCAGATTGGCTTAGGGCTCAATCTTTGCTGAGGGAAAAGTGTTAAGCAGAAGAAAAAGAAGTCGGGTCCTCGACTAACCAGGGATCCCAAAGCTTGGTGCACTGCAGCTTGGTAAGTACTATAAGTAAGGAAGAAGAGTAAGGAATTCCTAGGCCATGGATCAGAACTCACGAGTGTTGGTGCTGGAAAGAATCCACCTGGAGGTAATCAAGGCGCACGGTGAGGAATATGTTCCCACCTCTTGAAATGAGAATGTTTTACATTGCTTAAGAATTGGGATGATGGTCTGGCAAGGGGTAATAGAGGAAGGTGATATTCAAATCAAGTGATAGCTGTCTTCCCAATTGCAAAGAAACAGACGTGTTTCTAGGCTGGGAGAGTTGCCTAAGGAAGGTCTGAGGGCCCAGGTAAGAATGGAACAGCTTTGGGCAGTCTTGGCTCAGCACATTACACGTTTATTGTCTTGGGAGAGTTAGCTTTTGGCCTCACTTTCACTATTTTTAAAATAGAGCCATGCATACATTCATTCTTATATAAAAGAAGCCAATAAATATTTGATGAGTGTGAAAAAAAATGAAACAAAACTCTAATAGGTATCTTGATGGATGAAGCTAAAGGTTAATTTTGACCAGATATATGGTATCTAATATATGAAAAGTGCCTAGCCATCTCTCTCCTTCCTCATCCTCATTATGATTTCTACTTTCTAGGGCATATCTTTGCAGAATGTCAGGTTCCAGAATAATGAAACTGTTTCAAAAAGGAAAAAGTTAGTGAGGGTGTCTAAGCCACAGTGAGTCTAATCAAAATAATAAATATAAATGATGTTGGCTAGGGGAGAAGACATTTTCTCTTAAATAGTCATTTATTTCTTCAAAAATATTATTATAAGGCAACATAAAAAATCTTCATGGGGGCTGGAGAGATAATATAGCAAGTAGGGCATTTACTTTGCAAGTGTGACCAACGTGGATCAGATCCCTGGCATCCCATATGATTCCCAAAACACCACCAGGAGTAATTCCTGAGCACAGACCCAGATGTAATCCTTGAGCATCAACAGATGTGACCACAAAACAAAACAAACCCCACATGCAGGTCAGATCAACCTTAGAACCTAGCATTCTATTTCTGAAATATCTGTGGGGGTGTAGTGTGGATTTTAAATTCTGAGACCAACTTCAAGCACATAAGGGCAAATATGGGAAGATGCGATAATTGTTAAATGTGGGAAGTTCATTTCTGTCTTCTAGGAGTTTATTAGGAATCTTTGAAAATAGTCACAAGGAAAAATTAAATTTCAACAACCATATGAGTCTACCATCTGCTAATTCATTTCTTCCTCTCCAGAACCTTCTTAGATTTACAACTCTTGCAACTCCAGATGACCAAGAGTAATGAGTATCAATTGTGCAGAAGAACAAAAAGTTGTATGCTTCCTCAAATGCACTGGTTTCAAAGGTGTTCTGGTAAACATATTTCTGATTTCAAAGGTGTTCTGGTAAACATATTTCTGCATTTTATTCACACTCTTCCTATACTGGTAGATATTTCTCTGAATTCCTTTTACCACTAGTTTTTCTTCTGACGGCACCCTAATTTTTCTCTCTCTTTGCTTAATTTTGAAGTTGTTCTTCTCTGGGTCTTTGTCAGCTCTGTTCTGAGTTTCTTGAGCTACCTTACTTGAACTGATCTACATAGGTTACACACACACACACATACAAGCACACACAAAGTCACACACCACACAGAGTCTCACACATGTGCACGTTTATACACACACACACACACGCACACACACACACACACACACACACACACACACACACCCCAAAATTTCAATGAAGCAATTTGTGGAAGTAAGGAAACTAAACAAATTTTAAAAATTGGAGGTTATCAGTTAAAAAAACAAAACAAAAAACACACATAGAAAATCAAGCATAGTGCTAAAAAATAAAATTAGATTGAAAAGATGAAAATGAGCAGCTCTAATAGTAACAGCTGGCAGGAGATGGGAGAAAAACAAGTTGCTGAAGAGGATTGATGCTTTTATTTCCAAGCTCCAGTCCCTCAAGAATTTCCCCCCTCCCTCCACCATCCCATGTGGAATCAAGTCATTCTCACTTCCAGGGATCTGGCCCCTCCAGGTGCCCCCATTTCATTCCGGACACTCTCCTCTTGCTCACTCCTACCCATCCTACTGTAGTGTGGACTCCAGGAGTGTGAGCTTACAGGAGCCATATCAAGCATGGGCCCCTCTAGGATTTCCCATCACCCAGGCCTCAGAGTAAATGCCACTTCTGCCTAATTGTCTTTATTTCTTCTCTTCTCCTTCCTCACCTGTATGTTACCATTCTGGGAATGTAAACCATGCAGTTGTTGGACCTTTTAGAATATGTGTCTCCACTGGGCCAAGAACTCTCTGCAGGGTTGGAGTGATAGCACAGGGGGAAGGGCATTTGCTTAGCACGCAGTCAACCAGGGTCCGATTCCCAGCATCCCATATGGTCCCCTGAGCACCATCAGGAGTAATTCCAGAGTGCACGAGCCAGGAGTAATCCCTGTGCATCGTTGGGTGTAACCCCCAAAAAAGCAAAAAAAAAGCAAAAAAAAAAGAGCTCTGTGCAGATGAGGCCTTCCAATTGGTGCTTGCTTCATCTTTCTCACATCAAATTAGTGGTTGACATGAGTGAGGGTCAAAAAAAAAATATTTGTTGAAGGAATGGACAGATGGATGATGGATGGACACACGAGTGTCAGTGAAGAGTGAAAGTTCTGGAATCAAAGTTGCCTGTGTTCAAGTTCTACTTCCACCCACTCTGTGTCCTTGGCAAGTTGTTGGGCTTCTCTGTGTACAGGTTCTTTATTTGTAAGAGAGGGATAATAACAGGACTCTCTTTTGGGACACTTTGTTACTGCAGATAAGGTGCATAGGGCACTGTTAAGAGCCCATGATCATAGGTAGCAAATATTGTAATAAGTGCTGTGCAAATATTGGGATGATCTTGACAATGGCCACAAAGGAAAATAGAAGCAAGCCTGGCGGTCCTCCTGGGGGCATCAGGGATTTTTATCAAGGAGAAGATGATGGTGGCTGTGGCTGCTTCAGCAGTTCTCACCTTGGTGATGCTCTGCTTCCAAGGACAGGGACTAGATTCCAAGGGGGGTTGGTTTGGGCACATTTAAGACCTGTCAATGCACTGCTGCGATGGCTGTCACCATGCAAAAGGGGACCTGCTTTGCAAAACCTCTGGGTGCAAGAGTAAGAGTGTAAAACCATTCACACCCTAAGGGTGTTACAAGATGCAAAGGAAAATCAAATCTGGTTAATCACAGCTACCCTCAGTATCTATACTTCCCCAAGGTTACAGAGAAGGAGGAACTATGCACCGGCCATTTTAACAATATGCATCACCATTACTTATGTTTATTATTTCTTTAGAGGGGTATGGTCATTAATTGCCATCATGCCGTATTCAGCTTTTGGTAAAGTAAGAATTAAGTCTTTTCCTTTGACTCCTGGTTGACCAAAGCAAAGATGATTCTGTTTGTTCATGCAACCCCAGTTGAGCAGCCTGCAATCCTCCAAAGATTTAAGGTTTATGGTCTGCAGTCTGGTGTGTCAGTAATGCTGATAATAAGCAAAGAGGTGTCAGAGAAAATGAGGACAAAGGAGTTCTTGAGCCCCGTTCTGGAAAGCACCAAAAAAAGTTGGCCAGGTCAAGGGGCAGCCGCACGGTCACTGTGGTTTGCTACACCCTGCCTGGGTGTGTTTTGCTATGCTGGACCTGCTCTGAAGATAAGACGCTCTCCCCAGTGGAGAGGCACTTTCTGAAATGGTGCTTCCGTGGCAGTCCAACTTCATCATGAATCAGAATGTTTCCAAACAATAAAATGACTTCTAAGCCTCAGCAGTTCCCTGGGAACTGTGTAAATTATAATGAGGTTAGTTAACGGTTAGATAACTATGTGTCTCCACAGGCAGCCCCACATTAGAAATCTATTCTAAAATATAGCATCCTGTGAAGTTTTGTTCTGCTTGAAGGGAGAGTCTGGCTTTGCCTCTAATGACAGTGAACTGGTAGAATCCCCGTGCTCTCCTACCAGGAAACTCTCTTGTGAGCTGACCACAGCAAACTCAGACCTTATTATCTGCTTATTCATGATGATTCTGTGTGTGTGTGTGTGTGTGTGTGTGTGTGTGTGTGTGTGTGTAGTGGGGGCACCAGAAGTGCTCAGGGGTTATTCCTATCTTTGAACTCAGAAATCTCTCCTGGTGGGGCCCAGGGGACCACATGGGATGCTAGAAATTGAACCTGGGTCAGCTGTGTGCAAGGCAAGCGCCCTCCCCACTGGGCCCCTAACTTATTCATGATTCTTTTGAGTTCTTTGATTTTACTTTATGCTCATTATTTTTTAAATTAAATTTTAGACACCTTAAAAATATTTTACTCTTATTTTATTATTTGGGAAAGTGCCTCAAATCCTTCATTAGATAGGACAAGTTTAACACACACACACACACACACACACACATATATTTTTGGTGTGTGTGTGGGGCGGGGTTGTTGATCTTTGAGCTCAGAGCTTCACCTGGGTTGGTATTCAGGGATCACTCCTGATGGTGCTCAGGGGATCACTTGCAGCTCCAGGGGTCAGATGAGGTCATATGTCTGCAGAGCAAATGCTTTAACTCCAACTAGGGGTTATCAATTTGGTTTCACCACTTTGCTTTAATGTAGTAAGTACTCCTGTCTCAGAAGCTCA
This sequence comes from Sorex palustris, assembly GCA_028565675.1. NCBI lineage: Eukaryota > Metazoa > Chordata > Mammalia > Eulipotyphla > Soricidae > Sorex > Sorex palustris. Next base: position 8,113,060 of record JAOXYA010000009.1, on the reverse strand, counting down.
AGAAAAACTGCTTTTGACTAGTATAAGTGTCTTCTGTCAAATTCAGAACTGAGTTAACAGTGGTGAAAATGAACCAGAGTAAACTAAACTTCTACTGTATAAAGGAGTTAGCCTAAAGGGTGATCTTACTCATAATTGTATGTTATTGTTAAGTCAGAAGAAGATGAAGGGATTTTCTTTGATGAATTTATTCTATTTTAAAGGGAAGGATATTACAGGAGAAGAAAATTGAGATCGAAGTTTTGCTTGAAGGCAGAAGAGTGGTTTAGTTGACCTATATGGCATTGGCTTTAAAAAAAATCAGCTACATGCAGAATTCACTATCTACTCATTATGACTGGCCAGGACAGCAATCTGGGATTTGATCTGTCTCCAAGGCCACTAACTGGCCCCAGTCCGAGGACCAGCACCTGCTGTCCACAGCCCTCAGCTCCCAGTGGCTCCCAGGACCATGGGGTCTGCGGAAAGAGCTCCAGCCTGACTTTGGAACACGAATGGCAAAATCATTCCAAGTTGCTGTGAGCCAGCACCATCAGCAACTTCATTTCCCAGTCCTATGGGTATAGCTCAGCTCCTTCTCTTTTGGTGTCTCTAAACCAGAAAGTCTCTGCATCTCTCCCAGCAGTATGATAAGCTATGGCTGTTCAATAGCGTTCTACAAACAAACAAACCAACAAACAAAAAAACAAAAACACCCCATGGAATCGAAGAGATGAAGCCTCTTCAAACCCAGATGTGACCGTTACTCAATTCACCAAGACACCTGACTTCTTCACAATGTCACGCTCCTGTGTGAGCTGGCCCAATAGCAGCACTGAGCTCCCATCACTGAGTTAAGAAAGACCAGCCCCGACTGGCAATGCCAGAGTCACCTCTGGTGTCAGGTTAAGAGCAGAGTTTAGAGCGCATATGTCCTGTGGTTGAGGGAACAGCACATGGTCCCCCCCCAGGTTTTTTTTTCTTCTTGGGTCAGGAGTAATTCTGGGGTTGCACAGGGGTTACTCCTGGCTCTGTACTCAGGAATTACTCCTGGTGGTCCTCGGAGGACCATATGGGGGGATGCTGGGAATCGAACCTGGGTTGGCCTTGTGCAAGGCAAATAATCTACTCGCTGTGTTATCGCTTCAGCCCCAGTGCCTCTCAGTTTTCCTTTGGGACACTCAGGTCTGTCAAGAATGTTGCTTGGCTAAATCAGGAAGGGTTCATATGCCCCAGTTTGCTGTGCTTGAGCGAATATTTGAGTTTTCGGTATTTCTGTCCACCCCAAACTGATTAAGGAGAATCCAAGCAGGGGAAACAGAAACATGTCTGTTTGTTGGGTGGCCACCATGGCATATTTTTCCAGTGGGGATTCCCAGTGGGTGAATGTCCCTGAGGTGGCCTCTTCAGCAAGTTCCTGGGCAGGGATTTGTCTGTCAGGTTCCAAGCTGTGAGCCTTTCTCCTGCCCTGCGGTGTCCAGGCTTCCCACAGTGTCTATTGGCTCCAAGCCCTCTAGAAGTTAGGTCAAGATCTCTCTAATGGTTACGCCAAGATTGTTGCCACCAAATTCTTAAGTATTTTTTTGGGGGTGGGGCACATACAGTGGTATTTTGGGGCCACAGGTCTGTAGAATCAAACCTGGGACCTCACACATTAAGGACTGTGTTAAATCTCAGGTCTCTGGAGGTTATTATACACATCTGATTTATGTGATCGATGGGAGAAGGCTCATTTCAATGAGATGATACTGCAATGCTGGACAGGCATAGAACATCCGGTGCCCTATTTCTGCATCAATACAGAACTTCCCATGGTATATATTCTATACTCTGCATTAACACAGAACCTTCCATATAGAACCTTTCATATTCTATACTCTGCATAACCACAGAACATTTCGTGGCACAGAACATTCTGTGCTCTTGGCCCTGCATTAACACAGACCATTTCAAGGCACAGAATACCCCATGCTCTGTACTTTCTGGACCAGCATGGAGCTTTTCAGGAGAAAGAGCACCCTATGTTCCAGAATTTATACATTAGGCTACAACATTCTCTGGCCCCAAATTCCCCATGCCTCAGATTTCCTGTATTTGTTTGGAACATTCCATGGTCTAGAAATCCCTGTGAGCTATATATACTCTCTGTATTTTACATTTTATGATGCAAAACATCCCGTGTTCTATACTCTCTGAATAATCCTTGAACATTTCATGACCCACAACTTTTCATGTTGATCTGTATTCTGCATTATCTGTCCAACTCTCTCTGGCCCAGAACCCTTTGCTTTTGACTCTGCTTCATCATGGAATATTCCGTGACACAGAACACTACAGGCTATGTTCCATGCTCTTTCTCTGTGTTGGCTTAGAGTATTTCCAGGCACGGAGCGGCCATGTTTAAACGATAACCTAGCTGGATGAATTGCTATTGCTCGGATGCCCATTCCATTCACTATTTTCAGTACACTGTACCATTTCCTTTCAACCTTCAGGGTTTTCTTTGAAATATTTTCCGTGATTTTTATGGGGGCCCCCTTAGAGGTAATTCTTGACTTAGCTCTTGCTACTCTTATGACAGTATCCTTTTGGTTCTTGCCATTTTAATTATGATGTGTCTTGACATTTTTATTTTGGGGTTTATTTTATTTGGAATACTTTGTTCTTCCTGGATCTGGTTACCCAATTCAATCCTCAAATAGCAGAGATTTTTAGCTACTATTTTTTCTCCCCAAAAGTGTCTTCCCCAATGTTTCTTTACTCACCCGAGACCCCTCTTTTTATCAGCATGGAACATTCCATGGCCTCATGTACTAAACTCTCTGGGTTAGCTCTGACTACTTCATGGCACACAACAGCCCCTATTCTGCACCCTCTTAGCACAGAGCCTTCCACAACCCAGAACGCCCCCTCTCTCGGTGATGTCTGACTTGCCTGGTGCAGGGAGGGCTCTTCCTTCAGATCTTCATCCGGGTCAACACCGACTCTGTGAGAGAAGACAGCAGAGTGTAAGACTCTTGGGCAGATGGTCAGGACAATCTTACCCCCCCCCCCCAAAGCTCCAGGACCGAATGTGATGAATCTGCCTGGACAGAGGTTGGAGCCAAGCTGATCTGCTTCTTCAAGGTGACCACACAAGTTGGGCCTCCACCCTGCCCACCCCCAGCTACTCACTATTACCTTAATAGGGCAAAGCAAGGGTCTGAGAGCTGGGGACTGGGACACAGACAGTGGACAGGACACGCACAGCGGCAAACGTGGGAACTCTGCAAAAGCTATTGCCGGCCTCCTGGCCACTACTTAGGCTGGTGTCTGCTCCCCCAGACCCTGATAACCTTCTTTTGCTCAGCTGCCCACTGAGAATGCTGTTAGGGCAGACCCTGGCTATGATCTACATATTCTGGAAGATTCTTCTTCAGAAAATTGAGGCAAAAATGCAAATGTGAAATCAGGCATGAAAGTGACATTCTCAGGGCCCAGAAGAGAGTTTCTGTGGCTGGAGGACATGCCAGGTTAACCCCAAGGTGCTACTCCTGGCATGGTATGGCGCCCTCAGCATCACTGGCTGTATCCTTGGATGCCTCTGAGCACTGTGTAATCTGAGCTTTGAACCATTTGCCTCAATGGACTGAACGCCACTGGGAATGGCACCTGGACTCCCAGAGCATTGCTTGGGAGGCCCCAGTCCCGCTCCAATGGTGATTCTTCTAAAATCAACAACATAAATTTGTTCTTGTTGTTGTTGTTGGGCCACGCCCGTGGTGCTCGGGGGGCTTCTCAGGCTTCCTGTTGCAAGAATGGGAGCAGGGATCAATAGAACTGAGGCTTTCTGTGTGCCTGGAGTCCCCACCACCATCTGAGCTCTTTACCAGCCCTAAAAGTTGTGTTTTTCAAATCTGATAAATGCCACAGACACCTCAACATCCGGGAAACAGAAATACTCTTATAATTAACTGCCTGCTGCACCTCTAAGTTTTTCTGCATGCTCTGAGCCTCCTTATATGCCACTGATTTTGTGGGAGAGAGACAAGGCAGATAAGGCAGTCTTCCCCCCGCCCCCCAGTGAGATTGATCCAAATTATTGATAGTTGGGTGATAAAGCAGGCCCGCTGACACACAGGCACGCTGGCGCTCTGTGCTGACCTGCTCAGGCTAATGCCCCATGAACACGAGGTTCCCGATCGATTTCCTTGCCTGCATTTCTCATAAACAATGCTCCCGGCATTTATCAGAGCCCAGGCTGCAACTTGGAAGCACTGAATTTTGCTTTGCAGGAGGCGTGTCGAAAATGGAACCTTCCACTTTGAATGCTTCACATTCAATGGCTGGAAATGGCTTTTTAAAAAAAATTTTATTGAATCACCGTGAAATAGTTACAAGCTTTCATGTTTGGGTAACAATCACACAATGATCAAACACCCATCCCTCCACCAGTGCACATTCCCC
>JAOXYA010000009.1:8047990-8066213 GCA_028565675.1 Sorex palustris | reverse complement strand
CAGTAGGGCATTTGCCTTGCGAACAACAAGCCCGGCTTAGTCGGGTTCGATTCCTCCGCCCCTCTTGGATAGCTCGGCAAGCTACCTGGAGTATCTCTCCCGCTCAGCAAGCCTGGCAAGCTACTCGTGACGTATTCTATAAGCCAAACACAGTAACGACCAGTCTCAAAATGGAGACGCTACGGGGCCCGCTCGAGCAAAATCGATGAACAATGGGAGGGCAGTGACAGTGATATACATACATACTTACACAAAATTCTAAAGATATTTAAAATGTACTGATATTGGTGAAATTTTGCTTCACTTAGAGAAATTTACTTTGGAAAACAAAGGGAGAGAGAAAGAAAGAGACATATTCAACAGAGGAGAAAAAGGTAAACAAACTTCTTCAGAGGAGAAAAAGGCAAAGAGTACACATCTCAAATAAATATGTGGGTGAACCTCCAAGATGAAAAATTTAACCAAAAATTTATTACTTTTAAATAAATGAATATGTTAGCATTTAGCCACATCCATCGATATGATTTTTTACCTCGATTGCAGCTCGAAGTAATTCATATCATCAATGAAAAAATGTAAAGTTAAATAAATTGGAGACCAATTGCATAGTCTTAAATATGTAACAAAAAATAAAGAGAAAATACATTGATTAAATAACTATAAATCACTTTGAGAGATTTATAATTCCAAGTTGAAGGCACCAAAGTAATTTAGATATAATAAAACCTGACTTATATATGTATGATGCACAAATGTCAACTTCCTTGTGAAGTTAAAATCTGAGTAACTTTTGGATCTGTAGAGAGAACAGCAGGTATGGCTCTTGCCAACCTGGGTTCAATCTTCCTGAATCATATATGGTCTCCTGAGAACTGCCAAGGACTGATCTATGAGCACAGACTAAGGAGTTATCTCTGAGCACTGCAGAATGTGATCCAAAGCAAAGTTGGGTAAGTTTTACTATATATATTTATTTTATTTAAATTTTCTATCATCACTAACGCAAAACAAACTTATACTCACAAAGTCATGAAGATTTAGGACTAAAAATGGTGTATTGAGACAAGCTAAATATGGTATTTCAACTATCAGAATAGCTTTGAAATGCACATTACCTTTGTATATGACCAGTGAGCCATAATGGACTAGTTATTAACTAGGTTAAGTCCTATAGAGTTTCACAAAAGAAAAATGAAACTTATGTCTGGATTTGTCATTTCTGTACTTTTAATTTCCTATATAACTTCATTTTAATATTCAATATATTTTCATCATTTATGCTCACATTTTTATTTTACTAACACTTTGTCATTATGACATTTTATATGACACTTTCAAATTTTATACTTTGGTTAGTTGACTATATGTATCTACATATAGAAAAATATATAGAGATGGAATATTCCAATTATTCTGTATGAAACACACTTATCTTCTCAACCTTCACGCTCACTGCATAAAATTCACCAAAATTATGTCCCTAAGCTTTTGCATGATTGTGTGTAGATTGCTTATAATAGGAGACAGTTAGAAATAATATAAAAAATGGAAGAAATTTTAGAATAGAAAATTTAATATTTTTAAAAATTATTTTGTAGTACAGAGAATGTAAGTTGCTAACTTTGATAAAAGTTAAAGGCAATGATTAAAAAATCGTATTGTAAAATACATAAATTATTAGATTAAAGTATGTAAAACCAGAGAAAACATAACACCTACAGTACATTTTATTATTTTCAAGATTGAAATACATTTTATGATAAAATGTTTGTTGTTATTGTCATAAAATTAGAAAATGAATAAACACCTTTCTATGAGAGTTGTTCCATGTGTAAAGGGCATGCTAAGTCATCTGTTTTAATTTTTTTTTATTTGCTTTCTGGGTCACACCCGACGATACACAGGGGCTACTCTTGACTCATGCACTCAGTAATTAATTCCGGCGGTGCTTGGGGAACCATATGGGACATGCTGGGAATCGAACCTGAAACAGCAGCGTGCAAGGCAAATGCCTTACCCGCTGTGCTTTTGCTCCAGCTCCTAAATCATCTGTTTTAAATGAATAAAGTAATAAATTTTTTTATGAATGTGAAGTTTTCAAAATAGATACTTTAGTGGAGCTTAGTAATAATGTAAAATTCTTTTTCTACTAATTTTTAGAAATTAGATTTTAATAAATGGTAGTTTTAAGAATTTAAAGTAAAAACATATTTATAACTAAAAATTAAGAAGAAAAAATAAGATGTTAACTATTGTAAAACTTAAATTGAAATTAAAAATGCATATTCTAGACATAATTTACTCATACAAGAAGATATTTATTTGAAATGTTAGAACAATGGTCATAACATTTTCAGTATGGTTTCTTATAATATATTATTAATTCATGTTCTAGAACATGTACAACTTGAGTTAGAAAATACACAGGAGAGCTTATTGGAATAACATTTTTTTCTTTTTCCATTTTTATAATTTTATTTATTGAACCACCGTGAGAGTAGTTACAAAGCTTTTGGGTCTAAGTCTCAGTCATATAATGAAACACCCATACCTTCACCAGTGCCCATTCTCCACCACCAAAAATCCCAGTATATCCCCATCCCGCACCCTCCCCCTACCTGTGGGGCAGATGATTTCCACATTACTCTCTCTCTACTTTGCTCACATTCAATTTTTCGACACCATACCCACCGCTATTATTTGAGACTTTACCCCAACACTCAAATCTGGTGAAAAGGCAACAGTAGACAATTTGTTTTCTATTGCTGGTTAAGAATAACATATGATGTTGTGTGGCTGCAGTAGGGCCATGTGATTTTGAAATTCCGAAATTTTAACACTTAAATCTGGAGGGATTTCTCCCAAAACCTGCTGGGCTCTGAGATTTGCTCCTGAGTGTCCTGGCTGTTGAGTAGCTTGATCAGGAGCCAGAGAGGCCATTTGTGGGCGATGACTTGGGGTCTTGTTGGAACGAGGAGACCAGGACCGGCTCCACCCCCATCCTGTGAGGTCCAACAAGTTTCGTCACTTCAGGCCCAGACCTGACTGTCCAATGGCCTCTGGAGGATGACTGCCACCGAGCCGCCAAGGGGGAGCAGGCGGAGGGACAACACCCTTTCCCCTCTGGGGTGGCCCGGCGTCAGTAACCTACTGCGGGGTTAAAAACCCAGACGCATTTCTGCGAAAAGCCTCTGGGTTTCGAGATTTGTTTCTGAGTCTCTGGGATCATGGCTGTTAAGCAGCTTGATCAGGAGCCTCTCGTGGGTGATGTCTTTTGTCGTTTTTTTAAAGGGTTTGCTGGTGAAAATTTCATTCTTGCTTTTGCACTAATGAGATGATGCTAATAATCAATCTTCAAGCCCACAAACTCTCTTACTCTCCTCCTTTAGTTCTCTTTAGGGGTCTGCCCAAATGGGCTGCTTTGAACGCGTCTACGTCCTCCTTAATGACTGGCGCTGGGAGGAGAGAGAAGGAAACAGCAGCAGCAAACCAGAGATTTTCCTCTCCCTTCTCACTTCCTAATCCCGTCTTTGTCTCTCTCTTTTCTATTTCTTGTGCCCTCCAAATAGAATTTAACTTGTAGTTCTTTCTGCCTTCCTTGTTGCATGATTTTGTCTCTGGAATATGCTTTCAGTTCCAGAGAAGGGGGGCAGGAGCGACAGTCCAGCGGGGACTTGCCTTGCCTTGCACGGAGTAACCTGGGGTGGATCCCAGGCCTCCCAGAGGGTCCCCCAAGCCCTGTCAGAAGTGATTTGGGAATGCAGAGTCAGGAGTAAGCCCTGAGCATCATTGTGTTTGGCCCGAAAAACAAACAAAAACAAGAGATTCCAGAGAGGACAAAAAGGGGAACCTCAGCACTGGTTTTTATAAGATTCCAATTATTCTCATTTTATTTTACTTTTGTGTCTTGGAATTTGGGGGCAGGGCTCCCCAGGGATGCTCCCATTTATTTGAGCTTACACCAGACAGTGCTTAAGAGGTTTTATGGCTCTGAGGATCAAACCTAGGGCCATATGCACGCCGGGCATGTCCTCCACTCCCTCTGACCCATTTTCCTTCCCTGGTTCCATAGTACTCTGAATTCACAATCCTTCCTCAATATATCTGTTGCCATTTACTTGTATGATTTCTCAGATGACTGCTACATACGCTTCATCTAAGGCTTGGAAATTGTGTCTAGTGGAAGCATCATTAGGAGGTAAAGATACTCCTTCTATTCTGACCAGAGTTGACCCCCACCCTGCCCACACACACAGCTCGCTTGAACATCAGTTTCTATTTGATACATCTAATTAAAGTGACGTTCCTCAGAGTTCATCTATTATCCAAAGTAAAGCTACATCTATTACTTAGAATAAAGCTCTGTATTGGCTGATACATTTTTAGATAACCAGCTAGTACATTTTCTTCAACAGAGCAGAATGTTATTTGTTTTGTAAACTTAACAAATTGGTGAAACTTATTGATATTGATCATCTCAAGAGCTGTTAGAGAAGATGAATAAGAACATGTTTAATAGAAGGTAGCAGGAAGTTATACAGTCGAGGACTCTAGTTTCTGGAACTAGGAAGATTCTCAACATAGAACGAAAAGCCTTTTAAAGACCCCAGCTGGTACTGGAAGCAAATTTAGGAAAAGTTAATCCACAGGACTTTTCACAGACCCAGAATTTTTTCAGGTCACCTTTGACTTTCAATCTCTACAGAAAATGCCAAACTAGATCTATTTGAGCAAAAAATATTTAGATTCATGAAACATTTTAAGAATAGACTAGAGGAAACCTCCATAATTTTAAGTGGGGTTCAGGGACAGGAAATATAAAGTATAAATTTATTAGTTAGATGCATAGATTAGTTTTCCATGTTTCAAAGAAAAAGATATTTCTTAGAGCTGTCACTTGGCTCAAATTGATGAAAAATATATCAAGAGGTACCAAAGCAGTGCAAAATAATAAAAAAGATAGACGTTGATTAAATTGCGCAAATTAAATTCTGAAAAGAGCCTACGCAAAGACTATACAGTTAAGGAAACAGAAGCATGCTTGCGAAAGAATATTATTAATACACCAAGGAAGCGAAAGCATGCAGGAGAACTTGGGCACAAGGAAAGAAGCCAGCCGGAGCCGTGAGATACTGAAGGAGTGAATTCGTATGTATTCCTCCATCCTATTCAGCTGGCGTGTCCTCAGTTTAATAATAGAACAAGTCTCTGCACAAGCAGGTGGGCTTAACTGCTGGGACCTCAGATGAGAACATATGACTGTGTGTACTGTGTGTGCTGGTCATGGCTCTTTGGAAACCCTGCAACTTGTGGGTCTAACTGATAAAGCAAGCACTCTGCCGTGGCATGAAAGGGGGCTGGATTAGAAACCCAAAGCAGCAGGTAAAGATTTCACGAAAATAGTAACAGCAGAGACAGTATCGGGCGGTGGGGGGAATCTTCTATTTGACTCTGCCAAGACAGCATGTGCCGTCTCTCTGGGAACGCTGCTATATAAGAGTGAACCACAACACGAGTCGTTGTTCTGGAGAAAGATAAGGAATTCTGAGAACAGCCAAAGTCAACCTAATCTTAGCCTGTGATGAGGTCGGCAAGTAGTTTGCTCCTCCTCTCTCTGCCCACACACATCTCAACCCCTATCCCAGTATTTTTTACCTCAGTGATGCTTCCTGTTCCTGACAGTTGATCCTTTTAAGCTAACAAGAAAATACTCCCAAGGGAAGGCTAAAGAAGCACATGAGCGAATACCGTGGTCTCCTGGAGTGTCTTTCTGTTAGGGCAGAGGTGTGAGAGAAAGAATCAAGCTGACATTGGCTTTGCCTCAGCCTTTCCGGTCTGGGGGTCTGAGTATGTTAGGACAATTTTTAGTTTCCATTCTGATGTCCCTAGGAGTCTTGTTAAACAGATATGCCTGCATTTATTCTTCATTTGATGCAATTAACCCAATCAACAACAACAAAAAGTGACCATGAAAACCTGTATTTGTCTTTCTTATTCATCTCGCATGGATAACGGGTACTGTAGTAATCTATTTTAAGAGAGCCTTATTTCAGAATGTTTTCAAAACTGGTGCAAACAGGAAAGACTGTGTATTCCCCTCTAACACAAGAATGTCATGCCACTTGGGTACATCTCGATCTTGTTAGAAATCATGTAGAGACCTTTTATCCTTGAAGTTGCTGGGTCCCAGCCTGTTGCCATTGATTTGGAAGCGGCTTTAGAAGTGTCCAAGTTGTCTTTGAATTGTCTCGCCATAGACATCAGCAGTTGTCTCCCTTCTACCACAGAGAATAATACTTGCGCTTAATTTTCTTCCAGCTAGAGGGAAGATACCTGTGTGGTTTTCAAAAGGTTTATTTACTCCTATTTCTAATTTATTAGAATATATGAAGCAAAAGAAGGCCTTACTTAAAACAAACAAACAAACAAACAAACAAACTTCATGTGCATTATGGGTTCAGCTGATCTTGGAGGGCAGCTGAGCCTGGACCCTTTGGTCTGAATGGGCCTGCGAGGTGGGCATGAGGGAGACCAGGTATGGATGTGAGGAAGACAAACTTCCCTCAACGTACCCAGGGAGCAGGGTTGGCTAGTCTTTTTCTCCTTAACCTGTGTGGGTGCAGAGAAACCCTGTACCCCAAATCTCCAGGCCTCAAGATGGATGAAAGTTGTCCCGGGTCTGTTTCCAGGAGACCCGTGTTGCTTCTGGAAGCATGTCTCTTTCCCCATCAGGTCTGTTAATCAAGGTAACGGAGTGAGGAAGCAGCTTCCTGCTTTGGGGCTGGAAGGAAGCCGACACGATGGACACAGGGCCAGGATGTGAGGCTCTGTGGCTGGCCCGACAGTGGTGGGGCCCTGGGCCATGTTGCCAGGCAGAGCGCCCACACTTGCCTCCTATCTAGAGATAATAGTGGGCTCAGGGGAGTATGTGCCTCCTACTGGATTATCTAATCTCTGGCGCAGAGCGACTAGTTTGCAAAAATTGGCGCCTTTTATTGGAATGTTGGGAGGCCCCATCAGAAGAGATGGGGTGGTGCTGGGGGCGCTCTCTAGCGTCACCTGGAGCAGAAGGCTGGCTCAGACTTGGGGCGCAGGCTTACTGCAGGATGGACTTGATATTTGGAAGGGGTGGTGCAGTAGTCTTCTCCGGAGGAGTCCAGGAGCTCTGCTTGGTGGTCTGGGTTCCCCTCTCGTGTGCTTTCTTAGCCTCTGGTGGTGATTCTTCCTAAACCAAGAGTGGGTCTGGATTTTTGCTTTGGGAGGCATAGGAGCGGGGAGCACAGCTGGCACTGTTTGGGAGCTACTCCTGAATCCTGCATGCAAAACGTGTGCTCAGCCCTTTGAGCTATGTCATCAGTACCCTAGGATGGGTTTGAACCCAATTCATTTTCACTGCCAGAGGGTTTTGCCTGTTGGCCTTTGAGGTTTCTTTCTAAACTCAAGTGATCATTTGGTAGATAATCCTGTTTACTTGGCCCCTGTAGGGCAAAGCCTGACACCTTTGATCTTTGATCTGCTGTTTCCTGGCTAACTGGGAGCGGGGCTTTGGAGAGCCTGAGGGTTGAGTCTTCCTTCTTAGGATTAGTAATGAATTCTGCAGAATAAAGGAGACCCAATCAAGGAACCATTCTGCTTTCTTTTACATGAAATTCTCCTAATACCAAAGATCCTTTCTTCTCTAGAATTCTGAGAAACAAAAGACTGTGATTTATTTCAAATGTTGTAGTAAAACATTTTTTGTTATTTTGTAAAAGAAAAGAAAACAGTTTAGGACAAGAAATTTGAATGTGCTTAGGATAAGACTGAAGTAATGGAAAACTTGTTTCATAAGTGAAGATCATTTTGAGTTTCTCTAAGCACAGGATTATTGCTGTTTTCTAGTTATTTCCATCTTAGTGCAATTATTTTAATACCATCATTTTAAAACCTTCTATAAAACATCTTATTTGTATCCTACCATGGCAATTTTTGACTGTATGGCAAATTTTGTAGGGACAGAAAAGTAACAAGTACATACCTAATAATTTAAAAGAAAAAATTGTGGAATTTAAAAATAATTCTAGAAGAGAAGGCAGTGCGAGTGTATCGACGAATAATACTGCACACGCGGATGTTTGAGCTCACCGAACACTTGCATTTCTGTTCCTTGTATTCCTCATGTCATTTTAGCAAAGCTCCAATTTACTTACATTCTGGTATTTTATTGGAGGAGTCTGACATGTAAGCTGGTTAATGAGATGTTACTCTGCAAACAACTCAGCCTTGCTAAATACAGTCTCCATGATGGACAACCATTATTTAAAAACTCAAGTATGAACTTGATGCTTTCTGTGATAATGTGAGCCTTGACAGGGAAGCGAATATGATAGTGTCACCACCACCAAATTTATGTCAGGCTCCTGTGTGCATCTGCTTGCCTGCCAACCTCAGTGCTGACTCTTGGTGGCTATTGTGTTCTATTTCCTTCCACAGATCAGTGCACTGTGACTTCCCCCCCCCCCCCCCACACACACCCCCGTGAGCCTGCCCCCCCCTAGCATTGGCTGCATAGGGGGGCCTGGGCCTGACAATCCCAGTAAATCTGGCAGAATTTACTATTATCTGCATATCCACTTAAGTCAGGGAGCCTCAGTAGAGAATCCCAAGCCTGCTCTGGAGACAGCAATCCCCTTGCCTGAATTGTGGTAGAATAATGCAAGGTCTTAGCAGCCTCTCCTCCTCCCCTTTGCTGAGGAATCGGACTAGAGGCCCAGAACTCTACTGGGTTATAATGGGTGACTCAGTTATATTTGAGAGCCATCGGTTCCGAGCATGGTCCCATTTCCTTCTATACTGTCTGCTCCAACTGATTTCCTAGGGACAGTTTTCCATGAACTTCCTGTCCCCTCCTGGTCTCTTTACATGGAGGATCTGGTCTCTGATGATTTTTCTGGCTTATTTCAGATGGACACAGCAGTGCCCAGCGGAGATTTCCACTTTGCCGGCTGGGCGGTCAGCTCTTTCCATAGATTCAATGCAGTCCTGCCCTCTTCTCTCTCCCTTCTTAGCTGGACTCAGAATGGCCACTGAGATTGGTGCCGCTCTAGCCTGGCAGCCCCATACAGTGTCCCCTAGGAGCTGAGAATGACACTGGTCTAAGCTGTCCTTCAGGGCCTCACGATGCTGATCCTAAGGCTGACATCTGATCTCCCCTGATTAGGCTTGTCCTATTATTAAGGAACCGTTCTGTCCTCCATGAAATTCCAGTTTTAGACACCAAACCCTACACTGCCCCAATCAAGATAGCAAAACTTATCGGCTACAATGTCTACTTAAAATCAATGAAGGCCTTTAGAAACACTATCCGCAGGTTAGTAAACACTGAGGATGAACCAGTGTCTAGTTTTGCTGCATGATGGAGTAAATTTCCCTGATTCTGTTTCCTCTTGATCAAATGGATAGAAGGTCACCTGTCAATGCTTGACAAAAGCGGCTTCTATGCATGACTATTTTCATGATTTTCATGGAATCATTCACACGGCAGTGAGTCAGTCACCCTACCATGTACCAGTCGCTCTCTTGGAGCGAGGTCCTTGTGTGGGTCTCTCTGGAGATCCGTTTTGGGGTTGGGTCAGTTGTGTCTTTGCTGTTGGAACAATCTGTCTTACAGAGAATGGATGGGGATGAGGAGGAGTACACAACCCTCAGGAAGTGAGGCATTGAGAAAGGAAGTGGGATTTTTGAAAGCACTGAGGCATGCTGGGATATGAAAGGAGATGCTAGCTCAAAGAAACACAGAGACAACAACATCTTCAGATAGATTTACTCTCTGAACAACTGTCACGAGTCCTATTTTTGCCAAATCATCCATTAGCTTGTAGTTTTCCCAGTTTACAACAATTGCTTAGCAGGGATTCTTGATGTTCCAGCTCCTCTTTCCTTGGAGAAACCATTTACTTCCTGTCTAGAACATCCCTCTTGATAAACCCATGGCTCAGGACTCACGAATGTACAAGTGTGTCTATGGCCCTAGTTCAACCCTACTTGTGCTTAATGAAAAATGACACAATTTTTTTCCTCCTCAATGTCACTTTTTTCTTTTTCTGGATAAGTTCTGTTGGATCAATAGTATCCAAAGTGTCTTATTCTTTCCGATAAACTCCGTGGCATAGCCCATCACCATGTACAGCACACATAACATTGAACAGGAGGAATTCACAAACCAACTCATTTCTCACGACAGACTGTAACAAGCCATGGCCCTGAGATGTCCTGGACTCTTGGAAAAGTCTCTCTGGTTGGAAAGGATCACACCATTTCCCCTTGGTAATGACGGCTGGCTTCATCCCTAGGGAGAGCACGTGGCCAGCCTTCTCTTGGACACCCGGTCAAGTTAACAATAGCAGAAACAGAATAAAATGACACAGTCGATTGAGTCTGAGGCTGATCTCCTTACCGGATCTGAAGCCAGGTCAGCATGGGGGTCGTCCCGCCTCCGAACACCCACACGGTGAAGAACACCAGGAGCAGAGTGGTGGTGAACATCATCTGTTTGGGCTGGGATCCCGTGTTGCGGATGGCCAAGGCGAATGCAATGGCTCCTCGCAAACCTGACAGGGGGAGGGAAGAAAGCAAAGAAACACCTGCCTCAGCATCTTCCTCTTGTCACACCGGTCCTCGTTACCACCTGCTGGGGATAGTGGCTTCTCTGAAGGAGCCTTTCTTTAGGGTGCTAAGTGCGGGACTATGGTTCCCAAGCAGTGAGATGAACAGAGACACAAAGTCAATAATGCAAAAGCAGTAGAAGTTGTATTCCAATAGACTGGTGTCAACTATCTCACCCACAGAATGGTCTTTTGATAGTGACCCCGATCTTCAGGTGCAAGCAATTAATTTGATTTGATTACATAAGCAGTTTGATTACATAAGCAGTACGTGTCTTACTGTTTCAGAAAAAAGTCTCACTTAACTACTAAACAAAGGTGTTTTGGCAAGTGTCTAGTGTATGAGTTGGACTCTGATAGGCTTGTGGTTGTTGGGTACATTCTCTATGACTTCAGGCATATTGTGATTGATGGAGCCCACTTGCCCACTTGCTGGGCCCAGGAACTTTCCAGAGGGGTTCAGGTTGGCTAGTTACACATTGTTTCATTGCTGGGAAAATGAACCTGAGACCTAGCTGATTTGGCTGATTTCTGCAGCCTGTTATGGCGTCAGTTTTGCCCTTACAAGGGATCACTTCAAGTTGCACACAATTGTAAGGAGGAAGGGTGGCAGCATTGTGCCAAGGCAGTCAGGAGTAGGATGTGGCCCCAGGCCATCCCTGAACTGTCCAACCAAGATGGCACTGGGTTCAAACCCCCTTGACTTCTCCCTTGAACTCCCTTCTAACTTTCGCCCACCATGCATCAGTTCTCTTTCTTGATCGTTTTGTCACTTCGGGAATGTTATAGACACGAAATCCTGACGTCGTAGTTAGCCTTTTGGAATCGGCCTCTTCCACCTAGCTGAACTTTCGAGAGATTGAACAGGCTGTCGAAGGTGCTGCTAGGTGTGTTTGCTGTTGTTGCTGTTGAGTTGTTGCCCAGGTGGAGGTGCTACACAGTCTGTGGGTCTGTCTGTCTAGGAAAAGGTCTCAGAGTTGTTTCCTGCTGGGGTTCTTACGAAGATGATTGCTCTGTGTGCTGACCCAAGTTTGGGTTTCTCTGAGAGAAAGTCAGGAGCGCCATCATGAAGCCATCTGATATTTGCTTGCTTAAAAAATGAGCCAGCATATGCTAAGGGAAAAGGCAGCTCAGATAGAGAAGGGAACACCAAATGAAGGGTGTTGGGAGGATCCTCCCAAGATGGGAGATGCATGCTGAAAGCAGACTATAGATCAAACATGATTGCTACTCAATGCCTCTTTTTGCAAACCACAGCACCCAAAAGGAGAGAGAGAACAAAAGGGAATGCCCTGCCACAGAGGCAGGGTGGGAAGGGGGGATGGGGGTGGGAGGAATACTGGGAGCAGTGGTGGTGGAGAATGGGCACTGGTGGAGGGATGGATATTCGATCATTTTATAACTGAAACCCAAGCACCAAAATTTGTAAGTCCCTAACTGTACCTCATGGTGTTTCCCTAATAAAAATTTTTAAAAAATGCGCTAAGAACATAAGTCACTGTCACTGTCACTGTCATCTCGTTATTCATCTATTTGCTCAAGTGGGCACCAGTAACATCTGCATTCGTCCTAGCCCTGAGATTTTAGCAGCCTTTCCCTAGTCGTCCTTCCCAATGGTGCCGCATCGGAGGCTCTTTCAGGGTCAGGGAAATGAGACACATCATTGTTACTCTTTTTGGCAGATGGAATATGCCATGAGAGCTTGCCAGGCTCTGCCGAGCGGGCATGATACTCTTGGTAGCGTGCTGGGTTCTCTGAGAAGGAGACCTAGACTATAAGAGGTCTTTATAAGAATCCAGGAGCTTTGTTTTATAGTCTCTGAATCTTGGCCATTGATGGGATTTCATGATGCCGGGGACAGTTTGTGGGCGTAACTGCCTAGCTACTGGGGAATAGGGGATCTGGTTGGAGGAGGCACAGTCCCTATCTGAGCAGGCTTGGAAATCTCAGCCCCGTGACCCACGCACCTGTGTTCCTCTGCTAGTTCCTTCTTCTGAGCATGTGGAGAGTGGCCTTGAGCATGGCTGTGGCTGGGTACTGGAGGTCTGCAGCTGCCAGGGCTCTGCTCGGGGTGGGAAGGAAAACTCAACCGGCTCCCTTCCGAGGGGTCCTGTGAAAACAGCCTGGCACACAGGCAAGAACAAAAGCACATGTATAAATACAGTGAATTATTTGTGTCTGCTTCAGAAAACTCCAAGCAAATCTTAGCCTGGCAGCGGATTGAAAACACCATTCTTATCTGTATATAGAGTTTAGAATTAGTCTTGTTATTTTAAGTCTGGGATCCAGGACACCCTAGGTCCAACCCTGAACTGTGTCTTCTCTATCCCCCTTCTGTTTCTTACCTATCACCCCACCCCCACCTCTTTTCCCTGTCCCTTGTCCCAAGTGACAATGTATTTTCCACTCTCTCTGCCCTAAACCTGGGTGTTCTCTAAAGTCCAGTCTTCAGCATTTTTTAAATAACTCTCTATTGCCATAATCACATTCCATTTCTTGGTTTTAATCATCATCTATATCCATCACTGTCCATCACTGTCCTCCCCTTGTTCATCGATTTGCTTGAGCAGGCACAGTAACGTCTCCATTTTAGGACTTGTTACTGTGTTTGGCATATTGAATACGTCATGGGTAGCTTGCAAGGCTTTGCTGTTTGGGCGAGATACTCTCAATAGCTTGCCAGGCTCTCGGAGAGGGGCGGAGGAATCGAACCTGACTCGGCCCCGGCTGGCTGTGCGCAAGGCAAATGCCCTACCACTGTGCTATTACTCCAGCCCATCATCATCTATATAGAGATTTAAAACCTTTTAATTGAATCGCTGTGAGACAGCCCACTACAAAGCTGTCCATGATTGGGTTTCAGTTATCCAACACCTATCCCTTCATCCCTTTATTTCTCAGCACCAATGTCTCCAATTTACCCTCCTACCACCCCCAATTCTCCCCCCACTCCGCCGCCACCAGCCTGCCTCTAGCTAAATATTAACAAACATAGAAGTCACTTCCATGCCCACTACTGTCACAAAAATATCTGCTATTCTCTCTCTCTACATATATATATATATATATATATATATGTATACACACATATATTTAAAAAGTCAATTCTACTATCTTTTTGAGCTCTAGTCCTACATCAAAGAATGTTGCTAGAGCATTTTTATTTGCATATTCTGTTGCTACCTCAAGTTTAACATATCTACATTTCTCACTTTCCCACCATGTGCATCCTTTTCTGTGCAGGTACATGGACAACAAGAAGTTGCAATCCTTAAAGTCAGAAATAACCCCATTTTTATAGCAAAAATGATTAGGAGTCAGGACAATAGTACAGGGGTTAAGACACATGCCTTGCATGCTGCCAATTTAGATACCTGGTATCTAATGGTCCCCAGATTATTGCCAGGGTGGTCTTGGTGGACCCTGGCACTGCAGGGTCCAAGCAGCACTTAGGTATCCCTAAGCAGTATCTTGGATTCCCTGCCCTTCAAAAGAAGAGTAAGCACTCAGAAATATGCATAATAAGAAATGCAAAACTCTAGACAATTTTTATATAAAAAATTTAAAACACTTCTGTAAGCCAAAAGATGTAGACTTAGATTAATGGAAAGATCTCTCTATTCTTGGATAGGATAGGTCAGCATTAGAAAGATGCCATTTCTCCTTAAAATCAATTTTTAAATTTAATGCAATTCTCATAAAAATATCAATGTGCTTTTTAAAATTTTATTTTTGTGTTTTGGGCCACACTCAGTGGTCTTCAGGGCTTACTCCTTGTTCTGCACCCAAAAATCACTCTTATTTGGTCTTGGGAGATTTTATGGGGTTCCAGGGTTTGAACTTGGGTCAGTCTTGTGCAAAGTGAGCACCCCATCTGCTATATCTCTGACTCACAAAGTGCTTTATAAAATGGACCTATATAAGTTGATAATAAAGCTCATTTGAAAAATATGTAAGAATATCCAAGGGTACGTTCGAAAACTATGCAAAAAAGGCATTGGAGAAGATAAACTACTTCATGTGAGAAGGAAGGAGAATTTGAGAAAATACATAGTTATATACTCATATGTGCAAAAGAAAGCTAGGAGGAATAAATGAGAACACAGGAGATTGATTACTTCTAGGGAATAGATAAAAACATGATAAAAAGAAAGGGAAGTAGGAATGAGGGGAGTGATGGAGTGACATGATCTGTACATGACTTTTTATTTATTTATTTATTTATTTTTTGTTGTTCTGTTTTGTTTTATCTTTTTGACTCTTAGAACCACACTAACATTTCATATGCCCCCTCTTCCTCTAAATAATTAAAATCAGCCATGATTTGTGGGGAATATCAAGTGGAATATGAAAATAAACAAAGTTAATCTTTTTCAAGGAATAATCAACAAATGGGGTGGAGAAGAAAAGAATAAACCTTACCTCAGAAATAAAACTCTAAACAGTAAGGCCAAAATAAAAAATCCTGCACAAAATCCTTGCACTCTAGTGAGTAATTTGTTTCTCATGGGGGATGTTGTCGATTCAATTCTGAAACAATTTTATATGTGTACTTAATTCTTATCTTAATAAGAAAACCTATTAAAATAGATAATAAAAGCCAGGTTTTTTACTGTTGGAGAAGGAAGATACCAATGAGAGAAGAGACAGATTAGAATAAAATTTGTGAATTTCGGTTAAAATTGATTGTAGTATGAACTCATAGTGATGTATTATTCATGCCATTTTCATAGGCATATGCATAGATATGGGTATAGATAGTTTTAGAAATAAACATAGTGGGGATGGTGGGGCTGGAAGCAATCCAGTACCATTGAGCATACTAGCAACTGGATACTGGTTTCTAAATATCACTTTCCTAAAAGAAGTCAGGATTTCTTGACAAATGATCTATTCCTTTATTGGAGAAGAAAAAATGCAATTCGGGGTGTGGGATTGGCCACACCTGGTGGTGCTCAGGAGCCACCGGAGAACCCTGATGGTAGCTGGGGGACCATATATGATACTAGGGATTGAACCGGGAGAGATGCTGTGCAAGGCTGTGTGTCTTACTCCTGTCTCTGACAGTAGAAGTTTCTTTGTTTTTAATTTTTGTATTCATGTATGTATAACTGAAGGTACAGAGTTGTAGTGTATAGGTGGGTTCTCTCTTTGCTGTGTGGGAAGGGGTTTGCTAAAAATCTCTGCTATAGCATTAGAAAATCGTAAATGGGAACTTGAATTCTCTCTGCCTTCTTACTCTAGTGAAAGCCCTTATGATTGTGTATGTGTATGTATGTGTGTGTGTGTGTGTGTGTGTGTGTGTGTGTGTGTGAGAGAGAGAGAGAGAGAGAGAGAGAGAGAGCGAGAGAGAGAGAGAGAGAGAGAGAGATATCAATCCTACAGCCTGATCTACCATGGATATTTACAAGAATGTCAAGGCAGATGAATCTGCGAATTCAATCTTGAACTTGGGTACCCTCTGAAACAGATAGGGCTAATTCAAGTTGCTGGGGTTAATTCCTAACAATTAGACTCCTGTGGGTTGGCATCTTAATAATTCGAGAGCCAAAAGAAGCTTTTTTAAAAAGTGAAAATTTTCATTATATTTTCATAGGTTAGAGAACCCTGGGGCATGAGGGATGATTTAAGAAGACCACATATAATACAAAAAATAGGATTATTCCAGGCCCAGTAGATGCTAACTGCTTTTTAATTCACCATGTCATAAAAAGCTGGGCCACCTTAGAAGGAAGACAAGGGAACTGTGTTTGCTGTATCGCCATGCTGGTGGTGGAGGTGGCTAGTGGGTGGGGGGAGGACAGCATCATTTGCTGCCTAATACCCCGAGAGCATCACTGAGTAAATAACTGTACCCTGGAGTTGCAAAGGCTCCTCAGATCTGAAATGTGGTGAAAATGTAGATTCCTGGATTCTCCCTGTGCCACATCGACTTAGTGGTGTGTGACAAACCTAACCACTGAGAACAAGTGCATCTCTAATGCCTCGTATACAGTTCTTGAGGATTAGGAATCAGGGCTGTGTGTGTGTGTGTGTGTGTGTGTGTGTGTGTGTGTGTGTGTGTGATGGTGAGGTGGCATCTGGCTGGTTCTGCTTAGGGGTCTCTCAGAAGGCCATAGTCAAGTGTGAGTCAGTGGGGAGCTGGGGCTGGAGACCCCCTTCTAAGAGGGCTATTTTGCCTGACTGGCCAGTCCATGTGGGAGGCTGGCAGAACTTGGCGCGTCCTCGGGCCAGTTTCCGCACATCAGGGTATTGTGGCTGACTTACCCGGAAACAGTGGTCTGGGACAGAGCCAGACAAATGCCACAGCCTCCTAAGCTGCTTGTCACTCCCACAGTTGCCGTATGGTTGCGTAGGTGGTATAGATGGAATGTTTGCATCCCCTCTGAATCCACCTGTCGAAACCCCCATTCCCAAGGCCCTGGTGATCAGAGGCAGGGCCTTTGGGAGGTGATTGGATAATGAGGGGGGAGCCCCTGGGAATGGAATTAGTGCCGTTGTCAGGAGGGAGCCCAGACAGCTCTCTTACCTCGTTCTAAGGTGAGGCCCCATCAAAAAGAGGGTCTTTAGGATCCAGGAAGAGAGAGACTCTTGCAGGCTCCAAATCTGCACCAGCCTGGCTCTTGGACTTTTTTTTTTTGACCAGGGATTGCATCCAGGGCCTCACACATACCAGGTAAGAATTCAATTGCGCTTCCACTTTGCTGGCCTGGAGATCTGTCCACCTTTTAAAGATGTGTCGGAGGATCATGGTTCAGGTAACACTTGTGTTTCCACCTTGGTCTATGTCTCTGTGTTTTGGGATGGAACTTGGCCCCGAAGGGCATTTCCTGGAGGAAGGGGAGATCTGTGCTTCTGACTGTGAGCATCTTTTATCACACTGCCTTCTTGAGAGGGGCCCCCAGTCTAATTCTCTGGATGTGGAACTTTGTAGGACCCTTCAACCACCCAAATCAACAAAGATTTCCTCTGCCCTGTTCTGTTTATATAGTCGAGGTGGGCTAGGAGAGAGGAGGGCCTGAACGACAGGGCCAAATGCATTCTATGGTTACCCCAGTGTCAGGTGGTAGGGTTTTCCATCAGAAAAGCATACCAGTCCCACCCATGGTGACTCACCTGAGGGTTCAGTTCCTCTCCAGCACTTTCTGTGGGGAGAGAGGGGGAGAGGGAGAGTGAGGAGTTCTGTTGGATTCCCCTGGGCTAGGGTTACAGCACAGAGTTTGAGTAATGCTAAAAATGTCCCCTGGCCTAGGAAGGAACTTAAAAAAAAAAAGAAGGGGCAGACCTGCTTTGTGGGTAAGGAGCCCCTCCCCCTGCATTTTTGGGTCAGAAAGGCTGAAAATTTGGGTGGTACTGGCCCCTCTGATTCAATTTCTTCCTCCATCACCATCACGATCACGACCATCCTGTTATTCGTCGATTGCCTTGAGCAGGCCCCAGCAATGTCTCCTTCGTCCTAGCCCTGAGATTTTTAAAAAAGTGCCATATTCAAGGCTCTTTCAGAGATAGCACAGCGGTAGGGCGTTTGCCTTGCACGCAGCCAACATGGCCGACCCGAGTTCGATTCCTCCGCCCCTCTC
>JAOXYA010000009.1:8025090-8036744 GCA_028565675.1 Sorex palustris | reverse complement strand
ATGACGTATTCGATATGCCAAACACAGTAACAAGAAGTCTCATGATGGAGACGTTACTGGGCCCGCTTGAGCAAATCAATGAACAATGGGAGGACTGTGATCCATGATTATTATTATTATTATTGCTTTTTTGGGTCACACCTGGTGATGCACAGCGATTACTCCTGGCTCATGCACACAGGAATTACTCCTGGCGGTGCTCAGGGGACCATATGGGATGCCGGGAATCGAAACCACATCATCTGTGTGCAAGGCAAACGCCCTACCTGCTGTGCGATAGCAGGCTTTTCCTCAACACCTTTCTCTTAATCCCTTGGTGCTGAGCACCAATGGGTAACAGACAAGTGAAAAACCTCAGCAGCAGAGCATGACTATGCTGGCCTTGGGTGCTCCTGGGTGAGGGCCTTTATTGCTCCTGGGCACTGCAGTTGTATTTTCCTGGTCCACGCACTTTCTGGGCCTGGGACTGACCATGCCTGGCCTGCCACATCTCTTTAAAGAGCGGCAGAAACGGACACATTGGACAAGTCTGTCCTTTGGCCTGCGGTGGGTCTCCAGGTGCTTCCAGAGGCTTCTGGAAGCTGAGCTCTGCAGTGTGGCTCTGCAGGGTGGCTCTGGAGCCCAGAGGGGCCTTTGGCATCCGTGCAAGTCCAGGAAGGTTGCCAGGACTCAGTGGGGCTCGGTATCTCCCCTCCTTCCAGCAACTCCCAGCTCTGACTTGTTTTTAAATTAAATAAAAATTGCAGCACGTGGGTTTGAACGAAAACAAGAGGCCTGATATTGGGAAGAGACGCCATATCAATGCAGAAGCGAATTTGTGGGCAGCACATCTCCTCCCTCAGTCCAAACCATGGAGCTCGCCTCTGGGATTTCACGGGAGGTGAGTGCGGGGTGGGCAGCTCGCTGCAGGCACTCGGAGCTGGCAGCGGGTAGGGAAGGAGGGGCAGCTCTGAGGGCTCTGCGTTTCTCCCAGGGCCTGGCGTGGGAGTCACATGCCCCAGTGGCACCTACCAGCTGCTGCTCTTGAATGTTAAGGTCTTAAGACTGGTCAGGGTGAACTTGGGCAGCAGGAAGCTCAGAACAGCAGCAGCACCACCGGGACCAGAATTTGTCTCTCCCCAAACCCTCTCCCGGCAGAGAAGTGCAACTCCTTTCCTCATTCTCAGCTCCCAGGTTTAGTGCCTGCAGGTTATTAATCTGTAACCTGGACCGTGAAGTTTGGGGGGTTCTTCTAGCAAGCCCTTCACTGTGGGGGCTGGAGCAATAGTACAGCGGATAGGGCGTTTGCCTTGCACGTGGCCAACCCAGGTTTGATCCCCAGCATCCCAAATGGTCCCCTCACACTGCCAGGACTGATTGCTGAGTGCAGAGCCAGGAGTAACCCCTGAGCAACTCTGGATGTGACCCAAAAAGCAAAAAGCAAAATGAATAAACAAACAAACAAACAAAACAAAAGATGCCACATTCACTGTGTGTCTTACAGCAAAAGGTGGAGGAAGGGGCCCATGGGAGGATGGGAGCACAGAGATAGCATGAGATCCGCAGGAACTACAGCAGCTCTGCTGAAAATCACACTGGTCCAGAACCTTCCACTCAGCTCCATGCTCTTGTTTTGGTGCTCACCAACCCAGGGTCCCACCGAGAGGAGTGAGAAGCAGTCCTCTTTTTCCACCTCCTGACAGTTTAGGGACCGGGTTTAGGAAAAGTGACATGAAATAATGTAATAGGTCTGTCATGAGCCTTTCGAGAACCAGAGGGCAGATTCGGCCCCTCTGCCCCGCCAGGACCTTGGTGAGACCCAGAACCTGTGGGAGCCTGGGTTGACTTCGTGAACCTCCTGGGAATCCGCTCTGCCTGCAGAGCCCCTGCTGGCCTTCACCTGCACCCAGGGAGCTTGGGGCTGGGCACCCTGTCAGGGATGTGGTCAGGACCGACCTCTCTCGAAGCTGCCACCTCCTCAGAAACAGGTCCCACAGTCCAGTCTCTGTCCCCTCTAATTCCACCCATGGTAGCATGTCTGCGTGGGCAGAGCCAATAACTGGTGGCCGCCACAGAGAGAAGCAGAAGCCCACTCAAGTGTGCCCCTGTCAGCCAGAGACCTCCCTGAGCACTGTCAAGAACTGGGCAAAGACTGACTTTGCTGATAAGGGAGATGGGATGACCAGACCATCTGACAGGCCTCCTGGCATCCTTAGAGGAGGTCCAGAACCGTTAACAACTGTGTTAATGACCGCTGACTGCACCAGGAAGCCTTGTCCACCAAGGGGCTGGTGTTCACCCCTGGGGTCAGCAGTAGCTGTCTCCACATGGAGGCAAAACCAAGATGCGTGTCATTTGATCGGGTTCTTTCCCTCCTCTTCTGGCTTATGTGGTCTCATGCTGACCTTTTAAATTTGATTTCCTGGCTCACGTATTTAAGCCACTAGGTTTGGAGTGCAGCAGGGCAGGTCAGAATTCATGAGGAAACACCACAGGGGTGGCTAGAGCATTCCCGGGGGGCAGAAAAAGGCAACCCTGCACACGGGCAGACCCCAACATCTCCTCACTCTGAGTGTGGAATAGGAGCAGGGGCCGGGGGTGGGGAGCTGCTGTGACACAGGTGGGGCAGGATGCTGACCACATAGTCCAGAGTCAGGTTGGACTGCACGGGGACCCGCTCACTTTGCTCCTCACAGCTTCAGTGGTGAAGATGCTCTCGTGATATGGTAAGGGGCCTGAGCTCCAGAATCGTTTTCCTCTCTACGGAGACATGAGGTTGTCTTTCTTCCTCTCTTTAAACTTAGAGAGAGAGGGAGACTGCGGGGGGGGGGGAGAGGAAGAGAGGGAGGGCAAGAGAGAGAGAGGGAGAGGGGGGAGGGAGAGAGGGAGGAAGAGAAAGAGGAAGAAAGAGGGAGAGGGAGAGAGGGAAGGAGAGAGAGTGAGAGAGAGGGAGGGAGAGTGAGAAAGAGTGAGAGAGTGAGGGAGGAAGAGAGAGGGAGAGGGAGAGAGGGAGGGAGTGAGAGGGGGAGGGAAAAAGAGAGAGGAAAAGAGGGACAGGAAGATAGAGAGGGAGAGAGAGGGGGGAAAAGCAATGCCAATACAATGACAATTGATCTCAGGTCTCCACAAGCCCCTGCCTACCCGGGATTTACTCATTTGCTCTCTTGGAAAAGTGGTTTTCTGTCTCTCTCTCTTTCTGTCTATCGTCACACAACATGGAGGAAGCCGCCTCACCACATGATACAAGTGCACACTGGAGAAAGGTTTCGAACCAGGGGAGGCCAACAGCAGAAAACTAGGTAGCAGAGAAGGAAGCCATAGCCCCAGAGGCGGTCAGGACCAGCACTTTCATTTGTTCTCTTTTCTTTGGAAAAAAGAATCCTTCAGGTGTGGTTTCAGCAAAGAGAACAGAACTTTCTAGAGGGCAGGAGGCTGACTGGTGTTACCGCCGAGCCTAGAAGTTCTCGCATCCCACAGTGAGGCTGTGGCGAAGCTGAGCATGGGGGATAGAGTGACTTGGCTGGGGACTATGAGCACTGGGAGGCCGTGTGAGAGCGCCGTGATTCACAGTGGCCCTGCTCACACCATTTGCCTAACAATGCTCCTATGAAATCAGCTTTCAGATGCTCAGGTACAGAGACGGACCTACTGCTGACTAGAGCCAAGCCCCAGGCCCATGAGGCCAGGTTCCGTCAACTGGTCTACCTTGAACCCTGCCAACAAGAGTGCCTTCCAGAAAGAGAAATCCCACAATCGCTCAGAACATGGGAAGTGTTGCGTGGTGCTGGGCAGAAGGGACTTAAGGGGTTTGGACTTGCTTGACCAGGCCTCCAGCTTCCCTGCTTTCAGGGGCTGTGTGTGGCAGGGAAGAGGGTTCCCCACAACCAGCCGTGCGACCACTTACCTGCAAACATCATCATGTGCTGGAAGTTCCAGGGGATCTTCTGCCTGCGGCCCAAGTTCAGAAGGAAGGAGAGCGGGTAGATGTGGCAGGCCCGGGCCACAAAGATGGCCAGCTGAGTTCAGCCAAGGGGATGCTGAGGAAAACATGGCTGAGAGGATGGCTGAGTCCCAGGGCTCCAAATATCCTGTTCTTGGGTCATGTTATACTCTGACTCAGAAAACAGGGTGCCCGTATTAATACACATCTGTCCAACTTGCTTTCAGAGTTCATCTTTTTTTTTTTGCTTTTTTTTGGGGGTCACACCCGGTGATGCACAGGGGTTACTCCCTCCTAGTTCTGCACCCAGGAATTACTCCTGGCAGTGCTCGGGAGATCATATGGGACGCTGGGAATTAAACCAGGGTCAGCCGTGTATAAGGCAAATGTCCTCGCCACTGTGCTATTGCTCCAGCCCCACAGTTCATCTTTCAATTTTGACTCTTTTCCGGGAACGAGAGAGGCCTAGCCTTCCCTGGGACAGAACTTGGTTTGAAAGTGTTAGCCCGCAGCTCTTTCTAACACTGGACATTTTCTCATGGCCTTTGTGTGGACAGTGATGGACTCTGAGCCCAGTTCTACTGTGGTGGGGATTGCTCAGTGGCCGTGGCAGCTTCTTTTCATGGACATCCTGTTTTTTTTTGGGGGGGGGTGTCACACCCGGCAATACTCAGGGGTTACTCCTAGTCTGCACTCAGGAATTATTCCTGTTGGTGCTCGGGGGACCCTATGGGATGCTGGGGATCGAACCACGGTTGGCCGCATGTAAGGCAACCACCCTCCCTGCTGTGCTATCACTCCAGTCCCAGGATGGACATCCTTTGGCTCCTGATTACCCCTTAATGTCCATCAGTGTCTACGCCCTGTATGGAGCAGCCCCGCTGACTTGATTTTCCTCTCAGCAGATTTAATTTCGAGAGGAATTGCTTGTCAAATGTACACTATAGGTTCTGTCTTAAGAGGCTTTCAACCAAAACCGAAGCCTTTGGGGTTAAAATCGATGCAAATATGGGCGTGATCATCTCTTCTTCTGGCTCTTATCTGACTTTGTTCTTCAGAGCCTCTCTAGTCAAGCTGGTCCTTGAATGGGGCAGAAAGATTTGGGACAAGGGACTCAAACATAAGGTCCAGGTTTGCTATGAAAGCTGAGATTCCATCAGGATATGGAGTAGAAGCCATGCCAGAGAGAGCATAGCAGGCAACTTCCCTTGCATGGGGCCGACTTACATTCAATCCTTATGAGACCTCACTAGGCCCCCTGAGCCCTGCCAAGAGTTATCCATGTGTATGTAGCCCCCCAATGCCCTGAAATAAAAACGAGGTGTGAGTGTGTGTGTGTGTGTGGGCGGGGGAGATAATGGGGAGGGGGATGGAAACCAAAGCTGGTGCTTGTCTGGGAAAGAGGCTTTCAGAAGGGCCAGCCCTCCCGGCCGTTCTGGTTCTCTGCTGCCCGTGACCCTGAAAAGCATCAGCTCAACTTTCCAAGTAGGAAGGACAAGAGCTGTTTATTGCCCTAGAGGACAGCCGATTGTCCCAGCACCCACTCAGGGGACAGACCCTATTCCCAGGGCAACCTCGAGTCCATCCTGGAGGTAAAAGAGCTACTGTCAGGGGGACCTCAATTTGATATGTCCTCTCACTTGTATCCCCACTCCTGGCATTGCCACGTGTGGTTCCAGAGATGTTGAGCACCCTGGGGTGGCCTGGAGAAGCAATCTCAGTACCACAGGGTCCAAGCCCATCATTGAACCACCAGCACGGTTGGTAAAGAGTGGCCCCAGGAAACCCAGTGCTGTTTCAGAGGCTCCCCTCAGCCCCCAAAGAGCCTCCAAAAAGCACTCCCATATAACTTATCTCTTTGGTCTTAACTTCATTATCCTATTCTCAAAATACTCATTGGGAAAATGACTGTATCATCTTGTACGAAAATATTTCTGAAGTGTAATACTCCTGGTTGTGTTCAGACACATTGGAATGCAGATGAAACAGATCTCTCCAGAAAGAATGGCTTGAACAATCTACGTAAATGATTCATAAATTTTAAACGTATTTTTTATATTCAAAAAATGCAGTTTTCCTCCCTCCCTTTATTCGCAAATGACATATCCTGTACCATAAGCATTTAATAAATCCCCAATTTCCAGGGTGCTTTCTTTCTTCAACTAGAAATCACATCACTGCCTTGAATTTGAGTCTTAGAGTCAAGCAGAGAAAATTATTCTAACAACATCACAAGATAATCAGTAAAGAGACAAACCCCATGTTCTGCATTTCAAAGGATACAAAGGCTCCAAGTATAAAAAGAGCGTTGAAGATGTGATTCTGGAATGTGAACAGTGCCATGCCCATGTAACAGAAGATGACATTCTCCGCCAAGAAGTTCATAAACTCAAACAACTGAAAACAAAACAGAAACAAGCATCATTAATTAAGGCTCAGAGTTGAGTACATTTAATGTCCCGAAACTGTATCTGGCAACTGCACGGTCCTCTTTAATCTGTAAAGGTCTTCAGCCTGGTGCTGAGATGCTGAAGGGACATGGGGTTCTGCCTTGTCCTATTCTGTCAGGTCTGATGACAGATCCATGGCAACAGCCACACCAACATCCCTCCTTTTACCCCCAACTTCAAAGCTGCTGGAAATACCCCCATTGCTCACAGAGGCCAGAATCCTCCTCTATGAAGAAGATCCTGGTTATAGCAGAATATTTGACTCAGAAATGGAAGAAAACGCATCACTCAGAAGGTCCAATGAAATTCCCAAGCTCTTAAAAACTAAAAACACACACACATATGTCCTACACACACACACACATACATATGTCCTACACACACACACACACACACACACACACACACACACACACACACACGGAACTTCAGCTAGTTTTCCTTCTTCAAGCAGGCCAGAGGGACAAATCTGGAAAACTTGAAGCTTGGGAAAAGGATGAATGTTGATTATATTTTAACGTAAGAATGATCAGTATATTTCAATCCCTAGACAATGAGACTCATTAAATTGACTGATGTAGTATATCCATTAAACGTCTCTAGTTTCTAGCCAGTAAAAGGGAAATGATTAATCCCAAGGATAGGTTTATGCAGTAAGAATACAATAGATACATCAAGTTCCATCATTGGAAAGGAGTAATAACATGCTATGCTGAGGGATGTCCCTGAGAGTTATTCTTAGACCATTAACTAAACAATTTCAGTTGAACATGAAAAATGTTCACCAGCTTCCAGATTAGAAAGAAAGTGTGTCCAGGGGCTGCCACCAGACTGACTCAGTAGAGAATTCGGTTGGGTCTTTTCATGTGGAAGTTTGGGAAATTTTCTTTGCAGCCTGCACTCATTTAGATTAGGCAATCTGCAGGCATCTCTCTTGACTTTGTTTTCTGCTTTTTGTTTGTTTGTTTGTTTGTTTGTTTGTTTGATTGGGGGTCACATCCTGAAGACTCTGCCCTCAGGGATCCCTCCTGGTTAGGTGCAGGGACTTTATAGGATGCCAGGGATTGAATCCGAATTGGCGGCATGTGAGGAAGCATCTTTGCCGTGGTGTTGTCTCTCTTGACTTTTTAAAGGACCCAGTATTTTTCTCACGTAATGTGGTTATAGCCCTACAAATAATGTCCAAGATCTATTCGTTGACAGTTGACAGGGGAAAGAGAAAAGCAGGATCTTGTCAGAAGCATTATTGAAAACCAGCCACAGAAAGAAAGGATTAGAAGAGATGAGACGCAGCTCCTTGGGGACAAGATGGTTGTCAGCCGTGGCAGCATCGTCGATTATCCTGAGAGCACCTTTTGTCATCTAGGCCAGCTGGTCTAAACAGACACCGTCACCCAGAGAGCTGCATAAAACGCTCACCAACGGGGGCGGCGGTGGGGTACACAAGGGTGTGGGATGTGGGCTGAGTCGGGGCAAGCACCGTTTTCCTACCTCTTTATGTCTATTTTTCAAAAAGTGAGATTTGAGATGCAAGTGGCTTCTGACTCAATCTACTCAGGCTTAAACAGGAAGTTCTTCCTCACAGCACCAGAGGCTGGAAAGGCTGAGACCAAGGTGGTACGTGCATACTAAGAGCCTCTCTTCCTGCCTGTAAACAGCAGCTTCCTGGCCGTGCTCGCAGGACGCAGGAGGTCATGACCTCTCTTGTCTCTTCTTACAAAGGTGCTTGTTCTACTCTAGAAGGCCCAAGCCCCCCACCCCCTGAATTCTGGGGAGGAGGGCTTCAAAAGTCCAATTTCGGAGGAGGAAAAGTCTCTCTATACCCTGTTCCAGTCACAGCTTAATTTTAACCCCCAAGGAATGTTTTCCCAGCTAGAATCCATTCAGTATTTTAATTTTGGGGTGGGGGCGCTGGGGAACATACAGGGGGTGCTCAGAGTTTACTCCTTGGTTCTGAGCTCAGGGGTCACTCATGGCGGGGCTTGGGAGACCATATGGGGTAAAAGGATTGAATCCAGGTCAGCTGTGTGCAAAGCAAGCGCTCAATCTCTCTGGCCCTGAAAATGAAACTTTTCTACCATGTATATAAATAGTTGTAGTCTGGATCAGCGTTAGAGTTCAATAAAAGGTCAAAACCAAGTTGAATGCTGGTTTACCTAAAGCTTGAAAACAAATATTTAATACCATAGGCCCCCATGCAAAACAGAGGCCAAAGGCCCATCTCCCTCCTCCCTTCCCGTCTACGCCAGCAGGCTTTCCCATTCTTCTTCCTCCTCTCCCCTCCTCTGTCTTCTCCCTCTCAGATGAGGGTTGGATGAGAGCTAGTGCTGGTGATGGACAGGAGTAAGGCTGGACTTTCCTACAGTCCGAAAACCAACAAAAAAGCTGGCCACACCTACTTTAGTATAAAACCTATATTGAGTCAAAGAAAAGTTTGGTTTTGTGGCCTTTAAACTGTTGCAGGATCGAAGAAGATCCTGTGTAATTTTTACTGATGGAAACCCTACTTCAGATCCCAAAGGAATGTATTGGTGTCGGGTTCAAAAGCCCCGGGATTGAATTTGCTCTAGGAGCTTAAGCAGAGTCATACCGATGTGGTTTCTTGCTCTGCAGTTTCTGTGGGTGCAAACTGGCAGTCAACGCCCTGGGACTCTGTATTCTGCTTCCTTCTACTTTTCTGTCCAGTGGAAAGTGGGGGGATGGGAAGGCAGGGGGTGTCTCTGTTGTTCCCACCATCACTGCAAAGGCTTCATTGTATTTCTTTGGTGACAAATATATCCCACCTGCTTCTGAAGCAAACAATGGTCTTGCTAACCATTCATTGTGCAGTAGATTAGACCAAAACCCCACAGTCCAGTCTGTTTCTAAGGTACATTCACCTTGGACTTGAGCATGTGGAACAAGTTGGTCCGCAGAGCAGAGCTGGGATGTTCAGTGAAATGAGGCTGACTGTTGAAGATTTAGATATGCGAGTTTTGCGACTGAAATCTCCAGGCTTCCTCGGAGTTGGGGCAGGCTGCCTCCCTCATCTTCCCTGTACTCCTGGAAGCATTGGCAGTCACCCCCATGAACCAACTCCAGTGCCACCATATAAGCTCTTCCACTGGTCCTGCTTCAGAGACCCATAAATAAATGTTGAAAAAGATCAAAAGCCCCAGTGAAGCTCGAACCTGCACAAGGCTGAACAGCACTGTAGCACTTTAGCACTGTCCTTCCACTGTTCATTGATTTGCTCAAGCGGGCACCAGTAACATCTCCATTATGAGACTTGTTATGACTGTTTTTGGCATAACGAATATGCCACAGGGAGCTGCCAGGCTCTCCCGTGCGGGCGAGATACTCTCAGTAGCTTGCCAGGCTCTCTGAGAGGGATGGAAGAATCGAACTCGGGTTGGCCGTGTGGAAGGCAAACGCCCTACCCACTGTGCTATCATTCCAGCCCAGAAGCGGAATTTCATGACTCCAAACCTGGGTACCAGTCCAGTATGAATACTTCTGACATGATGGGGCGCATGTCCTCTGAGCCAAATAAGGATCCTTATGGCAGCATGAGGAAAGCTCCAGGGAGTGATCCCTTCATGTCCTCAGGGCAGGGTCTCAATGGTGGGATGGAGAACCCCTGCAGCTGAGCTGCTGGCCCTGGGCTTGGAAAGGTGGCAATGGGACTGTGGCAGCACTACCCCTATGGAGGTCCTTAGGACAGAGTGAGGACAGAACCTGGAATAGGACCCGAGGGAAACATGGGCACCGGAGGCCCACAACCTTATCTCATGCCTTCCAACCCAGACTCGGGGATGTATTCTCTCAGCCGCTACCCTCAGTAGCCGCAGCAGCAGCAGCAGCGGTGACATGATTCCTATGGCAATCAGTTCTCCACCCAAGGAACCTGCTTCTGAAGGCTGAACAGACCAGGGCAAATTGGAGGGCGGGGGTGGGGGAGGCCTGCAAGCAAAGCCCCTGGCAGTCGCTTGGTTCCACAACCCAAAATCACTTCTGTGCCCCTGGCCAGACTCCACTGTTTTGGGACGGACCTCATCGAGATATTAATCTGTTGAAAATTTGGGCATGCGAGTTTAGTGCGGAAATCTCCAGGCTTTCTCAGGGTCTAGATGAGCTACCTCCCCCCACCCCCCACCTCCCTGTACTTCCGGAAACCTTGGCAGTCACACCCACACCCCAAAGCTGCTACCCAGTTAAAAAGCTACTCCAGCCTTACCTTCTCGATAAAATCAGTGAATGCCCTGAACAAACCTGATGACCTCTTAGCCCCTGTATCGCAAACCATAAAGGCACAAAAGGTGAGAGAGAGGAGGGGTGCCTGCCACAGAGGCAGGCCGGGGCAGGGGAATGTCAGAGGATTGCGTGAGGGAGACGGGTGGGCCTTGGTTGTGGGAGGTGTGCACTGGTGGAGGGATAGGTGTTGGATCATTGTGTGACTGAAGTCCAATCATGAACAGCTCTGTGATGGTTTACCTCATGGATATTGAATAAAAATATAAGAAAAAGAAAGAGGTTGGGGCCAGAGCAATTGGACATCAGGACATCGCTGAGTGTGACCCCCAGACCTAAAAAAATACATCCAATACAAAGTTCATTTTTTTAGGCCTACTTTGCTCTGCGTTTGTTCCAATGCACTATTTCTAGTACCAATACCACATTTTTATAAAACTGGGGCGTAATATTGTAGTGAGTAAATGGTCAGCCTGTGAACTGTTTGTCTCCTTATGTGTCTGTTTACCTCATTTCCTGCTTTTGAGCCCCAGGGGGCCAGAGCCAATACGATTGGCTTTAGGCACTTTTAATGCTATTAATTATCATAAATCATTTCCAAATGCTAAAAAAGCCTCAAGCCCCTGCAAAACAAACAAACAAACAAAACTCTAATTTGTCATACTATTATTATTTTTTTATATTGTTGGATTAAAGCTTGCAATATTGGTTCACAATTCTCATTTCTTGTAGAGTTTTGTTTTCTTTCTACCAGTTTGTATTGTAAAAGGTGTTGAAGTTTTACAAACTATTTTATTCCCAAATACTTAGAAATCTGCTTGAGGACTTTTCTTTAGAGCAGTATTTTAAATTGCTCTGTGCAGCTATTGTAATAGAGGGTTCATCAGAATTAGGATTTTCTTCTGCATTCATTTCTAATAAGTTTTGTTTCATATGAATCTTTGTATCTACTGGCACATGGTTATTTATGACACTTTCAATATCTTAGAGTCTATAGTTATGTAATCCTCTTATATTGGCAATTTTTTCTTTTCTTTCTGATAAATCTTGTTTGG
>JAOXYA010000009.1:7993685-8008863 GCA_028565675.1 Sorex palustris | reverse complement strand
TCCCAGAGCGAACAGATGCCATTGGGCTACACTAGCACGCGGCAGGGACAAATGGAGACGTTACTGGCGCCCGCTCGGGCAGATTGACGACTAACGGGAAGTTAAGTGATTAAAATATAGACATTTCAAAATTCATTGCATGAAAATTTGGGGAGTTTCAAAACCTTCTTGTTTTTTTGCTCTTTCTCAGTTTGTGTTTTCCCTCATGATGTTTGTTTTCTTGTGTGCTATAGTTTGGGGCCTCTGGCTGGTGCTGATAAGGATGTAGTGATTGGTGGCTTCTGCATGGCCTCGGCTCAGGTACAGTCTGAAGAGGTGCTTTACCTGGGTGTCTGACAGCTGTTCCCAGGGGTTTCCACTTCCGATTGTATTTTAGACATAATTTCAAGTTTGGGTCTTTTGACTCTTCTGGGCAAGATGAGCTTAAACCACAAATTCTCCTAAGTCCAAGTGGGAGATGGTATTTCTCAGGGGATGCATCTTCCCTTCCCTAGAATCTCCTGATATTTCTGGGGACATGGTCATATTTAAGAAGAATCCACTAGGGGCCAGGGTGATAGTACAGCAAGTAGGGTGTTTGCTTTGTATGTTGCTGACCCAGGTTTGATCCCTGGCATCCCATATGGTCTCCTGAGCACTGTCAGGAACAATTCCTGAGTGCAGAGCCAGGAATAACCCCGAGCATTTCTGGATGTGACCCAAAAAGCCAAAAAAAAAAAAAAAGAAAAATCTACTAGACAGAACTAGCTCGTAAATCAAATTCTAAAATAGCTCAGTTGCTGGGAAGAAGATCTAGGGGTGAGGGGTACATATCTTGCACCAGAAGGACCCAAGTTCAACCCCCAGCCTGGACTGGTATGCCTGCACTTCACTGGGGGGACCCTGGTGGTCCCCACTGCCTCTGAGCCTGAGTGTCATTGTGTTACTGGCCTGAGCACTGAATCATCTGGTCATTGACTGAGCATCAGTTGAGGGCTAGTGGTGGTGTTTCCTGTATCCCCTGAGCAACGCTTGTACGTGTTTTCCACAGAAAAGAAGAGAAATTGTTTAAAATCACTGTCATTATGTCTTCATTCAACTCCCATTGATCTCCAATTCTTGACTAGTTGCTCACTCCTGCTAATATTGTAGTAGCCAGTAACTATACAACAGTTTAGTCTTATAGGAATGGCCTGAGGAGTATTCCCATCCAAGGGAACCTGTTTCCAGCAATAGGGAAGACAGGGGTATCATGGAAACACTCAAAGCTTCCCTGGGCTGTTCATTCCACCTGTGTCTCCTGGGCAGCGGGGTACCTGGGCCCAACATGACCTGATGCTCCACTAGAAGCCAGAGGCCTGAGTGCAAGCAGGAGAGGGAAGACGGGTGGGGGAGACTCCCAGCCACCGTTCTGAGAGACAGGGCAGGGCTCAGGGAGAGACCGAGGCTGGGTTTTTTTCTAGGCCTACAGTCACCTCTTAGTCACCAACCTCTACCTCCTGTCCTCTGGGCGAAGGCTCAATTTCACTGCCTTTCCTTAATGTTGCTTATTTTTACCTAGGAGAAAACACCCCAGGGGCTCTCCCAGTCCCATAATTCCACAAGAAGAATAAGGCAAAGGACCATTAGCCACGTGTTAGGGGATACTGCATCAGCATCTCCACATCAAAATTCCAAGTCCATGGGCTTCAGTAAACAATCAGCAAAAGGCAAGCATTGAGCTTTTCTGATTGTATGGCCAAAATGAAATGATGCTTATATTTTCTTCCAATGTGAGAACTTTGCTAAGACAGGAGGGAATAGATTTGAAAATGGAAAAGTATGGATAGAAGGGACTCATTTTTTACCATTTACCAAACTCAACTACCGCAGAATTTCCTTTTGGTTTTAGTGTTAGAAAAAGAAGAAACTTTTTATAATGCTATGAAATTAACTGTATCAAAAATAACCACACTTCTCAGGAACTGTTCTATTATCTGCTGTTGAGTCACGGAAAAGAACACGCAGAGTTAGGAAGCCACAGCTTGAAGTGAAGCTCTTTGCTTACACATTACCTGAACTTGAAAACTTAAAGCTTCAGTAACCATTCCAGGTAAAATTGGGGAATTTAATACCTACTGTGCAAGGTTGTTGTCATATAATGCTTCTGGCAAATATGAGCTCAGTGAAGTAGCAGTTGTCATATTTTTCTATGACTTCCTTGTGTCTAGCACACAGAGACCTTAATGATCAATAGTTGGAAGACAACAACTATTGTGTACATGCTGTGTCTGTTGTGTGGACCTATGGTGAAGGAGGTAATGACAATCTAGTCTGCTGGTCACATTCACTTCTTTTTAGTTCTGCTACATCCATTCTGGGAAAAGAAGGGAACCGGGGTGAGATCTCATGCTCAAGCCCCAACAATGGAATGCACGGGTAGAGGGGGGCTGAGGGCTCAGGAGCGTGCAGTGACATACTCAAGACTGCAGGCAATTCCGAGACAAGTAGGGGCTCGGCTGATCGGCTCAGGGACGGAGAGTCTAGCAAGCCCACGTGGCACAGTCAGGGGCATGCTGTTCTTCTCTCTGTCCTGAGAGGCTCTGGGAGGAACTGCTTCTTCATTTCTAGGAAAACGCCTTTCAGCTGTCTTCCAGGCTCAGAGCACTGTTCTGTGCTGGGGAGGGTGGAGGAACACGGCATCCCTTTAGCAAACCTCCTTAGGCACCTACCGTACGGCAGATCCCCGGACTCAATCCCAGAAAGAGATCTGTGCCACTATGTTTACTGCAGCACTCTTCACAATAGGCGGAGGTCTGGAAACAACCCAACAGCAGATGAAGGGTAAAGAAACTGTGATGGCTATGTACAGTGAAAGACTAGTTGGCTGAAGTCATGCAATCTGCCACCACGTGAATGGAGCTGAGGAGTGTCATGCTGAGGCAGGTCAGTCAGGAGAGGGGCAGACACAGGATGGTCTCTCACACGTGGCATACAAAGAAAACAGAGGAGGGAAATCTGACACAGGCAAAGGCAACAGAACCTGAAAATCGGTCTACAGACTGAACTTACCACACCAGGATGTGTGTGTGTGTGTGTGTAACAGAGAGAGAGCGAGAGAGAGAAACAGAGACAGATGGGAACAGAGAGAGACTGAGAGAGACAGAGACAGAGATAGAGACAGAGAGAGAGACTGAGAGAGAGACAGAGATGGAGACTGAGAAATAGACTGAGAGAGAGACAGAGAAAGAGAGACAGAAACCAAAATAGAGACAGAAACAGAGAGAGAGCGAGGGAGATAGATATTGAGAGAGAGATTAAGAGAAAGAGAGACACAGAGGCCTAGATAGAGAGAGAGAGAGAGAGAGAACTAAAGAACTAGAGAACTTACCACACACTGGGATATTGTGGAAGGAAGCACACATTCTCACAGGGGTTGTGATGTTAGAAAGCTGTATGCATGCAACTGCGATAGCACTGTATATCATGCTGTCTAAATAAAATTAGAAAAACGAAATGAAGCACACCCTTTCCTATTGTATACCTATGTATGTGATTTCCTGTTGCGTGCCTGCTGGTGTCCAGGGGTCACAGATGCTAGCACAAACAGAGATAGAAGTCAGAGAGAATAAAACGATGTGAAGCCCTGCCTTGTAGGAGAAGAAACGTGGATGGTACCTGGAAGCATCTATTTGGCCAATAATGACAAAAGAAAGAGGATGAATGGAGGGAAAACGCTTTGTTTATAATTGTCAGGCAGACAGCACTAGAGATGAAAGTATGTCCATGGTTTATTCTTGACTAAATTAAAATAGCTAAAGAAGACTGGAAGGAAAAATGCCAACACATTTGCAGTCCTGGCGCCGCCCGAGGCGGCAGGATGCGCCTGTAGCCTCATTATTCTGCTTTCTATTTGCTGATGTACAACAGGAGACCTGTGGTTTCCAGACGAAGGGCAACAATCATACATATCTATATCTCAAGGTCCAAGCCACCCCTCAGGCAATGGTGACTGGGTCTTCCCAGTGTCCAGGAGAACCTCAGAATCCTGTTTGTGGGGCGCTAAGGTGGGCAGAGAGGGAGACCCGGAGTCGGCTCCCCTAAGCTCTCTTGTTGGATTAGAATCTGACTCTGGGGTAAGGGTGCATGCACTGAGGTCACAGTGCCTGGGGATGCGCAGAGCAGATCCCGGGGACAGGAAAGAAACCGGGATAATGGTTAGGCCACTGCAGTAACACCCACAAGTCTAACTCTAGGTGAACCCCCTCACTTCCTGGCTCTCAGGCTGCACACCAGGTAGAACGCAGCCCAGCTGCCAACAGCCACAGAGAACAAAAACTCACTGGCCCCAGCACCTTGCTGACTCACCTCCACCCTTCCAGATTGGAACCCACCTCTCCTGGTCCCCTGGGCAGCCCATACCCACACAGTCAATCCCCTTTCTAAGGACACAGAGAAGAACTTATTCAGTTTCAGCCTGCTGTGAGGAAACCCTCCTATTCTCTCGCATTAACCCCCAAAGCCAATTCCGGACTCATGTTGGTTGCTGGCCGGGGTGTGGGCCTTGGAAGATAAGAGCGGGGGCAGCCTGGGAGCGAGGGGTCAGCTGCTATAGGGGTGCTAGGACTTTGGGGGCTGCCAAAGGAAAGTTCGCTGCTGGTGCATGTTCTGAGAAACAGCTCCAGTCTCCTGGGGGTGCCCCAGTGAACTCCAGATCTGGGTAGAGAGAACCATGGCCTTCTGCAAGGTAGTAAGTAGGTCAGCCCCGGACATGGGTAGGGTCACTGGGGGAGACACTCTCTGATCTGGGGTACCCGAGCAATGCTTGGGCCTCTGAACCTGGGGGGAACCAAGCCAACGCTCCAGGCTTAGCTCTCTCCGACCCGCACAGGCTAATTTCACAGACTTTCCTGCGTCTCCCTGT
Organism: Sorex palustris; assembly: GCA_028565675.1. NCBI lineage: Eukaryota > Metazoa > Chordata > Mammalia > Eulipotyphla > Soricidae > Sorex > Sorex palustris. The sequence continues at coordinate 8,003,981 of JAOXYA010000009.1, read as the reverse complement.
GACGCCACTGCAGTGTCAGACAGAAGCCTGCCACGACCCCGCAGAGCGCCTCTGCCCACGCCTCCTACTCTCTGGCCAACTTCACCTTTTTAGTTCTGCTTTTCTTTCTTTTGTAAAACCACACTCGCTCTTCCCACCCTGCTGCTTCTCAGGCTTTTCCAGAAGGCCACAGACTCTCTTTACTGAACTAAACAGGAGGGTCTGACGGAGCCCAGGGGCTCCCACTTGGACAAAACATTAGCTGACGGCAAGCGACAACTTGTGTCTTCTTCGGGAAAAATTTCCACTGGTGCAGGAGACAGAGAGCCAGGCAACAGGGGGTGCCTAAGGCGGAAATAACTGAATTACGTTATGGTTTGCACTTCATCGACAAGACACCAGGGGTGCTGCGCAGGGTGTGTGTATGTGTGCATTTGTGTGTGCATGTGGCGTGCGCGCGCGCGCGCGTGTGTGTGTGTGTGTATGTGTGTGTGTGTGTGTGTGTGTGTGTGTGTGTACGCTCACGCTATACTGCATCTGCGTGGGTGGGTCTCCCTGCGAGGTCCCTGTCCCCTCACTTTCCTTTTGATTTCCCTGAAAGGCACTTGTACCCGCCACCCCGGGTCTACTTTGCCAGCGCTTTGCTGCCTGGCATCTTCCTGAGGCTCACTTCCTGAAGCTCCTGGCCCTGGGGCAGAAGCCCAGGGCAGTGGGGTCCACCGAGACAGCTGGGCAAAGTCGGGGGCAGGTTTAGTGGGACCCAGGCCCTCCTGTGAAGGCCGGGCAGTTAGCACCCAGGGCGATGGGGGGCCACAGCAGAGCAGGGAGGAACGGCTGGATGGGATGTAGCTACTCTGTGCCGGATGAATCGGGAGAGGAGAGGACCAGGGTGGGAGAGGAAGGGAGGAGATGTTCCCTCCCCTCCCCTCCAGAGGCCACTTGTGCCAGAGGGAGGGAGGAGCAAGGCTACTCTGGCAAGCATAGTGACCTCTGGCTTCTCCGGAGGCCCAATGCTGGCCTCAGGCTCTATCTCCCTGCTCCAGCCCTGCAGCTCTGTGACCTTTGTCAGCTCGCTGAGGTTCTCTGTGCATCTCAGAGGGAAACAGGATCTGTATCCCACCAGCCATAAAATAAGACCAGCCACCAACAGAGTGGGGAATATAACTGACGGGTCTAATGCTGAGAGAGTGGGCAGGAAGGGGGCGTGTGATGAGGAGCTTTATGGCATCCTAAAGCCTGGGTATGATTCTGAAGAAGGGCCTCTGCAGCCAGCCCCAGAGCACCAAGGCTAGAGCCCTTGGGAGATGCAGGATTCGGAGGAGGGAAGGCTATGGCCCCCAGAGCAGGCCCAGAGAAGTTGCCCCTCAGAGCAGAAACAGGAGACTGTATTAAAGACAGGGAAAAATGCCCCCCCAAATTCATAGTCCTTTTCCCTTAAAAGGAGCCCCTTTCGGTGAACCCTTATCTAAGTAGAAAGGCCCCAAGCCCTTTGGGAAACATCCTGTTAAACCGTCTTTGCCAACGCAAGTGTCTGCCAATGCAAGTGTCTTTGTCGTTTCCATTCCCCCGGGGCCCATCCCATTCCGACTGGGGATGTGGGGCTCCTTTCTAACACTTGCGGGGCACCTTCTGAGAACATGCACTCTTGCCTCTTTTGCTCCCAGATTAGGACTCTTTCACCCCATTACTCGACTCCTGTACTTCTTTCTTCTCCCCAGGTTTTAGACAGCAAACTGGGAAGGCTGGTGTGGGTTAGGGCGAACTTTCCTTTCCCTGGACTCTGCATGAGCCACAGATCCCCAGAAACCAAGGTGCTGGGGACCAAGTCCTGTGCCGCGGAGACCAAGAGACGCTCAGGGGCCTTGAGGGCCAGTGCACTCCCAGCCGCCCTGCAGTCTGGACTGTCTCTGGTCCCCACGTCCCTGTCCCCCTGTCTCCTGTCCCCCTGGGTGGGGGCAGTGGGCCAAGCAGGAGGGCAGTGACACCCTCTCCATCCAGCTGCTACCTCTCTGACTCCCAAGCCTCCCAATGCAACTGCTAACCAATATGCAGTTAGTTATTATATATAATAATGTACGAATAATGAATTTATTGTGATGAAGAATTGGGTTTTTTCCCTTGATGCAATGAGAAAGCACAAAAGCAGAATCTGATCTTACACTCATGAACATGCTGAACAAGTAGCTCTAGAGTACTGGGCGCTTGTTCCATATCCCAGAGGTTGGGGCATGGTAATCTGCAAGCTGGAAGGGTTGGCTTTCACCTGAGATGCCTGTGGAAGCTCACAGGCAGACCTTCGCTGGGTGGCAGCGTGCTTGTGGGTGAACCTTCGGAGACTACTGTTTGGGGAGCACAGCACCAAGAAGCAGAGATTTCATTTGCTCCTCCCTTGGAAAAAGTCCAAACATACCTAGGACAAGGCTAAGGAGAGAGAAGCTGCCTGTGATTTGTCCTCCAGCTACATTTTTGTCCTTCTAATGAAAGAGAGGGAGAGGTAAAGAAAGAGAGAGAAAAGAAAGATTGAGAAAGAAAGAGAAAGAAAACAAAAGCAAGTGAAGTAAGCAAACAAACAAGCAATGTAACATTTCTTAAGCATTTGCTCTGAGCTGGGCATTGTTTTTTTTTTTTTTGCTTTTTTGGGTCACACCTGGCGATGCTCAGGGGTTACTCCTGGTTCTGCACTCAGGAATTACTCCTGGAAGTGCTCAGGGGACCATATGGGATGCTGGGAATCGAACCCGGGTTTGCCGCGTGCAATGCAAATGCCCTACCCGCTGTGCGATCACTCCAGCCCCCTGCGCCGGGCATTGGAAGATGCAATAAATCAGTCATTTGTTGTCTTGACTGAGGTTGATCTGCATGATTCATAAATCAGCAGAATTACCCCATGGAATGGTGGAGACAGGAAGCCAAGAAAATCATTAAAGAAGAAAGAAAATAGCCCAGAGTAGAACATGTACATCTCAAAACTGAGAAGGGTAGAACTGGGGTTGTGAAGGGTTGAGATAAAGCTTCTGAACAAGCGGCCTGGGCCTGGTCACCCAACTCTCAGCTCAGAGACCCTGTCATACATCTCGAACCTCTTGGGTCATGGAGGGAAACACCCTCCTGGATGGAGTCCACATCTTAAGGCGTAACACATTGATGTTGGCATGTACCACGCTGGCCACATTAAGCCAATGTAGCTTAATTAGCACAAATTACAGTTCCAGTATTAAGCTGTTAAACCAAAACACAGAGAGTCAAAAAACCAACCCTAAACAAACCCTATACAATTTCTACTTCAAAGAGAATGGATAATAGCAGGGGAGAGAATGGAGGAGGCCCAAGCTCATTTTTGGCTTTTAGAAAAGACCTAGAGGAGTTTGACTTGATCTGAGGTATTTGGGCCCCACTTAACTGAAATGGTTTAACTGTCTGTTATGTAATCGTCTCCAGGGGGTAGGGTAAAACAAGGGCAATATAAAGCTTTGCTTAGGGAATGTCACCCTCAGAAGCATCTGGGAGTGGATCTCAGACTCCAACCCTTTGTTTGTTCCCAAGAGTTTTGTACCCCAGAAAGTGCACATATTGGCATGACAACTTTCAACTCTCCAGAGCACTTGAAATCCACGTGTGTGAGGAGAACGAGAAACACAGATTCCAATTCCCGTGGACTCTCTGTTCTTTGAAGGGGGATGTCTAGGGAGAGAGTGAGAAGCCATAGTGGTCCATAATGTATTTTATAGGTATCTGAAAGCATATAGTACTTAAAATATTTATAATGGTACTCATAAATAGAAGTCTAGATAGATTGTATCAGATGCTTTATTCCTAGACTAGGTGGGAAAAGCATGTCAAAGAAGCAGCTGCTTGACTTCTGGATTCCAACAAAAGGGAACAATTCCCTTATCTCCTCACTGGAGTCTCCCCAGGATGGAGACTCTGTGAGAAGGGGCACTTGGGGCCATGCTGTGCCTGGCATCTCATCCACATGGCCCCAATCTTACCCCCAGGAAGACCCTGTGTCCTCAGCATAAGTTTGGTTTATTGCATTTCATGTTTGTTGAGTCTGTAACATCCTGCAGAGGCTCAGGGAAGGAATTCTTGCCTCCAAGGAACCAAATGGACTATAGCCAATTTGCAAATGGACTGGGGTAGAATCACTGTAGCACTGTCCTCCCGTTGTTCATCGATTTGCTCTAGCGGGCACCAGTTAACGTCTCCATTGTGAGACTTGTTGTTACTGTTTTTGGCATATCGAATATGCCATGGAGAGCTAGCCAGACTCTGCCATGTGGGCGGGATACTCTCGGTAGCTTGCCGGGCTCTCCCAGAGGGGCGGAGGAGTAGAATACATGTCAAATATTCCAGCTCTATATTCCAGTCAAGCCTTTACATTTCTGATCAGGTAAAAAGCACCCCCCCCCTCCATCCCCACGCATTTTCTCAAGTTCACTCATAATCCTGAAAACATGACCCAGAACAGTTGCAATAAGGAGTGGACAGACAAGATTCAGCCAGGGGAGGGGCAAGGCTCGATCTACGAATTTTGTTGGTGTTTTTTGATCTGACCAGTTTCTGGCAGGGCGTTACTATCTAAATTCAGAAAGTGATCTAATACCAGCTTCCTCAACCCATCTTCTTTCAGCATTATTCATTTGGGTGGATGAAATAAGGTGCTCCTGTGGTAGACCAGAGGTTTGAACTGCAAAAAATAATTATGTGTCCCGATTCTACCACTCGGAAAATGACAAAACAGAACAAGATAAACCAAACAGAACCTAATGTGAACTCCACATAAACCAATGTGTAAAAAAGTAATTTAGTTATCCCCTCATCTTATTTCTTCATGGAGAGCTGTTTGGTGAGTACTGCTATAGATTCTTGCTCCTATAAGGAAGGAATTCTCATCATGCTCATTCATGAGACAATGTGACTCATTCCTCATGAGTCCCTTTGGAATCATGCAACTACTGAGATTTCCAGTGCACTCCTGGCAAGAAAGGCAAAGCGAGTTTCCCAATTTTAGGCCTCTAGCACACCACTGACTGTCTGCCAGCATGGTCCATGTGTCTCCTTTTGGACTCCCTGCTCTGGACTCTACAGATCTCATGGTGACTCTGTCTGTATAATAAGGGCTGTCTTTATGTCCTTGTGAAGGGGCTTCTTCAGATGAGGGAGTATCACGAATGACCCCATGGCCCATCCTCCTGAGGAAAGTAGCACTAACTCAGGCTAGACAGAATAAGTGAGAACTCAACCTGAAAATTTTCCATCATGAGGAAATCTAAAAAACCCTTCCTTCCCCAGATTCCTTCTCTCTCCTGGATACCCTGAGTCTCTTTAAAATACAAAATATGGGTGTAAATGAAGAGAAGAGAGGGTAAAAACAAGACCAAATGACCTAGGTAATTGTCGCCCAACATGTGTACAGAAGTAATGTATGTTTTAATGTAGTAGGTCTATATTGTAGCTTGGAATAGCTCCCAGGTCATACTAAATCTAAAAATAAAAAGCTTACCAATACAGTGGAAAAGAAAAGAATTTTCTTCTTAGAGGGATAGTTCTTTCTGTGTGTGCCAGTGCTCTGGGAATCCCCGGGACCAGACAGGCAGTCTCTGGGGCCATGTGGACTGTTGAAACATCACTAAGACATATTGCCTTGCACCTTCTCAGTTGCTCAGGACCCCAGGGTGAAGGTTCCAGAGGCTATGCAATGTGTGATATCACTACAGATTGAACGGAGAAACAGGTATTAGAAATCAGCTTCCTTTGAGGAAAGCAGACACCAAGGCACTTTCCAAAGATAAATAAAAAGTGTTACCTCCATTAACACATGGGTTTATGATGGCAACTTAAAAACAAATTTTTCAAAAGTCCTCATTTTAAAGTTCTGTATGATACACACATATCCGTAATCAGTGGTGTGCTGGGCAATACACAACATCCCGAGGTGCGGGGTCCTTATTTGCAGTGTGAGCCTAGGAGCTTAGTGTAAATGCTCCCACCAGGGCTGAGGTCAGCCCTCACTGAGGAGAAGCAGGGAAAGGCACTCAGGATTGGCTTCACTGTTTCCAGAAACCACAAGAAATGACTCAGGCAGACACAACACTTCAGGGGGCTGAGTAGCTTCTACCAGTATCCATAAGGCTACTCACATATAATCTCCACTCAATGTAAAATACAAAACGATTATTTCTAGGGTGGAGAAACATGAATTTTACTTCGTTAGCTTTTGTGCTACTTGGAATTCAAACAAAATGAGAATATATTCACGTGAAGGTGTAGAGCCTGCTGAAAAAGCCCTGGGCCTCCGGGTAAAGCTGGTGAAACACAGCCACCAGGAAACCGTTTGAATCAGAAGCACTTCCGGCCCCAGAACTCTAGGAAGCAGTGAAGGTTCCACTCGCCCTGCCCTTCCCCAGTGAGAGAATCACTGTCGGGTACCAGGGCCCTTCAGCCACTCAATGATGGGATTTCCTTGTCAGAAGCTCCCACCTATGTGATACCCTTGCTTCCTGCTGTCTTACATCTCTAGCTACTCTTTAGATTAAAGGACCTTTTGCCACGAGAGCCTCATCTACCTCCCACCACTGACCAAGGCTAGTGGGGTTCTCGGTGACTTAACCCCAGAGAAACATGTGGTACTCCTGGGAACACAGTGTGCATATGTGTGTAGGTGAGGGAAGGTGTAAGGGTGCAGTATGTGAGTACGAGACTTGCTTTCCAGAACAGTGCACAGGACTTTATCAAGAGAGGTCCATCCATCCATCCATCCATCCATCCATCCATCCATCCATCCATCCACACATCAATCCATCCATTCATCATTCCATCCATTCATCAATCCATCCATCTATCCACCCATATACCCATCCATCCATCCATTCATACACTTATTTATTCATTCATAAAACACTCATTCAAAAAAACATACAATGACAAGTGAGCACCTCTGTGTGGGTATTGCTACTGAACTATACCAACGAGATCAAGTTCTGCTCTCACGGCCAGTAACCACCCAGAACTGTGCCCCCAGCATCCTACAAATACATGAACCAGGGCAAGGGTCCATGTCGCCCCTGTCCTGTGCCTGTGAACTAGCTGCTTTGCTTCCTGGATACCATGGTGTGAAAAGCACGCAGGCAAATTCAGTCTGTGATCTCTCACTTCTAGAAGGCACAGGTCTAGGTGTTAATAACTGACCAAGCCATGGGCCGACCCAGCGGAAGGTGTTGTGTAGGACAAACACTCCGAGAGGTGGAAAAGCACAGCCAGGGAAAGTAAATGGGAATGGTCCAGTCTCAGTGACTTGCAGAGAGCTGCAAACATAGCAGAGCTGACCTTTCGGGGTGTCACTGATCCAGGACCATTAAAAAAATAAAGGCTCCCCAGCCAGAGAGAGAGCAGATACATTTGAGTCATTTGGAGAGAGAGGTATTTCTAAAATGCATTTGTGAGTGGGAGAAAGAGAATTCAAATAGTCCATTGTAGCGAATGTGCTTCTGCCAGGGAAGGTCTTGGAAGCGAAAGGGAAATGGCATTTCTTTGTTAATAAGGTGAACATTTATGAAGAGCTATTATGCATATTTTTTCAAAAAATAATAATGTCGATCTCTCCTGTAATGCAATAAATGTCTGGGTTTAGTCCACCTAAACTATTGTCTAAAATATAATGCAATTTCTAACACAGCATCTGGAAAGAAATTGAGTCATACATTGTGGGCTGGAACAATTCACAAAGACTTGGCAAAGAAAATCTTTTTAAGAAAAGATTTCCTATGGTATAAAGCAAATGCAATAATTACTGGGCTCTGATTTCACTTAAAGAAGCAGGTCCTTTCAGGGGAAGAAAGTCCCCACTTTACATATTGAAAATTAGTGCAGCTATCAGATGAGCCTTTGAAACTCAAAAGCCAGCTCACAGTAATTAAAAGATGATGATGTTTCAAGAATCAGGTGGACCCAGAAATCAAAGGACCACAGAAAGGGTGGTGATGAACATTTGAAAATAAACCTCAAAGTCATTTTGCATGAGGTGGGACTCCTATCCAGTCAAGTCACACATCAAGTTAGATCACTGCTCAGAAAGGTCAAAGTTTCAAAGGTCAAATGTGACTCGAGGAACTCCCACTCGCAGTGACATGTGACTGTGTTTACTGTCACTTTTGTACATCAGTGGCTCTCTTGGGAGCCCACTTCTCTGGACGCATCCCTCAGAGATGTGGATGGCACCACCCAGGTCAGTAGGGAAGGTTGGGATGTCTTTGCTTGTCTGTGCTGGTCTTTGCAGGCAAATGGGAAATAGAGCATCCAGCGACCCCAGCATCTTTCTGAGCTCGGGGTTACTCTCAGAAAGTGCATCAGGCAGAGCTGAGTTCCCTGTGATGGCCAGCAGGGGAGGGATAAATGTTTCTTTGCCTCCTCGCCATTGCTGGCTTCGACCTTGAGAACTCTGGAAGACACAGTAGGATTTGAAAAATAGAGTTGGGAGCAAATGCTTTCAGCCCTGCCTGAGTTCTCATTTGAATTGCAACCCTGACTTAAAGCACTGAGAAATTAATAGTATACCTAGCATTTTCCCCTTTGAACAAAAGTAAAGCTTAAATGACTGGAGCTAGTGCAGAGAAAAGCTCTTGCCTTGTATATGGCTGACCTGGTTTAATCCCTAGCACCACGTGGGGTCTTCTGAGTCCAGCCAGGGTCAGTACTGAGTACAGAGTCAATAGTAGTGCCTGAGCACTTCTGTTGATGGCCCAGTACCCTCACCCTCACCCAATACCCCTACCCTCTTCAAAAATAAAGCTTCAAAGGAACAATACTTTCTGTGTTATGTAGGCTATGCTAAAGCTTCTGATGCAATTTAAATCAAGTAATTTCTTTTCAAATAGAGTTCCTAGGTTGAGCTCTTTATAAAAAATTATAGAGAAAACAGCTCTGATTGCATAGATCATCAGACTTTTCAGTATACAATAGAAATGGAACTTAAAAAAAACCAGATCTGAAGCCTAACTCCTGTAGCATACCACTTACATCATCATCATAAATCATCACGAAGGAAAACATTTGGAGAAGAGTCAATCACTATCAAGCACTTAAAAGTGCTGAGAAGGCATATTTTAGGTATGTATGTATATATATGCATATGTATATATCTATATATTCCAGCCAAAGTAAGATTAAGCTGTTGATGAACATAGAGATTGGAACAAGCCTTAAAGACAGCTAAAAGCTCTTTAGTGGTCTGTCTTGTAAGCTGGGATACTTTCTGTATCACAAAATCCACCAGTGGACATTGTGGCGTAAAAATAATATCCATGTTCAAGGGAGAAGGAACCAGAGAGACAGTACAGAAATAAAGGCATCGTCTTGCACCTGGTAGCCACCAGTTGAAGTCCCAGTACCACCAAGAAGTGATTCCTGAGCACAGAGCAAGGACTAAGCCCTGGGCACATCTGGGTGTGGCCCAAATACGCAAATCGAAAACCTAGAGTGAGGTCTAGCTGATTCCTTTCCCCTGAAGATAAAAGCGATAGATCTGCATGTCTTGTGGGATATGATCAATGCAGTCTTTATTTTGGCTTAACTCTAAAGCACTGTGTGGCTTTCTTGAAATTAAGCACTGACATATGCTTTGGGAAAGAGGATTTTCATTTTCGATTTCCAAGTGGCTGGCTGTGATAGAACAAGCTTTCAGAGCACTGATTCAGGAGTGCACCTTAGTTGAGGAGGGATCCCGAGGATGTCTTCCGAGGCGAAAATTCTGAAGGATGACAACAGATCTGAAATTCAGGGACCCCAATCTGAAACTGGGACTCATTGGTGAACCCATATCTTGCACGTGTGAGGTCTGGTATCTAACCCATCCCCCTCTGCCTAGACACGTGTTGTGACGTTTCCCATGTAAGTGTGTGCGCTATGTGCAGCCATGATGCTTTATCGTGTTATCACTTAAAGAACACATTTTAATTCTTACTGACACATCCTGTGGAAATTTTGCTTTGCTTTTGTCCCCTTCTCTAAAGTGAGGGGTTAGCCTGAGGCAGAGCTGCTGAGCAGGAAACCTGGCCTGCTCCCCCACCCTCCCTGCCTGGTGCTGTCACCCCCATACACCTCCCCGACATCTCGAAACACCACCTGCTCAGCTGATGCAATCAGCAACTTGATTCCCATCTCTCCAGCCTCAAGAGATTTATCGACTGTGGGACACTGGGACTGGTGGTGGTGGAGGATGGGCACTGTGGAGGCATGGGTACTCGATCATTGTATAACTGAAACCCAAGCACAAAAATTTGTAAGTCTATAACTGTACCTCGTGGTGTTTCACTAATAAAA
>JAOXYA010000009.1:7971784-7990070 GCA_028565675.1 Sorex palustris | reverse complement strand
GGCCCCCCGGGAGTGGGAGCCGCCCCCGGGCGCGCGCGCGGCCCCAGCCGTCCCCGGGCCGGGATTTTATGAATGAAAAAGCCGCCGGGCCGCCTCGTGCGCGCGCGGGCGGATGCGGCGAGGCTCGGCGGGGCCCGAGGCGCACGGCCACCCCGCACGTGGGTGCGACGCACCCCCGCGGGGAGGGGGCTGCGGGGAGCTGCCCACCCGCCCCGAAAAGCAGCGAGGTGGGGGTGGGGGTCTCGCCTGCGCACGGGGGGGTTTGTTTGGGGTTTTTTGGTTGTTGTTGGTTTTTTTTCAATGTTTCCTTTGCGCTTTTGCTGGCGGGGGTCGGGGGGCTTGACGCCCCTGTGTTTCAGAGGGGTGGTGGGTGGGACCCGTTTTCTCGGCTGGGGTGGGGGGCAGGTAACGTGGAGGACGAAGTTGAGACGGGGTGGAACCCCGCAAGAAGGAGAGTTTGTGGAAAGCACCCGTCCCATGTGTCCTCCTCGGAACGCGTCCCCGGAGCGCGCGACGGTCTGGCGACCCCCCTGGGGCAACGTCGTTTTCAGCCGTCAGGTCCACACACCCGCTCCGGGGAGTCCTAGCTGTCCTCCCCTCGGCCACCCCGGGGCTCGCGCCCGCGGGCGCGATCAAGAGACGCCCCCCACCCACCCCCACCCTCCGACAAAAAAAAAAACAATCAGGAGTCGCCCGGGGGTCTGGGGGCGACTGGATGAGTCCAACGGTTTAACTTATTTTTAAATTTCAAATGAGGCGGAACCGAGTGCTCGCTCGCAGCCTTCCATATGGGGAGGGGGGAGGGTCTCGGGGACTGTGAGATTGCCCCGGCGACGGGGTGGGCGTGCGCCCGTCCCCCCCCCGCGAGCTGGGACAGGTAAGACGGTCCCCCCCGAATCTCCCCACGAGGGGGGCCGGGACTGAGGAAGTGCAGGCCACCATTTTGGGCTGCGGCTGGAATTTTCGGGCAATTCTTTTTTGGGGGCTTGGAGGCACCAGCATATGCAGGGCTGAGACCCCCCCCGCATAGCTAGGGCTGCTTCTCTGCAGCGCCCCGCGCCCCGCGCGCTGGAGGGGCGCCTCGGCGGGGGGCTGAGGACGCCGCCCCGCGCCCCCCGGGCCAAATGGTCCCGGCGGTTTGCACGTGTGAATGAAAATGAAAGGACGGCGGCGCGGGGCCGCGGACCCCAACCTCCCACCCTCCCGACTGCGTGTGGCCCGGCCGCCCCCCGCCGGTGCGGGGGTGGGGGTGGGGCAGAGAAAAGAGAGACGAGTGGAAACAAGAAACAGAAAGAGAGAAGAACGTGATCATGGAACTGGGAGTGACACTGAGGAACCAGTGATTTAGAATCGATAAATGAATCTACGTGTCATTTGTGGAAATAAGTAGTCAGACACACACAGCTGCCTGTATTTACAAAAAGGTGGCAGGGGGAGAAAGCACATGCGCATGGTTACCTACAGGAAAAGTCTCAATCCACATACAGAAAAACCACCAAAAATCAGAGCTGACTGTGATTCATGACTCAGTGCATTTACCTCTTGAAGGTTGGCAAAAGTTCACAAATAGGAGTATATTTCTCTGATGGAGGTGGGGATGACTATGAATTGGGCGCGTTTATATGACACATCTATTTTTTCAGTGCCTGGTATGATTTAGTGCTTGAAAGTTGTTATTACAATTTTGGACATTCTGAAGTGCAGAGATGGTTTACTAGGAAAAGAAAGTTGACTGTAGAAGGAAAAAAAATCTGACTGTTCAACTCGAACCTTATGGACCCATAACTTCCCAACCTGACATCAGACTGCTGGTGGTTCAGAATACGCTGGCAGGGCCAGAGAGAAAGCACAGTGAGTAGGGAGTTAGCCTTGCCTGCAGTCAAGCCTGGTTCCATCCCGCACATCCAGGAGTGACCCCCGAGAACAGAGCCAGGAGTAAGCCCTGAGCACAGGGGGGTGTGATCCCCAAATGAGACAAAATAAGGGGCTGGAGTGATAGCACAGAGGGCAGGGCGTTTGCCTTGCACTCGGCTGACCTGGTTTGATTCCCAGCATCTCATATGGTCCCCCGAGCACTACCAGGAGTGATTTCTGAGTGCAGAGCCAGGAGGAACCCCTGAGCTTTGTTGTGTGTGACCCCAAAAGCACTGACCTCCTGTTGTTCATCGATTGCTCGAGCGGGCCCAGTAACATCTCCATTGTGAGACATGTTGTTACCGTTTTTAGCTTATCGACTACATCATGGGTAGCTTGCCAGGCTTTGCCGTGCTGTAGCTTGCTGAGCTCTCCAAGAGGGGTGGAGGAATCAAACTCAGGTCGGCCACGTGCAAGGCAAAGGCCCTTCCCGCTGTGCTATCGCTCAGGTCTTATTAGTACTTGGATGGGAGACCCAAAAATCAAACAAAACAAAACAAGAAGACACTCATAACTCTTCCCTCTGTTCTGGACACAGAGGCACTTTGTTGTCCTTCTGGTCAGTGCTCAGTGTCTCAGTCGACTTGCTTCTGGGAAGCAGAATCTAAATGGAAAGAGCAGAGTGTGGGCTCAGAGGCTGGTTACTAAGAGGTACCAGGGTCTTCTTCCATCTCAGCGCCTTGGGGGGCTCCACTGGCAGCCATCAACTTCCCAGAGCGGATCCTTCCTTCAAGTCCAGACTTCAGAATTGAGCCCTGGTCATCATTTATCTGCAAACTCCTGAAGGATCCTCAATCCTTTCCAGAACTCCTAGACTCAGATCCCTGAACATCTGGACGAAACCATAAAAACGAGTTGTTTTCAGCTGCTAAATGTGGAAATAATTTGTTACGTGGACTGTATTTGGTAACTATTAAATGGCTGGAATAGTCGCTAAGATATAACCTGTAAGAAATGACCCATTTTTAACTGAGTACAATTGTGCTTAGTCCAAGTCCTGAACTGGAGAACGGACTCTCTCTTTCGTCCACTTCTCCTCAGTCATCAAACTCCCTTTAGCTTCAGTCTCCTCCAGAAAAATCACAGGCTTCCAAGTTTATAGTGCCATTTGACTCTGAACTTTGTGGATCTTAAAAATTAAAATCTTCCTCTGGCGGACCCGAGTAATAACACAGCATTAGGGTGCTTTCTTTGCACGCATCAGACCTGGTTCCCTGGTACCCCAGATGGTCCCCGGAGCCCTGTCAGAAGTGATTCCTGAGCAAACAGCCAGGAATAAGCCCTGAGTACCGTGAGGTGTGGCCCTAAAACGCAAACAAACAAAAACATCCTGGGCTGAAAGGATGCATTTTGACAAACTGACCCAGACGCGAGCATGAGAACCTGACTGAGCTCTAGTGAAGTTTATGGTACAACTGTTGGTTTAACAGAAACTAAGAAATTGCAGGACCCATTTTCAAGGGAAAGCATACTCTGTCTCGCTCCTCTTTGTACCTGGAGCAGAGGGGGGTCCCCACTGCCTCAGCGCCCCTTGGTCCTCGTTGGCCCCATGATAAGCTGGCTGGCTGTGGAGTGAGGCTTCTTAACGAGGGCCTCACAGAAAAGAACTCTCTCCGGGCACCGAGAAAGTGCAGGATGTTCTGGAAATGCTGTGGGAGCACCACTCTCATTAGCATTTAAAAGAGAACACTTATTAGCTGCACTACTAAATGTCTTTTATACAATATAATGAGTTTCATTGAAAAGAATCACCAGCTTAGCTAAGGAGAAATTTAAACACTTTGCCATCATTTATAAATTCAACCCTCCTATGATGGTATTTTTAAAGATACTTTGAAGGGAAGAAGAAAAGTGGGAGAAATCTTAACAAAAGAAATGTAATTAGAGTTTTCCAAAAAAAAAAAAGGCGATTCTCTGCTTTATGAAGATATCTTTGATCTAACTTCTCAAAGCCAGGGAGGTATTGTCGCCCATCTCACACTCTCCACGGTGCCTGGGAGCAGGTAACGGGGATGGAACGGGCTGCTTTTGTGAAGAGTGACCGAGAAAGACTGCAGAAAGCCATCATCACAAGCCACTGTAATGCAAATCAATAAGGCATAAGGCACAGACACTGCAGGAAACTCGCGCAAGTAATGGAATTAATTGTACTTAATCTTTCTTTCTCTATCCCAGACTTGCCCTGCACGTTTGCTGGAAGCATCCAACTCACTTGATTCAAATCAATGCATCCTCCCAGAATGAAATAAAGCCATTCAGTAGCAGGTATGGCTCCTCCCGTTGTTTCCTCTTGGACGGCTAAGAATCCTCATTCATTCCTTCATTTCTTCACTTAGTCATTCAGCAAGAATTTCGTGTACTCCCAAGTTCAAGGCAAAAACCCAATGCAAACTTTTCATACAGCCCACATCATCCTAAGAGGTGAGATAGGTCAAAAATATGGAAGGATTTCCATGTTTCATGTGTGAATGGTTTATCAAAAGGAAGCGTGGTGAGCCAGGACACGGACTCACGGAGGGATGTCATTTTCTCTAAGAAAATGCAATCTCTGGAGGCACAAAGAAGACATTATGGCATCTCTAATTAAAAGCCTCCAAGCAATTACCCTTGTAGGACACAGTTCTTAAAGGAGCACAGGCCGACCTACAAGGTTGAGCCTGACCTCGCTCCGCCCTGGCCTCCAAGTCTTCTCAGCCCCTCCCTCTGCTGCCCCCAGCCTGGACCGGCGGCTTCCCCGAGAGACAGCAGGCTGGAACTGAGGGATGGCGCTGCCCCCTTTGTTTCTGGGACATGTCAAGCTCTTTTCCAGTTTTATGCTCTTGAATTCTCTTTGCTCTCCACCACTGCAGGGCATCTACCTGATAATCTCCTAACCTTTACCCCCAGCTCTGCAAGGCCGCCTGCCTCACTCCCCTTCCCAGTCATACTTGCGTCCAGAACACAACCCCGACATCTGCTTCTCAGGGTACATTGTGGGTAATACTGGCCACGTGGGGTTGCTGTACGTGTGTGTGCATGTGTGCGCGTGTGTATGCATGTGTGTGCACATGTTTGTGTGTATGTGCAGGTGTGTATGTGCGCATGTGTGTACGTGTGTGTATGTGCATGTGTCTGTATGCAGGTGTGTGTGTGAGTGTGTGAGTGTGTGTGTGCATTTGTATGTGTGCGTGTGTGTATGTACAGGTGTGTGCGTGTGCATATGCATTTGTATGTGTGCATGTGTGTATGTGCATGTGTGCATACGTGTATGTGTGTATGTGTGTGTGAATGTGTGTCTGTGCATGTGTGTATATGTGTGCCTGTGTGTGAGTATGTCTATGTGCATGTGTGTATGTGCACACATGTGTGTGTGAGTGGGTGTGTGCTTCCTCTGCTATATGAGGAGCTCCGGAGGGCAAGAACAATGTTTTAGTTGCTCCTGTTACTTGGCTTTCAGCCTGGTGCCTGTCAAGCAATCACAGAGACCACACGGAGGTGATGCTTGAGTCAAAGAGCCACATCCCAACCTCAGTGGTCCCAATACTCCGACTCTCCAACCCACGAATGCAGACACATTTAGAAGAGATGCGGAAGCACACAATTTCCCCAGGAGAGGGGACCCTGGCCTCCGTGTACAACTCCTCACTGTGTGTGCACCCAGACTTGGATGCCACACGCTTGGGTTTGATAAGACAGTCTGCTGGGATGGTGCATTCAATGGCTTGTCTTCAAGATTAATGGCTGATGCTGGTTCCTCTTCTCATTAGCGTGTTTGTAGCCTGCAAGCAAGTGGTTCCTTTCCCAACCCTAGTCTGGGGAAATGAAGCTAATGTGTTCTCTTGGGCTCTTGGTCAAATTGCCAAAAATTAGGTTTAGAGCTTAATCAACAAAACTCAGAGATCAATCATCCAATTCACAGACAAGAAAGCTGAAGCTGTTCGATTAACCCAAGGCCCTATTTAATCCAAGCCATAAGATCGGGGCAAACCCCAAGGTTCTGGACTCCTCACCAAGGGTCCCTGCACATCTTCTGGCCTCTAACACATGCATATTCAACTTGGTTCCTGTTATCTTCTTTTCTCTCTCTCTCCCCCCCCCCCAATGTTTAATCTGCTTTTCCAGTCAATGGTGATAAACTCTCAAAATACTACCGGGGCAAGCAGTGGCGGGTGGCTAGAATAAAATAAACATCTGGAAAAGAATGGGCCATAATGAAGATGTCATTGTTTGCCCATAAATTCTAGACAGAGAATCTAGATTCTCAAAAACATATGCAGGAAGGCATTTCTGTCCTTAGTAAAAATTAGTAAA
The DNA here is from genome assembly GCA_028565675.1 of Sorex palustris. NCBI lineage: Eukaryota > Metazoa > Chordata > Mammalia > Eulipotyphla > Soricidae > Sorex > Sorex palustris. The sequence continues at coordinate 7,983,866 of JAOXYA010000009.1, read as the reverse complement.
AATATTAAAGGCACTAAAATTTGTTGATTCTCAAAGATGATATAAATGACTAAATGAATCAGTTGAAAGTAAAGATAGTGATTCATGAATTCATTCATTCATCTGCCCACAATTGAATGTTTACTGAATAAATGACGAACAGTCTTATAATTTTAGCTCCCAGCTACTTGAGTGGTCACGGTCCTCCCGTTGTTCATCGATTTTGCTTGAGCGGGCCCAGTAACATCTCCATCGTGAGACTTGTTGTTACTGTGTTTGGCATATCGAATACATCACGGGTAGCTTGCCAGGCTCTGCCGTGCGGGCGAGATACTCTCGGTAGCTTGCCGGGCTTTCTGAGAGAGGCGGAGGAATCGAACTCGGGTCGGCCATGGTGGCCGCTTGTAAGGCCCTACCGCTGTGCTATCGCTCCAGCCCTCCCAGCTACTAATCACATAAAATAGTTACAAGGTAAAAAAAATCCCAAGTTCATAATTTGCCGCTGCCACTACATCAATCGTGGAAAATCCTCTAATACACAGTATTCTCCTTTCTAGATTATTCCTGCCAATGTCCAAAAGCCCCATTCTTTCTCCCAGCTTAGAAATAAAAAAGATTTCCCTTGGTCTCTTTCTTTCTCACTCCAGCGCTCACGCCATCTTTGCTCTTCCTCACAGCCAGACACCTTTGAAAGTCTCGTCTCTACATACACAGTGGTTTCCAGTTGCTTCCCTGACGTTCTCCCTTGAATTCACCACAACCAGATGTTACCCTGCCTTTCCACAAGCCACCAGTGTAGTTCTTCTCTGTCTCACCAGTGATGGTCTTTCTTCCTTGGAGTAGGTATCATTTGTCGTGCTTCTTGGTCATTTGGCTTCCAGGACACCATAGTTTCTTGACTTTTGTCTTCCTGTAGACACTTGTCATCTTTCTTGGTTGGTTCCGACCTTTCCCTGTTGGACTGCCTCAAGGTTTGGCCTGAGAACATCTCCCCCACTACCTCAGGGCTCTCATCCCATTTCACATGTTTAGTATCATCCCTAGCTAACAACTTCTAAAATCCTGACTCGGGCCAAGACTACCCTTCTAAACTCTAGAATCCTCCTCTGTCCAATGAGCAACTTAACCAGATTCTAGTTCGCCTTTATTGACACACAGCCCCCAATCTAATAAATCAACACTTGCGACTTTGTGGCCTTCCTCAGCTTACCTGGTGCCTCTCTTCTTTTACCATTTAAACTACCTTCTGCCCTGTGTGGAAGTAAAAACTCACGCGTGTGCTCTGTGTCACCCTCTCTCACTGCACTGACACCACTGACACACACCCCTCCCCTACTTCAGTAGTCAGTGGGAACATCCGTATTGAATGTTTCAAGCATCTAGACAGTTTTTCCCCAAGTGCCTCCATTTTTCCTTCTCTTCCTTTTTTCATGATTCGTTTTCCCCTCTCAGCAGTCCCTGGGTGCCTCACCTAAGGTGGCAGCTTTGTTCCCATATACATTCTCTAGGTCCTTTCTCTAGGTTGTAACCCAGGACTTACTACAGGTACTTCTGATGCTTTTAGCACTGTCCACTGTCCTCCCGTTGTTCCTCATTCTGCTCGAGCGGGCACCAGTAACATCTGCATTGTGAGACTTGTTGCCACTTTTTTTTTTGGCATATCGAATACATCATGGGTAACTTGCCAGGCTTTGCCATGTGGGAGGAATACTCTCAGTAGCTTGCCGGGCTCTCTCAGAGGGGCAGAGGAATAGGTCAGCCACATGCAACATCCTACCCGCTATGCTATCGCGCCGGCCTTTGATGCTTTATTTGTTTTAATTGCTCTAAGTCCCTTCTACTAGAACTTTTTAAAAAAAATTTATTCTTATAGCCAACAGTGGCCTGCACAGCTGTGATTCCTAAAAACTCTTCTCTGAATGAGTGAATGGAGATTTGTGATTCTAAGAAAGACTACCTGGAAAAGGCCAGGACAAAGAAAATGTCACCAGTACCCATACGTGGCGATGCATAAGAAATAGGAATCATTTTGATTAAAATCATTTGCCCATGGGTATCTTTTGGGGTTAGTTTTGGGGTGGGAACTGAGGGCAGGGAAGGAGAAGTTTTCATTCACAGAGATGGAACAAAAGCACAAGGTTTTACAAGCTCAGCCTCAGGCAAGACAAAGATAGCTGATGGAAACAGGTGGGAGTCTGGCCTGCTTTGGGTGGAGGGCGGGGGGTGGGGATGGGGGGGGGGTGGCAGGTGGGGTGTGTGTGGGGTACCAGGTACCAGATCCACAGGCAACAAGCATTCAGCCTCACAGGCTGCTCTGAGCTGCGCTTCACCTGGCGTTTCCTAGCAGGGAGCCTGTTTCCAGGACCAGAGGCAGGGCTGGGCTATGTACGTGCGGAAGCAAACAGGCGCTTGAGTCCAGGACCAGGGCTGGGCGGGTGTGCCAGGGCCTTGGGAGTAGAGTGCCCGGCTGTTTGCCAAGTTTCTCCTGAGATGGGCTCGGCAGCGGAGTCACCACGGGGCTGAGTGCGTGGGCGATCACCTGGCCTCTCATGGGTGAGAGGGAGAAAGCAAACCAGGCCCATCTCCGTGCTTATCGGCGGCTACAGACTATATTCTAAAGCAGAAAGGTACTGGTCTGATTCTTGAAGTTCTGGAGGCAATATGGGTCTCAGAGTCTTTGCACCTGATTCCCAGTATGCAGTATAGTAGCTGGTAGGGGCACATGCTAGGATTCAAGCGTCCATAAGTAACTGTCACCTTTGCCTGCTCCAATCCAGCACTGGTTTCTAAGGACTCCTGCCCACCCCCGCCCCGCCCCAGATTTCCAGATCTCACAGACTGCCTTCCTTGGCTTCTGGCAAGTGGTTGGGTGGGCAGAGCAGGTGGCTGTTGATGTTCCTTTCCAGGTGACAGTGAGAAGAAGATGGGGGACGTGGTTGGGGGAGGAAGCACGTGCTCGGTGCCTGCGTCATGCACATGGCTCCAAACCTACCCCATTTCTGAGCAGAGCCAGCAGCTTGGTGACACCTGGCTCCTATGTGTCTGCTCTGCAGCAGCTGCTTCCCTACCTGGGGCACGGTGCTGGGGATCGAACACGAGCTCCTGCACGCAAAGTGTGCACTTCCTTAAGCCAGCTCCCCGGCCCCCACGGAGCATGGATGCTCCTTGTTACACGGCAGCAGGCAGAGCCAAGTTCTGTGATCTGTGAAGGTGACTGAAGAGCCGGATGGCGTGTGCCCACACTGGCAGGGGTGCTCTGTAAATATCTACACATGCTCGGCATGCACAGCCTATGAGGAGTGCCGCAGTAGAGAGTTGACGGATGTTCTGAGAGAGAAGACATGAGGAGGGGCTGGAGAGACAGCGCCATGGGGAAGGGTCTTGCCCAGGATTGGCTGACTTGGGTTCCATCTCTGGCGTCACATCTCAGAACACCACCAGGAGTGAGCCCAGAACAAAACAGTGTGACCCTTCTCCCCAAAAGGAAACGCTTTCTGGCGAACTTATTGGTTTACTTACTTTTTATTATTTTATTTTATTTTCCTTTTTGGGTCACACCTGGCAATTCACAGGGGTTCCTCCTGGCTCAAGCACTCAGGAATCACTTCTGGAGGTGCTCAGGGGACCATATGGGATGCTGGGAATCGAACCTGGGTCATCCATGTGTGAGGCAAATGCCCTACCTGCTATGCTATCACTCCAGCCCCTAATTTACTTATTTTTAAAAAGAAAGCAAAGAAATGAAGAGAGGTAGGACTGAAGAGATTGTCCCCTGGGGTCAGGCCACCCTGGATGCCATCCCAGCATTACACAGTTTCCTGAGCCCTTCTAGGAGGGGTCCCTGAGCACAGAGGTAGCATTAAGCCCTGAGCATGGTTGGGTGTGGCTCCCCCAACTCCCAAACAGTCTCTCCGCCAGGAACACGCCCCCGGGAAGGAAGGCAGGGTGGGAACAAAGACAAAATGTCTAGGTTGCCTGGGTGAAGACACGTGAGCTTGTGAAGCCACATCCGTTAGAGGACAGTTAGGGGTCCGCAGGGGCACTTGTCAAGCTACGGGAGGGAGAACAGAGGCTGTTGTCTTCCCTAGGAGCTGGGTTGCCATCTTCCTGGGAGGTGAGTTACCTTTGAAGTTCTGCCAAGCCCTGGAGATGCAAGACTTGAAAGTGCAAGTCCCTAAGCAGAGCCGGGCTCCCAGAACGCCAATGTTTCCAAGCAGCCAAGGTCGAGGAAAAGGGCCCTGGATGTTTCTTCTGCACCCTAGAGAAGACCATCAGGCCCCTGAATTCAAAGGGTCCTTGAAGAGTGTGTAAGGTTTCCTAGGCATTTGGGGTCTGAGTTCTCTGCACATTGCTCTAAATGGGGCTTCCTGCAATTTCTACAAGTGGCTCTTGTGTTTCCTTTGTCGAGCACAGGGGGAGGGGACCACACAGAAACCCTGAAGGGTTGACAGACAGGAACAGACCCAGCTGAGCCTGGCCTGGACAGAGGAAGGAAGAGGCGGTGGAGTGTGTGAGTATGTGTGTGTGTGTGTGTGTGTGTGTGTGTGTGTGTGTGTGTGGCTAGGATGGTTTCCAGGATCTCACATATGCAAGGCAGATGCTCTAGCACTGGGACACATCCTCAGCCCTGTTCAGGGGAATCTTCCAATCCTCCAGCTGACGAACCCTGCTCAGTGGCCGGCTCTACTTAGGTACTGGTTCGGCTTTTTCTACTGGACCCCCCTGAGATTGTATTGGTCTCCCCAGTGAGGCTGGCTCCGCCTCCATCTTACTTGGGGGGACCCTGTAGCCATCTGACTCCATCACACTGTGGCCCAAAACCCTGACAGCTTCTCTCACCAGGCAACCTTCTAGTGTCCTGGCCTTGGGTTCAGGCTCGTGACTTTGAGTGTCCAGGAGGAAATTTTAGAAAATTAGCTTAGGTTTGAAATGGGCTTGACTGGTGGGGTTACCATTCTGCCAAGAGAAGGTGGCAGACACACAACTCTCTAGCCAACCCCCCAGAGAGGCTGACACACAGGAACCAGAGTGGCAGAGACCAGTGGGAACCATCCAGCCCATCGCAGCTCAGAGAAACAGAACCAAGCAGAAACGTGAGTTCAGTGACTGTTGCTGGCTGGACACCACGGGTTTTGCATGCCTCTTTTTTCTACAGCACACACTCACTGATACAAGTGACTTCTGGTCCCTGCCCCTTTGTCTCCCAGAACAGGATTCTGATGAACCTAATGGAACTCTCCCAAAGTCACTGCAATGACTTCCTATTTGCCCCCCCCCCCATTCATATGTTGAAGTCTTCATCTTTAGTACCCCTGGATGTTACTGTACTTGGAAATGGAGCCATTGAAAACAAGAGTTGTTGAATGAAAATGTGAGGAGTCGGTGAGGAGTGAAGAGGTTCCGGACATGCAAGACCATATCCCTTCCCTGGAGGAGGCCCAGATGCCCAGTAATAAACAAAAGAGAACCTGTGGGGTAGCCAGCCCCAGATCTAACATGCCCAGTGTCCAGTGCCAGGGAGAAAGGGAGATATGGACACGCACACCAGTGGGTGAGAATTCAAAGGCCAGGAGGTCAGCCACAAGCCAAGAAGACAAGGACTGTCAGAGAGGCCCAGGGCTGAGAGAGAAGACTGGCTTCTCCCTCCAGCGCGCAGTGAGAACCAACTTTGGGTCACCAGAAGCCCAGTGTGTAGCCTCTGAGACTGGAATGATCCATTCTGCAGAGGACGCTGACCGTGACAGATCTCTCTGAGCAGCTCGTGCATCAGCCCCACTCCCTCAGCCAGCCCGTTCCTGACAGCACAGGGTCTGACCCAGCTCTGGGGGAGCCCTTCCTGTCACCTTTCTTTCCCGCCTGATCACAGATCTTTGCCCAGTTAACATCTACCTTAGTATGCCAGGCAGGAGCTCACTGTCACTGTCACTGTCATCCCTTTAATCATCGATTACTTGAGCGGGCGCCAGTAGCATCTCCATTTGTCCCAGCCCTGAGATTTTAGCATCATAAACTTTATGCTCTCTCTCTCTCTCTTCTTTCTCTCTCTCTCTCTCTCTCTCTGGATGTGGCACGCCAGCTGGGTGTCTTTGGCATAATTGTGACGTGCTTCTTGCTTGGCAGGGAATGAGCAGTTGTTGGTGTCCTCAGAGAGCCCCACCAGGTAGGACTCGCACACCTCCAGCAGGAACTCATCTTCCGGAAACTCAGAAACTTTCTACGCCCTTCCCATTCCCAGCTTTGCAAGAATGAGCCCAGGGCCTGGGCAGAGATACTGATGGGGCCACTGGACTGTTCCTTCCCTGTCTTTATCCTCAGCCCCAGTCAAGTTCAATAACAAGCCTATGCAGAGCTGGAATGGAGCCTGTCTCTCCTTCATGCCCTGGTACCCAGCACAGCACTGGGCTCGGGAGTGTGTGATGCCAACATTGGTGGCAGGAATCTCAGCATCCCCTGGAACCCTCCAGGCCCAGCAGCTGCCTACTGGGCAGATGGGTGACAACTGGCAGTTGAGTTTCCTTGGGAGTGAAAGCACCCAATTAAGGCCCAAGCTTGGCTTCCTTTCTCTTCCTCATTTCCTTCCCTCTCAGTAACTACCCAATCTCACAGGCTTTATAATGCTTTTAGATGTAAGTGGCTGCGAATTATTACCCACTGTGGCCCTTTCATCTTGCAGACTGACAGTCTACGTTCCACATTTCTCAGGAGGGAGAGTCTATTATGACCATATTTTTGCTTACCAAGAGAATTGTTAATGGTTATCCTAGAGGAAGAAAAAAATCTATAAATATCCAGCCCATAATGAAGCCTCGAGCTTACTTTCTTCCTTCACTAATGAAATTCTTCCCGCGAGCACCACCGGAATAGCTTCTGCACTGTTGCACCGGGTGGAGAGACCAGCCGCGTGGTGGGGTGGGGGGTGTTGTGCTTTTACCTGTTTAGTCCTCATTTTGGAATCCAGCGAGAGATTGTTGTAGGTGTAATGAGCCTGCGTGACTCCACAGAAGAGAACAGCGACTATGCCTAAAATGCAAACACAGACCAGTCAAAACCAATTTCCTTTCCTGTCAAAGGCACAGAGCAGAGCTCAGCCTGTTGGCAAGTGGCCATGGGAATGATGGATGTCCACCTAGATCCTTGCCTCGATGCTGGGTGTGGCCTCTCTGTAGACCTTTACTACAGGCCTTTGGGACCAGGCAATGAGTGGGTCCTCTGAGGGCACCACTGATTTTCTTGAACTTACGACCTTGGCAATACAGGAGCAATATCTGGGCTTCAATTTGGGCCTTCTCTGGCCATTGCAATGAGCTGGCTGAACTGATACTAAATGTGGGTCTTTTCTGCACATGCTGCTTTCCACTGCAACCTCGAAGAGCTTGCATGACACTTGCCTCCCCTCATTTAGTAGGCAAAACCATGAGAATCTACAAGAGTTTGATTGTTCGTGCTTGGGCCCCTCTAGTCAAGCGAGAAAGAGGCCCTTGTTGGTTCCTATGCCTCCTGATGGGTGGGTCTGTGGGATCATGCTTTTCCTGCTGATTAACTGTTGAATCCTAGAAAGACACACACTCTCCGAGGGAAGCTGGCTCCTAGTGCTTGCTGGCTATATAAACACACACACACACACACACACACACACACACACACACACACTGGGCTCTGTAATTCTCTGTGTCATTAGCCCTGGGCTCTGTGATTCTCTGTGTCATTGGCCCTGGGCTCTGTGATCCTCTGAGTCATTGGCCCTGGGTTCTGTGATTCTCTGTGTCATTGACCCTGGGCTCTTTAATTCTCTGCATTATTGACCCTGGGCTCTGTGATTCTCTGTGTCATTGGCCCTGGGCTCTGTGATCCTCTGAATCATTGGCCCTGGGTTCTGTGATTCTGTGTGTCATTGGCCCTGGGCTCTGTAATTCTCTGTGTCATTGTCCATGGGCTCTCTGATTCTCTGTGTCATTGGCAATTCTGTGTCTTTGGTCCTGGGCTCTGTGATTCTCTATGTTATTAGCCCTGGGCTGAGTTAGGGATGAGGGTGGGACCTGCTTTCTCCTTCAAAGGAAAGATTTTTGATTAATTGTGGGAAATTAAGCATCAAGGAGGTGCTGGGAAAAACATAAGATGTAAGTATTCCTCCACTCAGACCAGGGGGATTAAGTTGAATTTCAAGTAGCAGAATCTTCCCAATGAAAAACACTCATAAATTAAAGGCTGATGATTCTTAAGAGTATAGAGATATGTGGACTGAATGCTGACATTCCAAATGAATCTGCAATAAAGAATTTTTAAAAACCATGCATATTTTTAATATGGAGAGTATATGTTTCTATTTATATACTGGTTCTTGAGTGGGGTGACTTTGGGTAAAACACTGCTGACGTACTTATGTAAAATGCAAGGAAATCAGGACTTTATATGACTTATTTCCGTTTAATCGTATCTTTCAAAATTTTAGGTGAAAATTAAATAGTATATTTTGTTAAGAAGTATGAGTGCAGTAGGCATTTCTATTGATTTGGGGGGAATTCCTTATCCTTTCTTCAGACATTCTAGGGAAACAACACTTACAAAATATTGTATTTCACTCTTTACAGATCATCTCTGATGAAATAACCAATCCTAGGGAAAATCTTAGGTTTCTAGAGCACTTTATGGTTGAGAATTATTGTATGCATACTGCTCTGATTCCCTACTTATTCTGTTGGGAGATTTTCTGGATTAGGTTTCTCAGTGGTAGGGCGTTTGCCTTGCACGCTGCCAACATGGCCGACCTGAGTTTGATTCCTCCACCCCTCTCGGAGAGCCCAGCAAGCTACCGAGAGTATCTCGCCCACACGGCAGAGCCTAGCAAGCCACCCATGATGTATTTAACATGCCAAACACAGTAACAACAAAATCTCCAACGGAGACATTACTGGGCCTGCTCGAGCAAATCGATGAACAACGGGAGGACCGTGATGGTGATAGTCAATAAATATTGAATTTATTAACTCCAGAAAAGAGAGTTTATAAAGACATGCAATGCAATGTAATCAGTGTACTATTCTTGATCACGTTTAAATGTGAACAAAATTTACATAAAAATAAGTTAATGCTGATTTAAAGGAGAAAATAGAAACAATATTGATGGGATTATGTTGCTAAAGGGATTATGTGTGTGTGTGTGTGTGTGTTTGTTGGAGAGTAGTGGAAAGGCTAGTCATTATTCTCTATCATAGTTTAAAATCAAGAAAGCACTGTAAGCAAATTATTTATAAAAACTTAAAAACCTATAGTTAAAATTTATATCTATAATGAGTGAAAATATTGAAAGTAATTGCCTATGGAGCAAGAACTGGAAATGGGAGAAATGGAGCAAATCTACTAATATTTGGCTCTTAATCCATTTATACAGTGTGATACCAATTTTCCTCAACACATTCTATCACATTATACACAATAAATACGTAATAATAATGCATATTATATGTATATTACATTACTCACCTATAGCTCTGCATGGTGAAAACACAGACGCAAACAAACCAAAGTTAACAATGCTGTCTTTTGGGAGGAGAATGGTTAGGGTTATAGTTAAATTTGAACTATTGTCACTATCTCCAAAACACATACCAAGGGAGAAATATTGGTTCATCATAATAAATGTTTTCAAGAGTAAGGGAAAGAAGGAGAAAGGGAGAGACATTGGTTTATTATAAAGCATTTTATGAAGAGGGAGGAAAAGAAAGAGCAGGCAGATAAGGTCACCTCTGTTCCTGCAGGAGATCTGGGTTGAACCTCAGCTGTGCCTCAGCTTCACTGTACTCCTCAGCAAATTGCATCTCCCTGGGACTGGTTGATTCAACCATTAAAGGAGGATTGGTTTGAACCTTAAACTATAGCCATGCCAAGAGCTACCAGGAATTGGGTCTTTATCATGCTGCCAACCTTTGTTGCTACATGCATTTCTGATAACAGTGGCTCCTAAACTTAGGTTGGCATTGTAACCACTGAAAGGTCTTTTAGAAAGTGCATTGCTGGACCCACTCTCAGAGTTTCTGATTTAATGGGCTTGGGTTAAATTCTGAGCACTAACACTTTTCCAGGTGGTACTGAAGCTGTTGATCTAGGAGTCACACTTGGAGGAAACTTATAGATCTCATATATGACTCACCAGTTCCCCTGAATGGTATGATCCCAGTTGTTCAGAAGTGTAAACCAAGGCTTGGGGGAGCCACATGGAGAATTGTTAGAGCTATTACTTGAACAAACCCAAGATCAATTGGAGCAGAAGCCCTTGTGATCTCTGAACATACTGCCACCATTTAGGTGTCCTTTTAGCCTCATCTTCCTACATATCAAGTTTACAAACAGTAAGACCAACAGAGTTAAGGCCAAACTAGAGCTTTTAAGAAAATTTTGCTTGAGGGCAGCTTCTTCTACCCATGGTATATTTTTGAATGTTGTCCCCCGGAGCTATGAAAGGGAGAGTCATAGGCTGCAGAGCCCCCTGTCTTGAGAAGTGCCAGCAAAGGGATTTCAGTCTCATTGTAAGACCCCCATAATCAGCTTGAACTTTTCCTGGTCCACCAGTTTAATTGCAGTTCTCCAGGTCTCTTAGTCCAAAGTAATTTGAGTGGAAAAAGAAAGTGGAAATGAGCTTTCTTTAAAGTTGATTTTTCTTTCAAATTCTGGATGATGTGGTATCCCCAGGAATGGTTCTTTTCTTTCCTTTATCCCTAGTGTGAATTCTCAAGTAAGTAGTCAACCATTTCGAATGCATGCTGACTACGGTGGACAGCTGCCAGAAGAGAAGTGAAAATAAACTGGTGACAGGAAGTGTCACAGTTCACGGAAAGGGCAGCGAGGATAGAGTGGTGCAAACCCATGACTCTTGTGCATCCACATGCTGAAAGACTTATCCAGACGAGCTGGGCAGCCACAAATCTCCCAGTCATTCATTAAGTCAGAGGAAGTGCTCCTAGAAACATTGCTCTCCTCTCCAACACCCTTTGTCTTTTCATTTCCAAACTCTGGGTTCATTCCTATGTCAAGTGAGCCTGGATGAGTTTCTCTAAACAATTCCCTTATTCGTGACAACCACTGCAGCACACACACAAATGCTTGAAATCTTAAGTATTTTAACAGGCTGAGACAGTTTCCAAGCTTTGGGATCACAAGATGGATATATGATTGGTGTGAACTGGAAAATAGCATCAAAAATGGCCTGGGGAATGGTGGAAATACAAGTAAATCATATGGAACGTTGCCCAGTAAAGGGATTACAAGGCTAGAAGGAAAGTTAGAGGGATAAAAAATTACAGTAAAACTTAGTCACAGGATAAGATCACATAGTTGAGGTCAGACCTATCACCATATCAATCAGTATAAATGAGTTTAATAAAATTATTTTTAAAAGATTCTCAAATTGGCCAGCAAATTAAAACCCAGTGTTGTGCTCTCTATGAGACATCCCTAAAATAAAATATCCTAAAAGGTTTAAAAAGATATAAGGGTAAATACATATTAAAAACTTTTTTAGTATATGTGCTGCCAAAGCAAGCACAAATACAAATTAAAACTTAAAAGCAGAATTGATAAGATGGAATTCAACCCAAAAAGTTTTATAGGAAACAAAGGAGACTATGAAATGCTAAAGGCAACCATTCACTATGAACTTCTATCGTGTATTAATACTTATGCGTCCAAATGGGCTGAAGCGATAGCACAGCGGTAGGGCATTTGCCTTGCTCGCAGCCAGCCTGGCTGACCTGGGTTCGATTCCTCCGCCCCTCTCAGAGAACCCGGCAAGCTACCGAGAGTATCTCGCCTGCACAGCAAAGCCTGGCAAGCTATTCGTGACATGTTCAATATGCCAAACCAGTAACAACAAGTCTCAAAAAATGGAGACGTTAATGGGCCCACTCGAGCAAATTGATGAAAAACGGGAGGACAGTGTGTTTGTATGCATCCAAATAATTGGAGATACAGGGGAAATTGAAAGACACAAATAATTTAGTGGTTTCAGTAAATCTTTCTTCAAGACAGATCAGTTGACATACAAGATCTAAACACATAATCAATAAGGTAGCTCTTTAGAGACCAGATAGTACAGCAGGTAGAGTCCTTG